>JANZLH020000067.1:2360116-2376720 GCA_026770325.2 Erythroxylum fimbriatum
GTTAAATTGTCTAGTATATTTTTTAGATTAAATTCTTGAGGAAAGTAATCTAAATACCAAGGGGGTGTTGGGATTTATAATCCAAGGAAAGTGCTACTATTTTCCTTAAATTAGGAAAGTTTTTGCTTTCCTAACTATTCAGAAAAACGAACCGAACATAATTTAAATTTTAGGAAAAATATTACTTTCCCAGTTAACAATCCGTGCCAATCAAACGAGGCCTTACTGCAAACCATCCTCTTAGGTATTTATAACATGATCCACGAAGAGGTCCAAAATACTTTGCAAAGGGTGCGCAGAGATATTTTTTGGGAAGGAATGAAATCAACAATGGTTGACTTTGTGCAGAGTTGCCTGGTTTGTGAACACAAGAAGTGGGAAAATCTACACTACGCAAGGCTCTTACATCCTCTTTTGGTGCCCCAATAGGTATGGACTAATATTTCGATAGATTTTATCGAAGCATTACCCAAGGTCCAAGAGAAGTCAATTTTGATGGTGTGCAGATAGATTTTCCAAATATGTGCACTTGGTTCCACTCGCTCATCCTTTCACTGTTATATTTATGGCTCATGTATTTTTTACAGAAGTCTTTCGTTTTCATGGGTTACTTGAGAGAATTGTTTCTGATTGAGAGAGAGTTTTTACGAGTCTCGTTTGGAAGGAATTATTTCGTATGTCAGGAAGAAAGTTGGCCTTTTCTTCGGCTTATCACCTGTAGTTGGATGGTTCGAATGAAGTTGTAAATCACACTATCGAGATGTACTTGCTTTGTTTTATAGGCGATAGATCACATCTATGGCTTCAATGGGTTCCATGGGTGAAGTATTGTTATCACATCTTTCCACTCTTCCTTGCGAGCTATGCCATGTTAGGTGGTGTATGGACAAGATCCTCCGTGTTTGCTCGATTATATAGCCGGTTCTACTAGAGTGGAGGCAGTTGATCACGCTCTTCAGGAGAGTACTACAATTTTACAATCAGCAAGAGAGCGTTTATTGCAAGACTCGTAGCGAATGAAACTTACATATGATGCTAATTCTCGAGAGATCTCTTTTGAAGAGGGTGGTTGGGTTTGGTTGAAGCTTCACCTTTATTGGCAACTTTCGGTGGGGAAGATAGGACCTCACAAGTTGTATTCAAAATATTTTGGTCCTTATAAAGTACTACAGAGAATTGGTTTGGTTGCCTACAAGTTGGAGCTAGCGGAGGGTAGTTGTATCCACAATGTTTTCCATGTGTCCTTGTTAAAGAAATTTAAGGGCGATACTCCAAGTTTAGTGGCTGCACTACTAGGTCCTATTCCCCATTCTATTATTTGATCCAGGATTAACAGAGGCAGATAGGAGGTTTTGGTGCGTTAAATGGACAATTCAAATGAAACTGCTACATGGGAAGCTTTCATCGCTCTTTAGGATGTTTATCTGGGCTTAGAGTTGGGGAGGGTAGTAATGTTAGTAATGTTGTGGATACCTTTGTGGGAAAAGTTTAATCGCGACACAAGAAAAGTGGTTGACAGGATAACCATTAACAAGTCTGCTTTTATTTTGTTTTATTGATTTTCTTTCATGTTTTAGGGTTTTTTACATATTATGTTTCTTATTTCTGTTGGGATTCTATTTTTAGACTTTATACTTAATTAGGAGTCCTAATTAGGGTTGTTAATTTATCCTTAACCCTATTTAAAGGCTGCTATGGTTAATAAAGAGGCACGCAGACTTTTATCAAGAAAAACACAGCCGCTAGGTTAGAAAAACAGCAGCTGTATGAGACCCTGTTGAGGACAGGTCTCTTCCTTATGTCAGCGTAGGTTCTTCAAAGAAAGGGGAGAACACCACCAGGGAAAAAGACGTGCTATCCCCGTGTCTCGACCTGTGACTAGGTCCTACGCTAGAGTACATAACAGAAACAAGTCAACATTTTGTGCACCGTTGTGTTCAACTTGTTGTAACTTGAATTTGCTTTATTGTTCATACATTTATAACATTGTTTATTAAAAGTCTTAGAATGCTAGCAAGCATTAGAGAGATCTTACATCTAAGGAAGCTACTTATTGTTTCATTGCGTTTTTCTCTTTGTTTGCCTAACTTTTTGTGATTCCGATGCATAGTTGCTTTTTTCATGAGATTTTGTTGTCGTCATATTGCCAAAATTTCGCAAGAAGTCGATAACTTTGTTGTATCTTTTTCTTTTTAAAAACTTGTGATAAAATTGACGTCAAGGGTGCTCTTGAACTATAAACTTTATCCTTCTTGCAGGTCAGGATCATTTAGTGGCAGCAATGGGATTACCAAGTTAGATGTTATTTCATCATCTGCAAGTTCAAATGGCCGTGCTGTTATGAAGAATGAGCCTGAAAAAGTTTCTTTAAGTAGGGATTTCTCAGCTAGCGTTAGTAAGGAACGAATACTATTAAAAACTAACAATAAGTATGTAGCCATTTTCTTAACTCCTTACAGTCAATTTCATTGTCCTTTGTTGTCTATGTCTTGCAGTAGGAGTTTTATAGCTTCTGGTTGAAGTTCTTTCTATTTAATGTGTGTTACGCTCTCATAGCACAACATTTATTTTCTGGTGCTTATGTACATGTAACTGTGTTTTAGGTTAAATGTTCTTGAGGATAATCATGCAGTCAACCCAAGTTCTCTAGTCAAAGGTAAAGCCTCCAGGGGTCCTCGATCTGGCACAGTGATGACAACAAACTCATCTCCCAACTTTCCATGTGTATCTGGGGCTGTTGATGCATGGGAGCAATCACCAAGCATGAATAAAGTTAATTCTAGTGGAACTAATAATCGTAAGCGTGCCATGCCACCAGGATCATCCTCTTCCCCTATGGCACAATGGGTTGGTCAAAGACCACAAAAATTTTCTCGTACCAGAAGAGCAAATTTGGTATCTCCAGTCTCAAATCCTGATGAAGTGCAAATGTCATCAGAAGGTGGTTATTCATACGAGTTTTCTTCTCGATTAACTTCTGTTGGGGGCAATGGGTCACTAGTTGACAAGGATATGGCTGCAGGAACCCAAGTAAGAGTGAAACTTGAAAATGTTTCATCTCCAGCCAGATTAACTGAAGTTGAAGAGTCTGGTGCTAATGAAAATCATGAGGGTGGGCCAAAGGATAAGAGAACTGGTAGTCTAGAAGAAAAATCAATAAGTTACAATGTTAGTCCTTCTGTTTTGCTTTCAAAAAAGAATAAAATGCACCATAAGGAGGACATTGGTGATGGAGTGAGGAGGCAAGGGAGAACTGGTCGAGGTGCACCATCTCCTGGGATGAGCATTTCTCCAATTAGGGAGAAGTTGGAGAATCCACCATTAACAAAGCCACTTAGGACTGTGAGGCCTGTTTCAGATAATAGTGGAAGGTGGTGTATATTTGTATCTGATAGGAAGAATATATCCTTTCTATTTTGCATCGTGTTGTTTAACCTAGTTGGAATTAATTATTGATAAGTTGCCTATATTTACTAGTCCAGTAAGTCAGGTCGGCCTCCACTGAAGAAGATATCCGATAGGAAGCCCTTTAATCGTATTGGGAAAACTCCAACCGGTGGTTCTCCAGATTGTCCAGGTTTGCTCCTTGACTAATATAATCTTTTTGAGGTTGTAGCAATCGACATAAATCATCTTGATCTTGAAAATACTGAATTTATGGTCAATGTCTTTTCACAAGTTCATAAAGATTGAATCTGTAGTTTCTGTCATACCAAATCAGAGCAACAACTAAGGTGCTACGATTTTAGAATGTCCACTGACATAGATGAATAATTAATTAAAAGATTAGTGGAATGTCAGTACATGATGATTGCATTGTTTTCTGAGATTGCGAATTTAAGTTTTGAACTTTTAGTGTGCAAAATTTGAACAAAATTCTTCATGTTGGCTGGTTTTTGATGGATGAAAATTTCCTTCCTTGGATCATAACATGAGAATCTTATAGTAAGTGATGTAGACAAAGTGGTTACAGCAGCAAATTCCAATAAAGTAGGGTTAGGATTGGGGTGATTGTGGCTGGAACAATTAGGATTTATTACAAAAACATCCTTTGATAAAAATATGCTAAAAAGGTTGCTGTGTTTTTCCAGCAAAACCCCTATTCATATTGGTGTTGTTAGAAAAATCCTACCTAAAATAGGATAGAAAAGTCCAGGGTTTCTGAAGGAAGTTAGCAGTCAGCAAACTTTAAACTCGCAGTAAAAGATATCCAAGTTAATTGGGGAAATACGTTAAAGCTTATACTAAATAAGAAAATAGAATACCGACTAAGTGGAAATTAGGCTGGATGCTTCTGCATCGATCTTCTCAGATTTGGAAAGAACTTGGTTCTGATGAGTAGACTGTAACCTTGGGATTAACTCATTTCGGTTCTTTTGTAATCTAAGTGCTTCACTTGCAACTTTTGAAGCCAAGAATTTGTATTATAGTAGAACTTTTGCAAACAATAATGATACATCTAAACTGCTAATACAAAATAGCCTTGAGCAAGATAAACAATTACAAAGTCAATGCTGACATCAAGCATTTGGATGAAAGACTTACAGTTGCAGCTTCTTATGCCTGTATTAAAAGATCTTTTGATGCATCAAATTGTCCTTCTCCTACCAAGGCTACTCTGACATCATTTGCAGTATACGGATTAGCTATATGATGAATCAGAACTCTGGTGTAAGGTTCTTTTGTCTATTACAATGTATATCTTCCAACATATGATTTTTATTCTCATTTTTTTGTGCTGAAAAGTAGTTCCAGTTGCCCAAAGAAAGTTGTGTGAAAATTTCTTTCACCAGTTTCTTCACTACAGTATGCAGTTCTTTGGCCTTTATCCAATCATCAGTTTTAAGCTCCAAGTCACCAAGTGTCAGCACCTTTCCTAGTTATCAGCATGCTAGTATTAATATTAGTAAACGGCCACTAAGACATTCAAATACAATTGCCACATAGGCTAGTAGGTTAAGAGTTAGTTACGGAGAGAGAGAGAGAATAAGAAGGTACAGAGTCTATATATAGGACTCGGTATAGGAGGGAGGATCATTCGGGGGGAATTACTGTGAAAAATACATCTATTGTATTGGCTTGGGAATTATATTTCCAGGAGGGGGAGCTTTGCTCCAGTAGTATTCTATCTAATTGTACCGATATATCTTCAATACAAGCAATTTCTATAGAGGTTCCTAACACCAAGCATATACCATCCTTCTGGGCCCTTGCTATTCATCTTCAAAACCTCAATTTCCAGGTTGATACATAGTCAAGGACTGTTTTGAATTTCCACAATGGACTGTAATTTAAGTTGAACTTCAATGGTCGTTCAAATCCTTTTGCTATCTTTGAAAGTTCTAAATCAAATTCCATATTCCATGGTGGATTTGGAAATGGTAATATGCTATACAAATCAATATTTTGAACTTTTCTTTTTCTAAATAAAGAATATTAGAAGTTTTGCTAAATTTTGGTTCAATATTGAGGTAGTTCTTTAAGATAAATATTTTGTGATAGCTTGCTTACTAAGAGGTGCATATCACTTAAATTTCCAGAAATAAATATCTATTAATTTTGTCCTTGTTGCTAGGTGTAGTACTTTTGAGTCGCTAATTATTTTGTTTCTTCTTTAAGAGGATACCTCTTGCTATTTTCCTATTAATTGTTTTGATCATCACTCATAAGGACTCGTGTTGAAATATAAAGTGAGAGTTTGTCCTATATTTGAAAAAGAGAAGAAAGAAGACTAACATATAAGCCTAGTGGGCTACTTCACTTATCATCAATTGGTTTTAGGTTGGAACTTCACTTAGACTTGTATGTGGTCTAACTTTCCCTTTCGTATGGGCCCGTAGCCCCATTGTAAATTCTAACATGGTATCAAAGCAGGTTGCTCTTTTGTTAATCGTTAACATTTCGAAATGATAGATTATGTCACGTGTTAGGCTTTAAATTAACCCACACGTGAAGGGGGTTTGTTGAAATATAAAGTGGGAGTTTGTCCCACATTGAAAAAGAGAAGAAAGAAGACTAACATATAAGCCTAATGGGCTACTTCACCTATCATCAATTGGTTTTAGGATGGAACCTCACTTAAACTTATATGTGGTCTAACTTTCCTTCTCGTATGGGCCCGTAGGCCCATTGTAAATTCTAACAACTCGTCTTGTTTAGAATGACTTCTAACTCTTTTATCTCATTATAATCATAATAAATTGATTCTCTCTCTTTCCAATTTAAATATTCTTCATCATATGTCGGATTAACTTCCAGCTCATTTATCTCCCCATTATAATCATCATAAGTTGTTCTTTCTGTCCAATTTAAATATTCTTCTTCATGAAATTTGTATGAACATTAATAACTTCAACCTCTATTTCCTACCCTTAAAGACTTGGAATGGCTACTCTTCATTTCCACCTTGTGCTGCTTGGTTAGCATGCCCAATTCATCAAAATAATTGTCATTGCTGTCTCTTTGACCATGATATTCTGAAATCTTGAGGAGATCGTGATCACCTTTCTGAATCTCAATTTAAGCTCTCACTAGTTATTAATGTTGCGAGGCTCGTACAGCCCGCATCAAGTTTGCAATCATGCGCCACTTCTCTGCCATCTCTGTTTCTTGGGCTTCTTGCCTCAACCTCAACTTGATACCACTTGATGTAGAGAAAGGGTTTGGGGCACTAAACTTCAGCAAAAAGGCTAGAATTAGGGTGACTTTGGTTGGAACAATTAGGTTTTATGACAGAAATCTTATTTCTCCAGCGAAACCCTATTATTATTGTTAGAAATCTTACCCTAAAATAGGTAAAAGAAGTCTAACTCTCTAAAGAAAAAATCCTTGATGTCACCTACTATTAGACTTGCAATGAAAGAAATCCACCTTAATAAGAAAATATTAGAAAATGTAAACTAAATAAGAAAATAGAATACTAATTGATATACCTTGGGCTGGATGCTCCTGCATCAGAAAGGTTCATGAACACTTCCTAAAGTGCTTATATATTTTGGAAGGCTCCTCTGTATTGACTTTAGCCTTAGAGGTCCTTGTAGTTTACTTGAGGATAAAATGGCATCAAGACTAGCTTGTGTGCACCTTGACCAGTCTAGGTTACGATATTTAGGGAATTAAGGGGAATTGCCTACCTTCTCTCTCCCACCTTGTGATCTGGAACTTTTTAGTTTACGTGAAGATCAAACCCACTCAACCACTAAGCCAAATTCGTAAGTTTGTCTTTCTGATTTTATGATTACTAAAATAGATCTATTTGTCATGTGATTTTGAAATTTAAAAGTATGATATTGTAATTCAAATACTTTCTTGCCCAAAATAAAAGTCAATTACTGAAGAAAAATTGAACAATGGATCATTTTGTGCATAACACTTAATTACTGCAAACCTTTAAAACTAAATTCTTACCATCAGTGGGCTCTTCTTAAAAACCAATGCTATGAGGTTTTATATGTTTAAAACCTTGAGCTATCTCCTACTTTGATTCTTGCTTGGTTTGAAGATAGTCAAATAAACGGGTCATGTAGAGGAGAAGTCTTAAAGGACGGTTTAGAACTTTCAGTTTTTGTTTTAGTTGATACTACTTTGATGGTGTTGCATATGGTAGATTACTGGAATTATTGATTTTGTTTGTTTTCTGTGATTTTTTTTCGATTTGATTGTGTTCCTCGCTTTAGTTAACTGCTTGGCCCCATAAAATGTTTGAATGATCAAAATCCTCAATATTTATTACGTGCTTTGCCAATCAGATGCCTTTGTTGTATCTTCCAAACTGTGAAAATTGGAACCATAATAGGACTCATTCCTGTTCTCTCATTGCAGCAATAACAGAGAAATGAGTTTTGTTCTCTAAATTAACGTACCTATAATATTTGTATGTATGTCATAGTTTCTAAAGCAGAGCTCGTTGTAGTTCCTCCAATTCGTTAAAGTGAACATGAGTACTTTCATAAAATAACAGACAAGTATTAAAAGACTAGATTTTTTTAATTGGCTTATATTTGCACAGTTATATAATTTTGTATTTGATGTTCCAGGTGATTCAGACGATGATCGTGAAGAACTATTGGCAGCTGCAAATTTTGCTTGCAATGCAAGCTGTATGTATTTATAATTATTGTTTAGTTTAGCTTATGCTGTGTTCACCAGAGTATTTCTAAACCTGTTATATGTGCAGATCTTTCTTGTTCTGGCTTGTTCTGGAAAAAAATGGAGCCAGTTTTTGCTTCCATCTACTTGGATGATTCATCATATTTGCAGCAACAGGTGCTCAGAATATGTGGATCATTATGCTGATCATAGTTTGACTTATTTAAACCCTACTTACAAATACCCTTTCTTTTTTCTTTTTCACCTGTGATTGCTGCAGTTGAAATCTACAGAGGAGCTTCATGAAAGCTTATTCACAATTCTTGAACATAGCAATACAAATCTGGTAAATTTAACAAGAAGTTTTATTTTTTGTTAACATATACGAATGCAAGTCTGGTAAATTTAGCAACAGATATTTCATTGTTTGTTGACCTATTTGAAGTGATATGTTTAGTTTTACTTTGCTATTAATTGCATCTTTGGTGTTGCAACCTTGAGCGATTGTGTATGGGTAAGATATGTAAGTACTGCCTCTATTATGTAAACCTTACTAATTCAAGGGAGGAACCTTTTGCACGTTCAAACTCACATTCAAACTCTTCAATAAAAAAACTTGGATTCGACTTTCTGTTTTAATTCAATAGTAAGATTGCGAATTTTGGAGAACTTTTAAGTAGGAGATTTGTTGGTTCAAATCAGTTCAAACTTTCATTGTTTTCCTTTTATATACATATTCCTATCTAGGGATTATGTTTACTGGGGGGTTCCAAGTTAGGAGTTTTGATTTGCTTATTACGGCCTTTTCATGTTTGGTTCTTACGTCACGAAAATAAACAGATTTTCTTGTACTCATCATCAGATTCAAACTATAAATACATAATATATCTTTACTAGGCTTGTGATTTGGTCTTGCCTAAGATTTAAGCATATAAAATAAAAAGCATGTCTTTTTCCATTAGTCATTCAAATCCTTAGGTAGTTGTTAGTAGTTAATTATTCTAATTAAATGCTGGTACCCATTACCAAATATATTATATTTTGGCATTACAATTTTGCCAAGATTATGATTGTGAGATAGTGATATTTTAACTCATGCAAAAGTTATGTTTTTCTTAATTTAACTGCAATTATCATTCGGATTAAATACTATACTGTATTTCTTCCAGTAATTACTTTGATGGTGTGTAGGAAAATGCAAAACATTTTTTATTCACATGGAAAATATATCACCAAAATGCTAGTACTATCACCAATGTGTTTACGGTTGAAACTTAGCTTGTTAATGGTACAAACTTCAAGCCTAAGGAAATTATGTATCTGGTTGTCTACAAGAAAGTAATTTTGTGCATTCAGGTCAAAAATCAAGATAGAGTTGATCTTGGATCATATGCGACACTAAAACTGATATTCAAACTATATTAACCTTTGTGTTCTTATGGAAGGTTAGACTGGGCTGGGCTAATGAGTGGACCTACAGTGACGTTTAAAGACTCTTATCAATGTAGTGTTTAGTTTAAATAATTGAATAAATATGATGTTTGAAGAAAACCAGAAGATTGCAACTATAATTGTTCTTTGAACTTATATAGCTACAACGCAAAGCTTTCTTTACTTTTTTGTTCAATTTTAAAAATCAAAGTTAATAACTTGGGACTAATTATGATCTGTTGATATTTATACTTTTTGCAAGCAAAGTTTAATGTAAATTTTACTATCTACGTATGCTTTATGGACTTCATCACTAACACTAAGTTCTTTAATTGATTAACCCATTGCTTGTGCAGTTGGGATCCTGTTTTGTAATTTCCAGAATTTGGACTTATGTCATCACTTGTTAGAAGTCTCCATTCTCATGTCCTAATAAGGATTTTTACTTTCCGTATTTTGTTTAACTGTCTCAGGCTGATATTGGACACAGTGGAGATTTTCAATCTCTGCCGATTCTTGAAGGAAGTGAGGATATGTTATTGGGCCTAGTTTGGCCAAATAATGGAGCCACTAATGGAGATCTAATAGATCGAGATCAGGATGATGGCATTTTTGGTACAGGCCTGGATAGAAGAAACAAGGTCACTCCACTTTACCAAAGAGTATTATCTGCTCTGATTGTGGAAGATGAACTTGAAGAATATGAAGAAACGAATGGAAGGAGACATGTTTCTTCACAGTATAGTAGAGATGGTTCTCCTGGTGATAGTTGCCTTTCTGTTGAATTGGATTCTAGAAATGGTGATGGTGTTGAATTTGGTCATGACTCCATGTTGATATTTCAAACTCATGAGCAATCATGTATTGATGGTTTTCCATGTAATGGAAATATAACAATGGGTAGCATAACTGGCTTGCATGGTAAATTTTATAATGATGCTATATTCCAAGGAGATGATGGACCAAGGATTGGGATCTTTCCTGGTGATGTTGATAATAATTCTGTCAAAAGCACTGCACTTGAAAATCCTTCTGGCATTTCAGCCATGGATTGTCAGTATAGGCAAATGTGTTTGGAGGATAGACTCTTGATGGAGCTGCAAAGTGTTGGCCTATATTCAGAAACAGTGGTAAGTACTTCCTATATGCTTGTTCATTTATGCAAAAGATGCACAGAAGGAATGATTTCACAAGAGTTTATGCTTCTAGAGAATCAACATTAGACATTTTTCTAGGACATGGTGAAGAGTTTGAAGACCAAGTTGGCAAGTTTTTGTTTGATGGCTATGAATAAGCTCTTCCAACTTTTAATTTCTATTTTTAATTTAGTCAAAATTTTACAACATTGGATGGGAATGCTTCATTCGATTAAAAGTTGACTCATCAAACTTTTGATACTAACCATTAACTTGGATACATTCTAGGAATTGCAGATACTCATTGTTAAGTGTGTTAAAATATCCCACATAACCTAGGAGTAGGAGCAAAATAAATCTTATAGCATTCGGGCAATTTGTGGAAAAATCATGTACATTGATTGATTGTATTTTATTAAGTTTACTATTATATTAGACTATCCCATAAATCATGGGATTAGAGAGTATCCCACAAGTTATGACATTAGATATTGTACTAGAATTATTAGTTTCCATTTATAGGTACTAGAGTTTTGTATATAAGTAATACTTACTGTAAACTTTAGAGATATGCAAAAAATATAGTTCTTATTCAAATTTTGACATGGTATTAGAGCCAAGTTAGCCTCTTTGGATCAAGTTGTTTCCAGCCTTTATTGCTGCAAAAATATCTGTTTTTTCTCCTTTGGTTCAGGCTTCATTGCTGCACCCTATTTTCTTCCTTCTGTTTCAGCCTTCATTGTTGTCTCCTCCCTATTTTATCTCTTTCATCTTAGCCTTCATTGCTGATTATTGTGCTCTAAAACAAAGCATTTCTTCCAGCCTTTATTGTTGGAAGTGTAAGGTATAGCCTCCTTGTAGAAAGTGGAAAATGTCAAAAGTTGAAGAAGCAAGAAATATTACTACGACAGAGTCAGAAGAAACTGCTCAATTCCAACAATTAGTGAAATTAGCATCACAAAAGCTGAGTAGTCTTATCCAAGAAAAGATTTAGAGAGTGAGATCTCTTATAAACAACCATGAAAAGTCGTTAGATACTTGTTATTTGGCGTGTTCAGGTAAGTTCCCATGTTCCTTTGGATTAAATGCCTCAAATACAAACTTTACCAACTCTTGGGTCGTGAACTTAGGAGCTACAGATCATATGACCCATTTATCCAAATGTTTCTCAACCTACACTTCATGTCCAAGTAGTAGAAAAATAGCCACAATCGATGGATCTTTAACAACTATAGCAGGTGTAGGGAATGTCAAAATAAATTCATCAATCTCTTAGAATTGTTCTTCATGTTTCTAAAGTTTCTAAACCATCAACCAACCTTGTTTCCCCAATATTTATGTTATAATGTGATTCTTTACGGTAGTCATTTTGTATTTCGAGACAATGATTCGGGGAGGATGATTGGACTTGCTATAGAATGGGATGGCCTCTGCTATCTTGAAGCACCAAGTCAGTTGAACATAACTAAGGCAGATTATCCCATTCCTTCATATTAGACTCTATTGCATCCAATAAATAAAAATTTTGCTTCGTCATTATTGTTTAGGACATCCATGATTTCAAATTATTAAGAATATGTTTCCCTCTTTATTTGTAGATCTTGTTGCTGAACATTTTCATTGTGAAGTATGTGAGCCTGGGGGGAGAAGGCCGTGGTATAGTTCTTACAAGCACTCATCTCGTAAACAAATTGCCTTCTAGAGTCTTGGGTCTCAAAAGTCCTATAGATGTCCTTTCAACATTTTACCCAAATCTAAACACTACCAAGAATCTTATTCCTACAATTTTCGTGTGTGTGTCATTTGTTCAAGTTCATAATAGAGGGAAATTAGATCTTAGGGTTTTGAAATGTGTCTTTGTGGGCTATTCTTCGACTCAAAAAGGCTATAAGTGTTATCACCCTCCATCAAAGCAGCTTTGTGTGCCAATAGATGTCACATTTAATGAACAAGATTTGTCTTTAGGGGGAGAATTTAATCGGGGAAGACAAGGAAAGTTTTTTGCTTGATTTGATTCTTGTGTCCAGTTCGACAACACCTACCTTACCTTCTTATTCATCCTATCTAAACCTTTTGCCAGAACAACCATCTAACCCTAATCCTGAACAACCTATATTTGAACCCTTTCAAGGAGCACCAAGTGAACCACAAGAAAAACCTGATTATGCCCTTGGAGATGTTAGATTTGGCAAACGCAAGGTGTTCACAAGAAAGAAGATGGTTGTTCTTAAATTTACGCAGGTCTAGGAGTCCAATTCACATTCTTCCCATAAGGTAACAATTTCCAATCCTAAATTACAAAATGAAACTGAAGTTCATATGGATAATGATCAATAGGACCTTCATATTGCCCTCAGAAAAGGAACTAGGGAGTGTACAAAAAGATCATTATGCCCTCTTGCACGTTTAAAAATTGTTCACCATCTCATAGAGCCTTCCTTATAGCGTAAATATCATTACCATCACCACCTTATGTGAGGCTTTATCTAATGAAAAATGGAAATAAGCTATGAATGTGGAGATGGAGGCATTGGGGAAAAAAACAAAACCTGGGCGTTGGTGAACTTACTTGTAGGAAAGAAATCAGTGGGTTGTAAGTGGGTATGTGTGGTGAAATATAGGGTAGATAGGTCAATTGAGAGATACAAGGTGCGGTTGTAGCAAAAGGCTATACTCAAACTGATGGGACTGATTATTTAAAGACTTTTGCTCCTACTCCAAGTATGAATACTGTTAGAGTACTATTGTCATTAGCAACTAATTATGGTTGGGAACTGCAACAATATGATGTCAAGAATGCATTTCTACATGAAGATTTAGAAGAAGAAATTTACATGGAGATTTCACTAGGTTATGGGAAGAATTTGGCTTCTCACATTGTGTGTACGTTAAATAAGGCACTATAGCAATTGCCTAGACCATGGTTTGGAAGATTTGCTATAGTTATGTTGGCTATGGGATACAAACAAAGTCCAGGAGATCATACATTGTTTATCAAACACTCTCCTTCAAAGGGAGTTACAGCTCTTCTAGTGTATGTTGATGACATAATAGTGACTGGAGATGGTGATAAAGAGAAATTATTGTTAAGTCAACGATTAGCTAAGGAATTTGAGATTAAGGCATTGGGAAGGTTGAAGTATTTCTTTGGAATTGAAGTTGCACATTCTAGCCATGAAATTTTTATCTCGCAACAAAAGTATGTTACAAATCTTCTGAAGGAAATAGGTAAGACAGTGCACAAACTTGCAAGCTGATAGAACTCTAGCTTTATAAAGTAGAGAAAGTGTATGTTATTGAACAGATAAAAGGCACTCTACTGCTATGACAAGGGTTATTCCACAAGACACCCCTTCTAGAGCTGAAATGCTCCTTAGAAAGAAGGCAATTCTGACTACAATATCTCTCTTACTTTCCAATGCCCTCTCCCCTCTCCCCCTTTGCCTCAAAACTACCTACTGAGGCCATTCTGTTACAACCCAGCCCTGTGCCAACTCAACCACTAACTAACTAACTCACTCCTCTCTGTCCCCTCTCTCTTTCTCCTCGAGTATACTCTCCATATCCTAGGCTTATTTACGTCTCTGTTATACTCCCCCCTTCCTGAATTACCCTCGACCACATTGGTCCTAACTCAAGCACTCCTATTGATGCGAATCTCAAGCTTGGAAAAAGCAGAGGAGGATGTTGTAGTAGATAGAGAGATGTATCAGCACTTAGTAGGAAGATTAATTTATTTTTCTCCCACACGATTAAAAATAGTAGCATATGCAGTAAGTGTAATTACTCAATTTGTGCATAGCCCAAAGGAAGTTTATCTACAAGCAGCTCAAAGAGTACTTTAATATCTTAAAGGAACACCAGAGAAGGGTATTTTGTTCAAAAGAAATGGAGGTTTGGTTCTTGAGGTATACACTGATGTTGATTATGCTGGAACTATTATTGACAGAAGATCAACTCTAGGATATTGCACTTTTCTTGATGGGAACCTTGTGACTTGGAGAAGCAAAAAACAAGGTGTAGTGGCTTGATCAAGTGTAGAGGCTGAGTTTCGAGCAATGACTCAAGGTTTGTGTGAACTACTTTGGTTGAAGATATTCTTGAAGTTTTGAAGATTAAGTGGGATGGCCCTATGAGACTATATTGCTATAATAAATCTGCAATTAGTATAGCTCATAACTCAGTTTAACATGATCGGACAAAGCACATTGAAATTGATAGGCACTTTATCCAGGAAAGTTTAGAAAGTGGATTAATTTGTCCTTATATGTCTGCTCATGGTTAGTTGGTTGATATTCTCACCAAAGGTTTGAGCAACTCAATTTTTCAGACTATTTTTTCCAAGCTGGGAATGGAAAACACCTATTCACCAGCTTGAGGGGGAGTGTGGAAAAATTATGTATATTGATTGATTGATTGATTGTATTTTATTAAGTTTCCTTTTATATTATAATATCCCATAAATCATAGGATTAGAGTCTCATAAATTATGAGATTTGATATTGTATTAAAATTATTAGTTTCTATTTATAGGTACTAGAATTTTTTATACAAGTAATTCTTGATGTAAAATTTAGAGATGTGCATAAAATACAGTTCTTATTCAAATTTGGGAGGTGAAGTTTAAGGTAGAGTTAGGCGCATTTTTATCATGGTACTAGAGTCAGCCCTAATTGTTTGATATTGGACCACTTGCATATCTGTAGGGTGTGAGGAGAGTATTAAATTTGTTAAAATATCCCGCGTCATCTAGGAGTAAGAGTAATGTAACTTGATAAGGCTTGGGCCAAGGTGTGTCTTTGGGGCAGAGTGAGGTTGCCACGATTGACTAAATGTTCCCATGACATTTTTTGGGATCCAATTGGACTATTTAGACTTTTGATGCTAATGAAATAATGTAATTTCTTTAAAAATATGAACCTGTATCTCTTTTGCTCCTGAATGCTGGGTTTTAGTGCATGTACACAAATCTTTTGCCCTAAAGATTGATTTCATTTTTGTCTGACTTCTAAAGTTGTTTTTCTATTTGGGCTTCATCTCTTGCATTGATGTCTTTTGACAGCCTGATTTAGCAGATGGAGAGGATGATGCTATTAGTCAAAATATCATTAAATTGCAGAAGGAGCTACATCAACAGGTTAAGTATTTTTTACTGTTTATATTCTATTATGGACGCGTTCATTGGTCAGTCCTACAAGCGGAAGGAGCGTTGAAGCCTTGCTGATTTGGGAGTTATTTAGTTAGATTTTATTTCAATAAAAGGCCTTGCCGATTTAGAAATTATCTAGTTAGATTTTATTTCAATAAAAGATCAATTGTGATTTGGCAATTGATATTAAGAGATAGGCATTACTTATTCTAGAAACTTACTAGATAGGACTTCTATTGCTTGTAAAGCGTTGCCTACTTATGACTTTACGGAGGAATATAAAGTAACAAGAAAAATTATCCCAATTGAGATTTGAGTTCTCTCTAATGAATTCAGAGGTTTCGGGTTCCCTTTGATGAGCCAAATTACTTATCAAAATAGGTTGACGCAAGAATTCGAGTAAAGGCAAGAACAAAGATTATTTGTTTGATTTTGATTTTGTGTGAATCACCCTGTGACACGATCCATGAGTCGGGAATGTAACAATTTAGTATCAGAGACCAACACTATGGGTGATGATAGGGAGGCAAGAATAGAGGCATGTTTTGTAGAAGAACGCGCTTATGTGGACTCCAAATTTGCAAGAATGGAGTTAAGGATAGCGCAGATTATGCAGGAGCAGTTTGTAGCGTTGGGATTTGGAGGTCGTCAAGTTCAAAAGACGGGGGAAAAAAGTAGTTCAGCTTCACCCTGGAAGGAGCAGTCGACGATTGCCACAGAAGAACAAGGTTGCAGGACCTTCCTGCCCCGACCTTGGCACCTCGATTCGCCAAGATGGATTTTCCCACCTATGACGGTAG
>JANZLH020000067.1:2376820-2388895 GCA_026770325.2 Erythroxylum fimbriatum
GAATCGCCCTGTGACACGATCCATGAGTCGGGAACGTAACATATTCTCATCAATTTCTCTGTGGTACTATATCTTTCAGGAGGTTTATTAGTAGGTCTTCACTTCCTCGCCATGTTCTCTTTCTTTGTTGTGCATTCAATATGCTTCATTATGTATTTCTACATATGCCACTTAACCATGGATTTTTTGCTTGTATAGATATGTAAAAAGAAGGAACACTTGAACAAGATCGTCAAAGCAGTTGACCAAGTAAAAGAATGTGAACTACAGTAAGACATTCAGTATATTTGAATATTGATTTATGTTTGGAGTCTAAACTTTTGTACACTAAGTTTATATGTTACTTTGCAGGGCCCTTGAACAGGTTGCCATGGATAGGCTTGTTGAGTTGGCTTACAAAAAGCAGCTGGTAGTTATTGCTTTCTTTCCTTTGGTTTTTTGTTTTTATTCTTATTATTTGTTCCAACTAAACTGAAGTATTATATGTTTTACTCTCTGAAAAAATCTCTATGTGAGGCCCTTTATCCGTATCCTAGTAAGTTAAAGTTCTTTACTGCTGGCTATATCTTCAGTAAGTTCCATCATAGCTATATCATTCCTGATCACTTCACTCCAATTCTTTTTAGGCCTTCCTTTTTTTCTCGAGCGGTCTCTAAGTCTTATTTTTTCTCATCTTCTCACTGGAGTGTTAGGTTGTTTCTTTTTAACATATCAAAATCACCTAAGCCTAAGCCTGAATCTTATTGGCTTATGTGAAAGCCTGAAGTTAAAAAGCATTGTTTGGTTTAATAGTTGTAAGTTGGATAAATTAGGTTCGGTTGAAGACTGATTCCAATTCACACCAATATCCTGTCACTTCATTATGTTGCCACTATGGCCACAAATATAGAGAAACTGTAGACGGCATTAAGCTTTTTAGCGTCCTAGTGTTTAGCTATTTTTACGCTGAACCTCCCTTCAAGGGATTAGAGAAGCTGTTGGGTGGCTTACTGTTATTTTTGTGTTTGGAAGGATGTGGAAACGGGGGAGGAGATTTGGGGATGGTGGGTGGTTTGATATGTTGCTTTAAGAGTGAATCATATGAGTGTGCATGGAATGTGGAAGCGGGGGAGGAGATGTGGGGATGGTGGGTGGTTTGATATGTTGCTTTAAGAGTGAATCACATGAGTGCGCATGGAGAAGGCATGGTGAAAAAGTATGAGTCCCACTCATCCCAAATTCTGCGCAACATACTAGTGCTCTACAACTGAATCTAGGATCTAACAGTTCAAAAGTGGAATTTGTGACGCAAAACTATAAATTATTTCTGTTCATACTCTTTGGAAAGTTGTTACCGCTCCATCTTAATTAAGATTTGAAGAATTGCCTAATAGCAAAAGTTAATGAAAGTATTAAGCGTCTATTGGTAATCCTAATGATGGAGGACATTCCTGCTATGGTGCCAGATGTAATTCGCGATAGTAAATTTGTCAAATATAACTATGACTGCTAAAATTTGTCGGATCAGTACGGCAGTCTTTATGGGTTGAACTGACGTTTTCTCTTTGCTATTGTCTATTTTCCCCCTCCACAAACATTGTCTCATCAGTTTGCCCTCCAGGACTGGTGTGAATTTTGGGATCTCTTTACAGTTTGGACTGAACTGGGGAACTCTTTCCATTTGCATATCTATAGCAATCATCCAAGCTTGCTAACAATTACTAAATTATTTTTGGGAAGATAATAATGAAGCTAATTACAATCTAGAAAAGTAATATATGTTCGAAGGTCTGGGTAATAGGAGAACTTTGCCTTAGTTCAGTATACACATATCGAACTGATGTTATTTCTGAACTGCAATTTGGATCATTGTCAGGAGGTCGTTTGGGATATTTTCCTGTTAATGTTGTGAATGAAAAAATAATAAAATATTTCTATTTTTTATGTTACAGTAATTTATCTTTTGAGTTGTGTGATTTATAGAGCTACCCAGTTTTTGCAGTCTGAAACTCTTAGAGCTTTGATTATAGTTACTAGCTTGATGCTTGTTCTGAATTTCTTGATGAGAAATATTTTGTTACAGCCCTATCTTTGTACATGGTGATCAAACAGTTGGGAAATATTAAGGGTTGATAGCCTTGCTGTATAAAAGCATATGAAATGAGCATATAATAATTTTACTTATTATTTTGATAAAACGTACCATACGTTCTCCATTAATATTTTGTATTGGTTGTCATCTTGTACAGAAAATTGTTTGGCATATGCTTTTTGCACTCATTGTTATTCAGCTGTGATTTCATTTTAACTCTGGTTATACCACTTCTAATGATTTATAGGCCACTAGAGGGAGCACTGCTGCTAAACTTGGGGTCCCTAGGGTTTCAAAACCAGTGGCTCTGGCTTTTATGAAGAGAACTCTTGGTAGATTTAGAAGATTTGAAGATACAGGCAAATGTTGCTTTAGCGAAACTGTGCTTCGAGATGTAATTTGTGCAACACCTCCTTATGGAAAGGACAGACATATCACGATTGGCATCAATTCGGCAATCGCGAAGAATCTGCATTCCGAAACTCCTTGTTCTCAGCAGGATACTGGAGCATCAGGTTTTGCTCTTTGTCTGCTTATTGTTTGCAAGGAATATAATTCCTGTTCTGTGATGCTTTACACTTTGCCTTTCGGGATTCTGGAAGGCAGTATTGTTTTTTTTGGGTGGGGGAGTGTGTAGCGGGGCATGATATGGGGAAAATTGATGCAGAGTCATATTCTTCATGTGATGTGGAATCCTATGTCTAACACCTAAAATACAAACTTTGCTTGCTCAATTTGCAGATTCTTTCCCCATTAGTCACGAACAGCATGATTGTCACAGTGATAAACATGGCATGGGCACGTCTGATGCATTTGATACCCTTCCTCACAGTTGCGATCAGGATTTATGTAAAACAGGAAGGGTATTTAACAAAGGGAAGAAGAAGGAAGTGCTGCTTGATGATGTAGGTGGTAATGGTTCATTCCGAGCCGCATCATCTCTTAATAATATGCTGCCAGGTGGAGCCAAAGGAAAGAGAACTGAGAGAGAAAGGGACAGAGATGCATTAGCTAAGAATTCTGTCTCCAAATCTGGTCGAGCATCACAGACCAGCATCAAAGGTGACCGGAAGACAAAATCAAAGCCCAAGCAGAAGACAGCTCAGCTATCAACTCCAGGAGGTGGAAATGTTAACAAATTCAAAGAAACAGATAGCAATAAGAAACAAGAAACAGGAACAACATCAAATGATGGTCATCCTCGAAATTTATCTATTGAAAACAGGGATAGAACAGATATTACAGCCTTTGGATCTTTGGAATTAGATGTGACCGAAGATTTGGGTGACCACCAAGATCTTAATATGCTGCTAAACTTTGACGTAGAAAATGAGTTAGGTGGCCTTGAAATTCCTACAGAAGGCCTGGAAATACCCATGGATGACCTCTCAGATTTAAATATGTTCCTCTAAGGATTGCGTTTATGTAGGCATTTCTTGGATGAAGATTTAAGTGGTAGGTTGTTGCGTGGAACCAATATGCTTCTCTGATCTGTATGGCAATGTTGGGCATGTAATTAATTATCTTTTTTGTATATCGGTGGGTAAGTTAAAAAAGAAAAAGGAAACAAATTTTGTCTACGAGGTCAGTTTCAGTTGCAACTAAGTAGTTCTCATAAAGCATTATTTTATTTACCAATTGGTGTTTGGACCAATCTAAAATTTTGAAACACTGCTATTTATAAGTTTCTTTTCGCTATGTACATAAACATTATACTGCTTTGCTGTGCTCGCTCAAATATTGACCACAGCACAATTTGGGTGCTCTCATCACTGCCAAAGCCTTTGGCATTAACACTACAGTTACGTGTTGTTTAATGGATTTCAAACAAAAAGAAGAAATTCCCTACAGTTTAAAAAGGTTTCTTCAACTCTCTCTTCATTCTTAGGCTACCATCATTTTATTAATGCTCCTACATACCAATTTATGATACCCGAAATTACACAAACCATTTTATTTGATATCAGGAAAATGGTGCCACAACGGGTTCGGCAAACAAGACAATAACTAGATTTACAAATCATTCCTTGCATTTTCTAGTTGATATACAATAAATGATGCTAACCACCACGTTTATAGACTTCTGCGCTACTAGTTGTCATGAAGGATTCACCGCAACCACATTGTCCTTTAGAGTTGGGATTGATGAAGATGAACTCAGATCTGTTTAAAATTTTTTTTTAATCAAATCAGAGTGATAGTAACTGATTAATCCAACGAGAATAAAATGTAATCCTGAAATGGAAAAAAAAAAAAGAGAGAGAGACTGTAGTCTTCAATTGTTTCTAGGCTATTGAATCACAATCGCTGGCATAGTTTGTTTGCATAGGTTGATCGATAAGAGAAGCGGAGCAACTCATACCTGAGCTTGTCATCCACAAAATCCATCTTCGTTCCTATGACATGCATCAACGCCTTTGGATCAACTAGTATCTTCACACCCTTATCTTCAACCAACTCATCAAACTTCCCTTTCTCATCTGAAAAGAAATGAAGAAATAATTTCAAAGCAAGTACTTCTATTTACTCGAAAGAGAAATATGTAGAATAAACCAAATAGATAGTGCACCTTCTCATTAGGGGTAAATAAAGATTGATCTATAAAGTGCTACTTTGGGTGAAACACTAACTAACACCTACAATAGTGTATTTTCAAGTTGACAATTGAAAACAGCATTTGGGTGAAACACTAACACCTACAATAGTGTATTTTCAAGTTGACAATTGAAAACAACCTTTCATACACAAATGCTGAAGCATTTCCCACCCCCCATCATTTAACTAACTGTTACATCCACAGCCATCATTATTACCAGAATAATATCACAGGATTTGTAAGCATATACATGGAATCACAATGATTAAGGTTTATGCAATTGGGGAACTGATGCAGGAATTGAAATTACTGTTTTTCTAATACAAAATAATTATTGACGTATGAAATTTCTCATCTCAAAACATTAATTTTGCTATATTTTTCTAATTAGACTAAATTCGTCATATTTTCCTACTTAGACCAGGTTTCCTTTCCACTTTTTACTTATCCTCAACACAAATTGAACTGAACTGAGTTTGACGAAGAATTAGAATCAACTTATTATGAAGATGGTGAGGAGATGGAGAACAATGAAATTTAGTCAGCAAAAGGAGAGTCCTTAGTGATACGACAAACAATACAACAACAATGTACAAGGACAAGGAGGTTTGGAGACATTGTATTTTTCGAACACGAAATGTTTGTGAAAGTAACATGTGTGATCTTGTTATTGATGGAGGTCTTATGAAATTTCAAAACAGGCCATAGACAAGTTAAAGATTCAACTGACTGAACTTATGATTGAAGCTCAGTTTCATAGAATCCCTTGTTAAAACTGAAATTATTGAATATGCATCAATCAAGGCATGGCAATTCATATCAAAGTTTTTTCATTAAAGAGGCTTAGCAAACAAACAACTGAAAGCAGTTGGACTGTTGAAGATAAGCTGAATATCAAGATTAACTTGGTGGAGCCAATCTCTTTTTGAAATCGAGTAGATTGATATAGGAGCTGAAAATACTGTTATTTCAATACAAAATTATTATGGGCAGATTTAATTATTAGTTTTGTATATTTTCTTACTGTTATGCTAAACATACGATATTTAATTTCTTGTCCAAAAAGATCTGTTCTGTTATATTTTCTTAATTAGATTTAGGTGAGACTAGGTTTCCTTTCCATAGTTGTTATATATTAGGTAAACTGTAATTTAGGGATTGACTTTACAAAATAGGAAGCTACAACATATGGATTAATTAGTATAAAATATTTCCTCTAAAGCATGACTAAGCTCTGTAAACATATAGGCTGCTTGTATCAATGAAATATAAGAAGTAAAACACTTCTTTTACATGATATGTTTGTCAAGCACTCAAGAGGAAGAGAATCAGATGGGGCAACTCCTGTCTAAACTTTGTAGGCATAAATTTCACTTGCAGAATGGATACTTTGTGAGCTCACAAAAACTTGAGCTCACCTGAAAAACTTATTCATAGCAGTATGAAGAGTATCAGGGACAAAACACGTATAAGCTTATCATGATCACTGAACAAACCAATTAAAGAGCATAAGGCCAATTAAAATTACTATTGAAGGAATTCATGATGTCGAAACTGGACTAATGTGCTTGACGGGCTGCAAGAACCTAGACTTAAACAATCAGATACTAGATAGAGAGGTAATGTTCTATAGGATTCTTAGACCCAAAGGGACATGTGGACAAGAAACAAAAGTTGTGAAAATTTTCCTCAGTAACTCTCAAAAATAACATGGTTGAAACAACAAAAAGTGTATGGAATTATGAGCTGACCTGCATAGTTAAGGGTGTAGGATAAGCCATTGCAGCCACGAGCCTTGACTCCAAGTCGAAGGAAAGGGCGGTTGCGTTGGTGAAGAAGTTGCCTTATTCTAGAAGCTGCAGTTTCTGTCAAGTCTAACACTTGTCGCGGCCCACTCACTCCCACTTTCTCCGCCATCATTTTACACGCCCACGAAATCACCATATTGAAACAACCCCCCAATTTAACCTCTTTCTTCTGAATCCAAAGAAATAATAAATGCAAAATAGAATCAGAAAACCAGTAGCTAGCTTTGCTAGTCGGAAGGACATACCTCACAAACACAAATAAGAAGCCAACCCAGCTGTGTGGTTGATCAGCCTAGGAAGTTGCTTACAAGAAATATGGTATGAAAAAAATTGCAGAATCATTTCGAAGAGAAAAAACCTATGATGTTTTAGTGGAGAGGGTAAAGATGAAGATCAGAAAGCAGCTCCTGCTATGCAAGCAAGTGCAGGATTACTCAGAAAAAAATAGTCCAATCCTGGAAAATCAGGTAAATAAAGAAGACTCACTAGATACTAGGGACTCCAGTATACTACGAAAGGAAAAAGAGCTAGATTCAACATTTATAGACAACAACAAGGAATTGAATCTATCACATGATATTCAATTACTTTAATCTAGAAGGCTTTACAAATTGAACTCACCGAATTTGATGCGGAGGAAAAGGCCTAGCTGTAGACACTGAGAAAAGACGAGCATGCGACACTCTTAATCGCCTGAACAGAGATGACCCAGTAAGATTGTGCGAAGAAGTAAGGAACAGTAAAGAAGTTATTCGCCGACAATCGGAGCGGAGATTGATATGGGGGTAAGGGTTTTGATCTCAGAACAGGATAATGAGGACAGTTGTGGGGTAAACGAGGTATGTGTGCTTTTTATGAAAAGGGGACACAAATTAGGCATGCTTTTGGGGAGAAGAGAGTAAAAGGAAAACTTACAGGAAGATAAAACGCTATGAACGGGAGGTCTCCTTCTCAGCCGCGCCTCGTTCAACTACCTGCGAAAGCCAGTCTACAAGAACGAAGACAAGGGTAGCTGATCAGAATAATACGTGGGAACAAAATGCAATCCAGAAAGTCAGGAGTTAAACTTAGGCAGGAAGTCGATGTTCTGACGACTCACAACACACAGTGCAACGTCACAAAAGGATGCTAGGACGAGATTCTCAGAGAAGAGATGGGACCTCTTGCGAGATGAGATACGGTGTTCCCCCTAGACCTCTTGTAAGCTAGAACGAGATTCTGAGAGAGGAGATGAGACCTCTTGTGAGATTTGAGCTACGGTAGAAGGGTGTTCCCCTTGTAATACTAACATTTCCATGTTTTTAATGAATTATTTATTTATTTATTTATTTATTTTTGTTCGTACGAAATATCTTAATAGAATTCTAATTATGGAAAGATACCTTTAAGTCATTTACATCTGGACTAATCTCTATTTGAGTCAGATAAATTTATTGTAGAAAGCAAAACTCTGATCTCAAGTTTTAAACGATTATATACATGAAAACGATTTAAATCCGCAATTTTACTTAAATTAAAAGAACCCCTTATTAAATTACTGTGCCTTGGGTTCAATGAATTTTTTATTAAGTAGACAATCTTAACAACTCAACTAGCCTAAAGCCTTCCTACGTGTTCCCCCAATGAATAATCCACCTATCACAACCATATTAAGCTCTATTTAGTTATCAATAAGCAACGGAGTGACGTGCAGATATTTAATCTGTTGCATTGTGGCAAGTATCTCATTTTATTGTGATAATGATACTAATATTGAGAACAACGTTAAAAGGGTTGTAGTTAACAAATTCTGCAACATTATCATCTATCTCTATTAATAAAATTTATGATAGACAGAAGCAGACATGATCAACTCCCGATTTATAAGAGTGAGTGTGAGAGTTTAAAGGGAAGAAATGATAATAAAAACTTGGGCATAGTTCAAGCCTTTTGGACAAAGTAAAAAAAAGAGAGATAAACATAATTAGAAAGGAATGGATTTGACAGCGAGAGTAGGATATGTGAAAGATATGTTCTTAGCCAAGTTCCAAATGCTTTCACTTTATAAATGAAGGTGTTGATTTAAGGACAAATCAATTTGAAAAGGAGAAATAATAAGAACTAAGTATTGACTCAAGTTACACAAGCTTCTATATATAGGATAGGCATGATGAGGGGCATGGATAGCTTATGAAAGATTCAAGTTAAGTGACAAAAGAAAGGAGCAAGCCTTGCAAAAGAGGTATAAAATAGAACCAGCACTGAACTCAGAACCAAATCGATGATGATCTTTTACTGGGCTTATATACTAAAGAAGCAAAAGCAAATCAATGTGAAGGTTGAACTTGTGCCTGAGTACAAAATTCATTTTTGTGATGCACAATAAGAGTTTAAGAACAAAATTGGTGATATCTTTAGAAGCTGGATTGGTGGATAACTTGTGATTTTGATAGTTTTAAAATTTCAAAATTCTATTTGGATAGGAATTAATTTATCTTTTAAAGTTATTTATTTCCTAATTAGATTATGTCAAGGTTATTACTTTCTTTTAGGACTCTAATTCTTAGGATTTTTATGTTCTTAGGCTATGATGGATGTAATTGACAATTTATGTTTTATTTAATCAAATTAGTTTAAAAAGGGTTTTCTTTGTCCTTATCTTTAGAGGAACGCATGCTTAGTTTTTCTAACAACTATCCATCTTATCTACTTTGTTAGTGAAAATCAATCCTAGGATTTGATCACTTCTATTTCCTTCTTTTCTAAAGTGTGGTGATTTATATATTTCTTATTGGGTTTTTATGGTCATATTGTTGAATCAACCTATTTGATAAAATGATCCTTGTCCCTATTCTTATTGATATGAAATGTCACTAGACGTATTGGTGAGGATTATAAGAACTACATCACACATCACTTCATCCTTATATCTCCTAATTAAGAAAGAACCATCACATGTTTTGTTACCCTAACCTTACCTCTCTCATTTAACTATTGTAGGTTGTATAGTTAGGGTGTTTTATGGTTGACAATCCTAACTTCTTCACTAATTCCACACTAGTCACATTAGTAGATCTCTCTCCACTTATGATTATGTTACACACCTGATATTTGATAGCATATCTAGTATCAAAAAGCTTTTTCCCATTGTTTATTTGCATCATCCTCTCTTATTTACATGCTCAACACCCTCTTAGTGACCAACATCCTTCCTACCTCAGATCTCTGAATGCATTCATTATTATTAGCATCCTCCAAGTTCGACATTTCATCCACCACCTCTTATTTACTTCTGAACATATATTCTCCATCCTCCCTTATCATTATTACTATCTTTTTGAGGTGTTGAACCCTCGAGGAGTTAGTGAACTAATCGAATTCTAAGTTGTCTAAGGCCTAAAGGATAATTAAAATGGAAAGAAAAACTAAGCAAAAAAGTAAATAAGCGAATATAGATTGATTAAAAATAAAATTGTAAAATTAATGCTAAGAAATCAAAATTGAGCACCTAAAAAATAACCCAAGGAAGATTAGCCAATTATAAGAAGGGGGATTTATCCTATCATCAAATGCTAACATGATTACTTTTGAGTTAATATGATATCGGTCCTAGACTTTCAAAGGGTTGATTACTCTCTCTTGAGTTATAATCATTAAACCCTAAATCATAACCCCTAATTGAATTATGGAATTTGCAATATCTCAATTAACAAAAATCCGATCTTAAGCCCTTTAATATACTATCGGGTCCTTACACGAGATCTCTCTTCGTATAAATGACCGATTTGATTATTTGGATGATCTATTAGATTGTTTATCTCTCATTAACCAATCTAATCGTTTTGCTATCGGTTCACTCTCTCAATTTGTTAACAAAGCATGCAAATATAACAAATAATCATAATACCTAATGTATTAACATCAAAAGAAATCATATTAACATTGATTCAAGAATAAATCCCTAAAGGAGTTTAGAATATCATCATCAAACCCAAATCCATCACTATCAAATCCATCTCATACATTTAAAAGAAAGAATAACAAAGATGAAATGAAAGTGTCACTTAGAAGGGTTCGGATGGATCGGGAAGACAGAAGTAACAACAACCCTTCTCGGCCCTCTTCCTTTCTCTTCTTCTTTTTCCTAGGATCTTTCCCAATATAGCAAATGGAGGCACACCAAAATTAGGTTCTTCCCCCTCTCTCTGTAGTCTTTTCTATTTAGGGCAAAAACTCGGCTTCTAAAAAACTATTTTCATTTATTGATTAAGAAAATGATCTTTCTTTAACATTTTTTAAAATAGTTTTCTAATTTATTAAGGAAAGATTTTCTAATTAATTAAGAAATCAATCTCTAAATAAAAAATATAAAGGACTTTCTTAATTAAATTTAAGAGTGTTTTATTCAATTTTAAAAAGTTTCCTTTTAATATTAGAAAATAGTTTTCTAATTAAGGAAAAATATTTTTGTAATAAGATTAGAAACAGTTTTCTACTAGAATGTGTTACATATATAATTTTGAAAAAGGATTTTTTAATTATAATAAGTAAAAAGAATAATTTATTAAAAAATTCAACTAAATTTTGTTAAATGAGTCAAGATAATTGCAAATAGTTTTCAATTGGGTTTGAAAATTGTTTTCAAATCAAATCGAATTTTTATTTGGAATAGGAACTTAATATATTTAAGAATTAATGGATTTAATTTAATTTAATCTTTTCAAAGAGTTGGAAATATTATTTTAGATTATGAAGATCATATATACTTCTTATTCATATTTATGAGTATTTGATACTGAATTTAAATTCCACATTACTATAATGTTTAAGACATGATAAGAAATAAATTGTTGAGTAAAAGTAGTTGATTCATGTTTATGGAAATAGTTTGCATGTGTTGAATCAAAGGAGACTTATGCTTAACTTAAGTGATAAGAAGACAAAGTTAGATAATAAATACAATTCTTTCATGCCATGTTGCTTAAATCAATGTAATGAGAATCATGAAATTACATACAAGGATACATGTATCCTTTTGATTATGAATCATATTTTGAAAGTTATTGGATTAAAGAATAACCAAATCAACCTTTGGAAAAAGGATGATGATGATATTGAATTGTTAAATTTATGCATTTGAGGTATAAGATCGAATAATAATTGATTAAATGATGATACTTATATTTCATTACATTATTAATGATTTTATGTGATATATTCATATGTATTAAATGAAATATTGATTTAAATATTTTGAAATTTTCAAATAACTTAAATCTAAATAGAAATTAAGCATTGAGAATGTTAAAGCACTTTGATGAGATTAGTTTGGTGAGTTTAAAATCTTCAGTTATCCATAAGGAATGAAATTCTCTAGTGAATACCTCCACAATAAAATTCTATAAGATTATGGATTTATATAAGGAGGAAAATACAGTATGAAATATTGTATGATGTAATATTATTTCTTTTATAGCTATACCTAATATAATGACTTAACTTCAATATTTCCAATTAAATCAATTAGTAAGATTTCATATTAGATATGAAATGCTAAGTTTTTGAAAGAGTCAAAGTTAATGATTTAAGTATGTGATGCTTGATTGAAGAATACATTATCC
>JANZLH020000067.1:2413873-2425636 GCA_026770325.2 Erythroxylum fimbriatum
CCAGCACTTTTACTCATTGTCATTGATAACCAGCTAGCCCAATGTATCTTATGCTCATTATCCTTCTGCCCCCACCAGAAATTATCAAGCACAGCATTAATCTCATCACAGGTTTTGTTAGGAAATTTGATACAAAGCATCAAATAGACAGGCATAGCACAAGCCACTGCTTTGATAAGTACCTCCCTTCCACCTGGACTGAGTAGCTTGGTCTTCCATCCATGAATCTTCTTGATAATCCGCTCCTTGATAAACTCTACTGCTCGTCGCTTCGTCTTTCCCCAAAAGGTAGGCACACCCAGATAAGTACCAGGATTAGGAGCTACAGGAATGCCCAGAAGAAGCTTCAATTCGGTCCTCTTGCTCTCAGGGGTATTGGAGCTGAAAATGATACTGGATTTGGAGAGATTCACCTGTTGCCCTGAGGCCTTACAGAACAAATCTTGTTGAATATGAAAAAGGTAACATTTTTATTCTAGGAGTTGGAAATATAGAGATAGACATGGAAGTCGTTTACCTATTATAGTCCAAATATATAGATAATGTACTAAAGGTGTTTATTATTTGAGATAATTGATACTTGTGAAATAATAAAAATATTCATTATTCTATCTATGAGTTGATATTTGAGTTTAAGTTTATATGAATATTAAATTTAGAAGTAAATCCTAATTAAGGTATACTTTAATTAGAATAATATCGTTTTAAGATCAGAAAGATTCCAATGTAGCAATGGTTGCTAATTAAGTCATAATACATTTTTCATTTAATGAAAATGATTAATTAGATCAATAAGTTTTTAATAAAGTTGATATAGTTCCTTGCATATTTCAAAATAGTAATTTACATGTAAAAAGAGCTAAAGGCTCATTAATATTTCATTTTTAGGCTATTATTTTTAGTTATGATGATAATTAAGATGAAAGAGTAATCACTATAGAGAATCTTATATAATTCTCTTATTAAGACATTGTATCAGTAGTAGCATAATCATCATATGGTGATATAGTCTAAGATACTTAAATGATTGGCTTAGTGCAAATGGCAGATTGTTGGTTTATGTCCTACGACTAATTGGTTGGTTATAATTTAGTGACAAAATAATTTAAAGACATTAGTTATCTTGTATATGGGATAATTATATATTGTAAATAAAATTATGATGAGATTATAATTATGAGATTCATATTACATTTATATATTATCCTTAAATTGATCATAGTCATTTTTTAATTAATATTGGATATTAACATAATGTAAAAAGACTAGCACATGACATGTTTTCCTTATAAAGGAAGTAGTCGATCTCATAGGCTAAAGTATGAAGATACTTAAGCAAAAGAATAGGTGCTTATTAGAGAATAATTTTACTGAACTGACCCTATATGAGAAATCTATTTAGATTACTATATATATGTTTATGGAAGTTCTCATTGTGATGATTGTATAAGTAATCCTTGGACTTGATATCCAAAGTTATCTTGTATAGGGATTGTTATGTTTTGATACTATTTATGACCTATTCTAATAATAAGTAGTTCGATCAATAGTCATTGGATATAGTATAAATTATATGAAGGTAGTTGAGTGATCAATATAGAATTTATCACCCTAAAGTAATTAGGTAGAATGTCTATTTTTCTTGATTAGTATTGATCCTAGAAATCCTTGGTCAATGTAAAATGACATTTGTCAATAGTTTATAAATGTTATTAATTGAATTAGTAGATAATAGTAGAGAACTAATATGATTGGACTCAAAATAAAGTAGATATTAATTATATGCTCTATGTCTAATTAGAATATTATATGATGAAAGAATTGAATTATACGAAAAAGTCATGCACAGAATTTTTTTTTTTGGTAATTCAATAAAATTTTTATACAAATAAGAAAATGTTATGTACACAACTAGAGATTGGCTAAACAAAAATCTGTAACCTACCAAAAGGGATTACATAATACAAATTCACAAGGAACCGAGATCAAGTCGTGACAAAAATACTACCAACACCACTGCTTCACAGACTGCCTATCGAAAAGCCTAAGAAAGCTAGATCTGCTGCCCAGTTACATAATTTCACCAGCAAGCATGACACGAACACAAAATGACCAGCAATTATATTACAACCCCAAAATAACCAAAACCACAATCAGCATAACTAAACATAAAGATGGAATAAATGCCTTCTATTGCCTTGTCCAAGGTCACGGTCACCTTCTTTTCATTTACCTTTTTGAACAATACCTCCGTAGGAAATGGTTTTCCACCTGGTGAGTTGCCTGTTATAGGCGTGAAGGAAGTAGATAACCTCCTCCTTTATTCCACTGAAACGTCAAGAATAGCCTGCAGTTTTGTCAATAAGAATAAAAAACAAAACACACACAGTTACCTTTTCTCAATGTTTAAACGGAGATGCTCCATAACTTGTAAGATCACTCGCGAGGTAAAACTCCCTACATCCAAGGCTTCATCTTTGAAGGTACGAAGGTTGCGTTCATACCACAGATTGTACACAACAATAGACAGGATAATGCAGAAGGTATGTAAGTCACAGTGGTTAGAGGGTGGAGATAGGTTAACCCATAATAATATGGATTGGAGATAGGTGAGATGAGGATTGCTAATGTGGAAATGGTGAAGAATGTTGAACCATACCGTTCTTGAGAAGGAACAATGAAAGAATAAATGATCGGTAGTCTCAGAATCCAAAACACACAAAGAGCATCTGTTTGGGGGTGTGGAGATACAGTAATTTATCCCTAGTCTGCAATTTATTCAGAAAGGCCAACCATAAGATGAAGGAACATCTAGGACTATTCCCCTTATGCCATACAAGTGGATACCAAGGAACCATCTGATTAGTCGATCTCATGAGATTATATGCTGACTTATTAGTATACTACTGAGAAGGGCTTGTTAGCCATTTTAAATTATCCTCACGTGAAGAATATGGGTTATAAAGTAGAGGTTCTAGGTTGCGAATAGGCCTCACAGTTTTATCTTGCCAACTCCGTACGTTGTTCCAGATAACTTCTGAAACTTGGGCATTCATGGGAAGATCATATCCATTGATCAATCAAGGAGTCGAGTGAGCCAACAAGATACCTCTCAGATGCCAAGGATCCTGCCATAAAAAAGTAGAGTTACCATTCCCAATTCTAAATCGAAATTGGTTCCCAATTTGGTATCTAATAGACAATATCTTCCGCCAACTCTACAAACTTCCATTGCTAGGTAACATATTCCAGAAAATTTTCCTTCTCAGTATAATTGTGTGAACCCACTTAACCCACAATGCTTCCCTATCAGTAAAAAGAACCCAAATTTCTTTTCGCTATCAACACTTTATTCCAACAAGGCAAATGTTTAAAACCTAGACCTCCTTCTTTCTTAGATCTACAAACATCATTCCACTTGACCCTAACTGGAGCTTTTTTCTCAACCGTCCCCGACCATAAAAAGTTCCAAAGTTTTGTGTCTATTTCCTTAATAATTGAAGAAGGAAGAATGAAGATACTAGATCAATAAACCTGAAAGTAGATAAGACCGAAATAACTAATTGGACTCTACTAGCATAAGAAAGATTTTTATGGTTCCCTCCTAGTCAACTGACCAGATATAAGAGGAAGACCCAAATATCGAATGGGAAGGTGTCCTAGTTTAAGACCAGACAGGCTTTCAATTTGAGGGACCATTTGGTTTAGCTCTAGAGAGACAAAGAAATGACTCTTATTTAAGTTCATGACCAAACCTGATAATTGAGAAAAGTCACCTAAACAATCTAGTAAAGTTTAGACCGAAACCAAATCACCATGACAAAACATTAAGAGATCATCAGCAAACAAAAGATGAGTGAGTTTAAGAGTTTTACAACGCCAGTGATACTGAAAGGTATTGCTACCTATGATACATGCATTTAAGCTCCTAGTGAACACCTCCATGCATATGATAAAGAGAAGACGGGAAAGGGGGTGTCCTTGTCTCAAACCTGACTTCCCTGAAAAGAATTTTATGGGGGAGCCATTAATAAGAATAGCATAGGCTAGAGAGGTAATACATTCCCATATCTAATGAATGAACTTGGGATGACAACCTACAGCTTCTAACACATTCAGGAGGAACTCCCAATGAATTGAATCATAAGCTTTTTGTAAATCCACTTTAAAAGCACACCGTTTATGATTATTGGCTAGATGGTAATGTTTGAAAATCTCTTATGCCAACAAGATATTATCCCCTATTCTACGGTTTTTAATGAATGCACTTTGATTAGGGCTTATAACGAAAGGGAGGATCTCTCTAAGTTTGTTAGCCAAGATTTTTGCTATCACCTTATAAATAAAGTTACAGCAAGAAATAGGTCTATAGTCCTCTACTATAGAAGGATTGGCTTGTTTGGGCACCAAAGTGATGAAAGTAGAGTTAATTTCTTTGAGAAGTCGCCCATGAAGAAAAAAGTCTCTAATAGCCCTAGTAATATCTCCCTAATAATAGGCCATGTATGATTAAAGAACATCCCATTAAATCCAGCTAGCCCAGGAGACTTATTTGGATTAAAAGACTTGAGAAAATCCTTAATCTCTTGAATAGAGACTTCAGCAATGAGAATATTGGTGAGAGAGTCATTAATCCGATGAGGGAATAACTTATCCATATACTCTTTGGAAGGAGGGAGGTCCTTCCTGGTCCCAATAGTCCTTTGAAAGCATCCTAGGAACTAGTTTTGAATCTCATCGACATCCACAAGTCTAATACCATTCTCCCCTATAATCGAATGAATGACATTCCTATTCCTATTTGCCAGAAGAGATTTGTGGAAAATCTTGATATTCCGATCCCCCTCACTAAGACATTTGATACGGTAGGACTGTTTGAGAAAGGACTCCTAGTCAGCGAAGGCTCCTAGCAAGTTATTAATGGCCTCAGTTTCCTGTGTAACCGGTTTAGAGCTATTGGGAAAAGTACGCTTTTGATATTTAATAATGTTGAGAGCAATTTGACACCTCGCTACTCTAGTATGCACATCTCCTACTTGGCCAGAATTTAGGGTTTTGAGGGCTGACCGCATTAGTTTAAGCTTAGAAACTACATAAAACATTGGGGTACTGTGGGTCAAGGTATTCCACTTCTCTTCCACTATCTGTAGGAAAGTTGTTTGAGACAATAGGAAGTTGGAAAACCTAAAAGGGGAAGGTCTAGTCTGCCTAGCTACGGAGGCCCTTATCAAAATTGGGGAGTGATCAGAAATGTTAGGATTTTGTATTATCCCATACGAGCTAGGAAACCTAGAACTCCATGCAACATTTACAAGGGCTCTATCTAGCTTCCTAGCAACAAAAAGCTCTCCACATTGTTTATTAGTCCAAGTGAAACCCGGACCACTATAATTCAACTCATACAATTCACAGTCATCTACACAATGCCTAAAGTCATACATGTCATTAAGAGTTATAGGACTGATAGGAGTAGCCTCATGAGAAAATAAAATCACATTAAAGTCCCCTGCTATAATCCAAGGATGATTTCCCACTGAGTTTTTAAGACTAGACAGAGCTGACCAGAGATGCTTCCTATGGTTAAAGTTGTTTGAACCATATACACAAGTGATAAAAAAACCAGAAGAACTATTGACGAGAGTGATCTCTAAATGTATCAATTGATCAGTGAAAAGTTAGTCAAAACTACTTTACACATTCATAAATATTTGAGTGGTAATGATGCCATGCTAGACGTCAATCTTGATATATGAGTATAAATTGTTTAATTCGGGAATTAAAGAAGTTTAATTGATCTAATCCTAAGTATAAATTAGGGTTATAATTTGTATATATTGTCTACATATTTAGAAATCTAATGGGTCCACATAAAGAACGGGTAGAAGATAGAATTTTTTAAATTAAGTTGGACTTGATTATAAAGTTTGATAAACTTTATAATTAAATATATGATATTTAATCAATAATAGTTAATATGAGATATTGGATCTTATGTAGGCATAATTGGTATTTAATTAGAATTATTTATAATTCTAATTAAAGTATAATTGAAATTAGAACTAAATTATTAAAATATTCAAAACCTATTATAAATAGACTTAAGTTATAAGGGAGCTAGCATTCTTTGCTTAACTCTCTCGGGCAATAGTTGTAGAGTTCTTTCAACTCGATCTATAGAGATCGTTAAAAGTTGGACATTTATGTGGCGAACATAATTGAGATGGATCAATTTCAAAACGACTTCAAGGATACAACAAGAAAATGATCAAGCTTTACAATAAAGTACGAATTAAGATTAATGTTTTATTATGATTTATGAATTACATTTTATAGAAATTCAGTCATCTTGACTTTTAGAAAATCAAATACAAAAAAGTTTATAATTATTTTACTTCATGCAGGATCGGATCCCAATCCATTTATGTGATATTGCCCTCTCATGATTGCTATGGGATAGAAAATGTATGGGAAGTTCTTTTCTTTCTTTTTTTAAATCTATTTCAAGTTTTTATATATGCATGGCTGGTGATCAATTCCTGGGCTCATTGATTGTGTTAGGGGACCGTAATTCCGTAAATGGCTATTTCCGTTGGAACAATAGGTGGATTTCATGAATGACATAAAGACTATCTAAATTTGGTTGCTGATTTTATAGTTTATAACTTTATGTATGGTGAAATGGCATTTCGTCTGTCTTGCCGTAAATACAGATACTGCAAAGAAGTTGCTTCCTTGGTTCTTAGAATAAGCATCTGGTCGAAATGTCTTAACAGATGGAAGTACGAACGCTGGGATTTACAGTCCAGGAAGTGTCCTACTATATATGTAGATCTCTTTTTGAAATCAGGTCATTGACATCTTTGCACAATAAATTAGATATTCCAATAACAGAACAATGTCTCATCAATATGGGAACAGAGAAATCGTCAATCTCCTTTTCTTCCCTTTGTAACTAATATTCACACATAAAAAATGTACAATCATGTCAAGACAACCGAGTTTTATCTTCCTCATTCCGTCCCCTAACAGAACACAAAGGAGATGAAGGAAAAGATGAAAGAGCAGAAGAAAATGAAGTAACCGAATCACAACGACTAGAACCAGAACCTGCAATATCAACTAAGAGATCAACAAATGCTCCTACTATAAACACATGATTCTTCTTCCCATTAACCCTCAAATACCATCCCAACAACTCCTCTAAGCACTCCCAGTCTTTGAGGCTGTGAGACTCCACCATCTCCTCCATTGACCTTCTGAAGTCAATGTATGGATCCTCTGACTCCATAGCCAAGACAACGCTTTCTTTGAATGGAAACCCTCTAGGCTTTGCCTCTTCGAGTATCGAGTTCGTGTCACCGGGCTCGAAAAATAGCCTCTCGGATCTCACCACGCCTCTTACAATCATCTCCAGTGATTCTCCATCGAAGTCGTCGGACTGAGTAGGGAAGCTAGTGGGCTCTGATGATTCGTTCGTGAACCATGTGTCTGGTGTTTCAACACCATCAGAAGGGTTGAAGAAGACTGAGTTTACAGTCTTGAACATGTCATCTCTTTCCCTGAAAGACAGAGTCTTTGGTTGTTTGCATGAAGGCCATTTTTGCCAAGAAGGGACTGTTTGCGTAGTAGTTTGTCTGTTCCTGAAGAGAGAAGCGATCTTCATTGTTCTCAATGACTTCAAACTCTGCAGAGAATTGGTGCGAGTAAGGCTTCGAATATATGATTTTGGTATAAGAGGAATGTGAATGGGTAGAGAGATCTTGCGGTTTTGGCATGAATGTGATGTAGAGGTGATATTTAAAGGAGAGGCGAGACAGAGTAGGAGGGGAAGATGGAGGCAGGTAGGGTCTGTCGTGTGAGTGTATTAAATTGTCATTGAATGTACAGTCGATGAAATCAATTATATTTGTCCACAGCAACTTCACAATTTTCTACGCATATATTTATTATGTGCATAAACTGACAAATTTCTGATCTGCTTCCTTCATGTTGGTAGTAGTTTATGAACAGAACAGATATTGTGTTCCACTTCCACCTCTCCTGTTTTACTCATTCTCATTCACACATTTCATTAATTTATTATAAAATGATTGAACGAGAAGGCGTGAAAGAGAGCTGGCACAGGATTAGTGAAAAAGACCTCCCCCCTGGTTTCTACACTCATCTCTCCTTTTCTCCTTTTAACTGGTGTTTTGTCGTTTGTACTTTGTACTCTTTTTATATATATATAATTCTTTCCTTTTCTTCTTTTAATATATCGAATTAACTACATAAAAAAAAAGAGCAAAATCTACTAGTAAAAAGCACTAGACTTCCTACTTATGTATGGTCCAAATTATAATTTTATTTTAAAAATTGATTATATCAATTAAATAATCAAATTAATTACATTATTCATAACTTTTAGCAATTAATATTATATACTATATCAAATTAATGGTAAATCATATTGTAACAAAATTATCTTATCATTTTCGTAAATTATAAAAACAAAAAAAAGCCAAAAATAGAAAGTAGGAACTTGATTAAACACAATTTTGACTCAATTCAAAAAATGAAAAACATAAACTAGAAAACTGCTTATGGACTAAGGAGACTCGAAAAAACAAAGAAATTAGATAACATCTTGTTATAATTTCGCCACAATTTTGCAAAGAAAATGTAATCTTAAAATACTGTAAGAAAAAAATCCTTATTCCTTGCCATCACATCACTTGTATAACTTAGTAGATTGTGTCTCTAAGGTCGGAACTTAAGAAGAAGATTATTTCTTTTTGATTTGGCTTTATATTTTCGCTAAAATTATGTAGATTGTGATCTTTTCTACAAATGTCTGAAGAAATCTTTTTCGTTTTCTTATATTGATCTGATTGATTATGTAACATCTCGTTTTCATACTAAGCTTTAGAACTCTAGATTTCTATAATTGAGAAATAATAATGAGAGATTAGAAATATGCATTTCATGCTCATGTAAAATATTAGCATACATACATGTGAATTTGATTATTGCGCACATTAAAAGGACTGTACATGCATTCATTGACATTTTTAGGTATAATTGATCTATAAATGTGATTATATTTGGAATTGTAAATTATATGTGTTAAAAATAAATTTAGAGAGTATATTTATTGACTCAGAATTTTTAGTGAAAATTTAGGAAAATACTGAAATTTTGGATATGTTTGGATTAGGAAAAATGCCAAGTGGCAAGACAATTGATAAATAGTAGTAGAATTAACTGTCAAATGGCAATGAAAATTTTGATAAATGACTTTCGAATTTATTCACAAGTGTCATTGAAAATTAAGAGACAATTGGATTAGATTCTGGAGACAAATAGATTAGTTATTAAAAGGTGGTCAAATGGAGACCACAATAAAATGACAAGTGGCAAGTGACAAGTGTCACAACACTTGCCACTCACCACTCACGATATTTTCTTCTTTGAAATACCAATATCCTTGTCTTTCACCCATTATTTTTGTTACTTATGCTCCCTTCTTCATTTTCTTCATTTTTTTTGTCTTCATACGACACACTCTTCTCCCAAGCATTCACGTTAAACCTAGCTTTCTTACCTTTCGCTTGCTACTCTCACCTTGTTATCTTCTTCATCTTACCACTAGAAAACCTAACCTACTCCACCTCCATGTTGATAACTATGAGATGCATGGAAAGCTAGGGTTTCATGGAAAATTTGAAAATTTTGAAGCTAAATGAAACTAATATGATGGGTAATTTGAGATTGATGATTTGATCATGAAATTTATATGTCTGAGTCGTGAGTAATGAAATATATATGTAAATGTCTTGCTTTTGTATATGTTATGATTACTGATTCATAACTTGATGTAGAGATTATTTAGAGTTAGAATGAATCCAAAAATGATGTAGAAAGAAGTGCAGAAAAATTGATTTGTGAATGGATATTTTCATGTTCTGTTTTTGATGTAAAAAAACGTGGATCATTGGTTGTTTTAGAAATGGAATGGATTGAGTATTAAAGTTAAAGAAAAGGCAAGTGTAGTGTTTTGAAAAGAGAATAACTAAGATGGAAGTTTAGAGATAAAGTGATAACAATATTTAAAGTGTGCTGGTCCTGCTGGAAGATGTTAACTGTAACATTTTTATTGGATATGTATAAGTATTTTAGCCATGAATTGATCTGTAGATATCCAAATAAGATGATTTTTAATTTAGATTAAATTAGAGACATATGGCTACATTTTTCATAAAGACGTCAAATTCAAATTCTATCTTTAAGAGTCATAAAAATCGCTTAAAAATCAATATTTTAAAAATGGAGTCGAAAGTTAGAACGCTAAGATAAAATGTTTAAGGTTTAAAAATTCAATAAGTATTAACCATCATAAAACCGGATGATTGATCAATTAATTAATAAATTGATCAGTTTTTTTAACAACAAGAGTTATTAAAATAAATAAAACTGAAAAATTAAAAATAAAACTAAAAAATTGATAGATTTAAGGTTTTTATAGTCTTTTGTACTAGTTTTTCTAGTTTTTTTAATCATGGAACTACAACGGCTAGCATATAAATGTGAGACTCTTGCTAAGTTATGAGCCTCAAGATTGGCTTGCCTACGAACCCAACCGACCTTGATGTGAGGTCTGGCGTGTAATAATTGCTTATATTCCAAAATGACTCTATCAATCTGATTAATGCTATTGATATTGACTTTGTTTTTAAAAAAAAAAACTTGAAATATCTTTGCATTTTCATGTCGGCATAGAAATGGCCAACTCTCTTTTCCTTTCTCTCATTTGCGCTTTCTTGTTGCTTCTTTTCACTGTCGTCCCTGTCTGTGCTACTGCCACCATTACACCACACAACAAACTAGTCTCTAAGGTCTGCCACCAAACTTCAGATTACTCCTTCTGCATAAACTCTCTTTTCTCCGACCATCGAACCCCAGAAGCCGACGAGTACACACTAGCTTACATCTCAGTGGGGTTAGCTTACCTCAACGCAACTGCCACCAGAGACTACGTAAACAAGCTGCTTAGAAGAACCTCAAGCTACCGCCGACTCATGAAATGTAGTCGAGACTACGTTAAGGCAGTTTCGGCTCTCGAGACAGCTTACAACGACTTAAACTCAGAGACCTTCTTCGAGTTGGCTGATTTGGCTGGTGACGCCGCGCACGCTGCCGACAACTGCGAAGTCTCCGTTCAGGGAATCAGACCACCGCCGCTGGGGAAGAGGAACAGAGATTTGAAGGGTCTATGTCAGATTTGTGCAGTTGTTGCTAAATTGTTTACTGGTTCATAATGACTGATTACAGTAATTACGTATATCCAGTTTTAACTAATCAGTTACATGTTCTCTAGAATTGTGCCATGAAAACGAAGAGGATCTAAGATTTAGTAACATTAATTAATGCGAAAGCTTGCTTTTTAATTTCATCACAAGCCACATCCAACAACTGCATGTTGATAGATATAGATATGGAGATAAGAGGCACGCCGTACGTGCATGCCATGTTCTTATCTCCAACCTGGAACTTCTTGGATTAACCCTTAATTCCAAATTACGTGGACCTATACTTTACATGATTGAGGCAAAAATTATTCGGTTCTTATCTAAATTCAACAGATCCAATTTAAATTGATTAAATTTTTAATTTTTAATAAAACTTTTAAATTTTAACTCGAGATTATCTAAACCTAAAATTTAATTTTTTTAATAAATCGATATCATTTTGAGTAAAATATAGTTAAAGAATAAAAAATATATT
>JANZLH020000067.1:2425736-2436233 GCA_026770325.2 Erythroxylum fimbriatum
TCTTCTTCTATCATCATCATCATCATCATCATCATCATCATCATCATCATCATCATCATTATCACCATTATCATCATTATTGTTATTATTATTATTATTGTTGTTGTTGTTGTTGTTGTTGTTGTTGTTATTGTTGTTGTTGTTATACGAAATTAATTTCTTATTGTTATTGTTATTATTATTATTTGTTAACCTTTTTACTAATACAAATCATTCATTTTAAAATAATCAATGAATTACATATTTTCAATCATATTATACCGCAGGGGTATTTTAGTCATTGAAACTGTTTTTATGTTCTGTCAACTGCAACCAAGCACATTTCTGTCCTCAAGACGGAGACAATTTTATCTGTTTTGTTTATCACAACCAAACACCTCACTATCTCCAATTGTTGTTTTGTTTTGTCTCTAAATTTTTGTCTCGTTCTGTCTCTACATACTGAAGGCAGTAACCAAACGCAGCATAAGACTTTTTGATGCACAAAATCCTCATGGAGAGGCAATTTAAAACATACTTGTCTTTTTGTATTACCAAGATTACATTATTCAAGAATCAAGCTTTTAGGAGAGGGGGAACTTAGAGGGAAGTCATATAATGAAAACAAACAATATTTTCTATTAATAAGGTCTTAATATAATGTAGTTTGCATACAATGAAAAAGAAACCTTGCTTTTATAGGCTAAGCAAAGGAATAAAGACAAAAAACTTTAAGAAAAAGATTCCTTAGGTACAATCATACACCCTACTTTTAAAAAGCAAATATTAAAAGGGAAGAATAATTGGGAAGCACATGGGTCCCAAATATTCATAAGAGATAAGGAAAAAATATTTAAAGGGATTATGTTATCCCTTAAGATTCTTTTACAGATACATCAGCACATAGAAAAGACATGTAATAATAAAAGGTCCTAAAAGGTGCCACAGTGATGAGTGGAATCCTTGTTATTAGTCATATCAGATAGGTTCTTGCTAGGGCTTGCATTGTTTGTGTAGAGTTGATTCAGGAATGTATCAAGTTCTTCTTCATTAGGGATCAAAATATCATCATTGGGATCTTAGGCATCCTGGAAGAAGGAGGTTAGAGGTCGGGAACGTCCTGCAACATTAGAGGAAACTTGGATTGGTATTTAATCCTTGAATTCAAAATATAATAGGTTGTTTAGGCCTAGTATGTCAACTTCTGGTAGTTTGGGTTCACAAGGAATAAATTCTCCTAGGTAAGGTCTAAGAGAAGTAGAGACGACAAGTGTATGTTAAGGGAAATGATTTATGTCCTTAAGAAAACTTTAAAGATTTTCAAGGACATTTTCCTTATACCTGGGCCAATAGAGTGAAATATGACGGAAAGAGACTCGATTGTCAGAATAGATTGATCTAGTATGTACCGTGAGATATAGGCAATGGAGAATAAAGAAACATTGTTTAGATTGTTTCTTTAAAGGGGCTCCCATAATTGATGTCGTTCAATGAGTTATTTTCTCCATTGTTCCAATGATTGATACCATTCAAGAAAAGTGCATATGAGGGAACTTTCATTGTCTTTATCACAAAGATATTGGTACACCTGTAGAGGAGGTAAGGTGATAACGCATGCATAAAGGGCAGAGAGAGCTCAGAGATACCATAATGCATTCTCAGAGAGTGGCCCATTAAGAAAGAACACATTGAGGTATGGTTCTCAGAGGTTAAATAGAGAGGGCTGTAAGGAAAGTTTTTATGGATGAGGAAAAGGTGTAGATAATTAAACAGGCTCAATCGGGTAAGAGATGCAATTTCTGCAACAATAGTGGGCATACTAGCAATTGAAGGAAAGAACTTCTTCGTTTTAGCAGTAATAGGTAGGTCAGCCATGAGGAGGAGGAGAGGGATATGGTTGGAGGAAGTGAGTACACTGATAGGCAGAGAGAGGTAATTAGCTAAGTTATTTTGGTGACCTTTTGGTGTGGAGAATGGTGAATTTATAACATGAGATCCATTAAGTGAGGATGACATCCTAATAATGTTCATTAGCGTCTGTCTATAGAATGCTTTGGCCTTTATCAGGAATCTTCAAAGATAGTGGATGCTGACAGGCTTGCTTTAAATGTTGAATGACTCTAGTTTGCTCTTTTCACCCCATGGTGGCGGATTCTTTTGTAGCAACTTTGGCAAGGACAATGTATAAACAACCACGTGAGGGATGAAATCTCTGATATAGTTGACAATTCCAGTAAATTGTTGTATCCGTTTGGTTGTAAGATTGTCATCAAGTAAATGTAGTAGTTCACTAGCAATATATGGACTAGGCTAATAAAATCCATTGTAAAAATGTATATAAAAAAATTATATCTAGGATGCCCCGGTATGTCTCTTTTTTGTTGAAAGCATAATTCCATGTTGCTTCGTGATATTTGAAAAGGATTGGAGCAAAGCCTGATGTTTTCATAGGTTTTAGAGTACAATAAGATGTTATCAATGTAGACCAAAGCATTGTAAAGAATAGGCTCATAAATCTTTGTCATGGCCCATTCAAATAGTAAAAGGGCAACCTTGAGTCCAAACGACATCACAGTCCATTGATATTGGGCGTTCAAAATATAGAATGTTGTCTTATATCTTTCTTGAGGGTTAATACCCAATTGCCAGAAGCCTTCTTTCAAATCAAACTTGGAGAAGATGGTTGCTTACTTGAGAAATAGTACTTGAGTTCTAATCTTAGGCTGTGGGAATTTATCATCTTGTAGGAAAGTATTGAGAGGTTTATAGTCAATACTAATATATTTTTTTCCATATTTCTATTTAGGCCTTTTATTGACATAAAAATCCTGAAACGTCCTTTTATGTCCAATCTGATTTAGTGGGCTCAATTAGTCCTTGTTGAAGAAAGACAACATATTCTTCCTGTGCTAGTTTCAGATCATTAGGGTTTATACCCAGATGAGTAGCTTTAGTAGAATTGATATCCTTGTTATTCTTAAAAGGAATATAGATGAAGAAATAAGGATTCTTCTATAGAGGATTGAGATGAGAGAATTGTGCATGAGACTCAGGAAAGTAGTCCAAAAATTGATATCTTAAGGCTTCATAAGATGGTGGTACTTGAGCAAGTTCAAACACATTTTTGAAATATGTGTAAGAACTGAAGTTGGCACGACATCTAATTCCTATAGGTAGAATCTATAGTGGAGATGAATGACAATCGACATCCATTCTAATGAGAATATCTGAGCTAGGTAGATTTCTGCCAGGAACCTTAGTTCAAACTACACAGTTAGGGAAGAAATAAATCCCTATTTTCCTTTTAGTAATAAGCCTAATCTTAAAGGATTATCCATTAGCAACAGTGAAATACTCGTCATGGGAACTCCATAATGCTTCATAATCCTTTTGCATGATCCAATATCCATATATGTAGTAGCCTTAATGGGTTTATCATACTTGAAGCAGTAACTAGATGTGTACATAGGGATGAGGAATAAGTTTGGGAACAAACTTGAGACACAGTTGTTATTGCTGTAACATGTAGAGCATATCATCTTCAGAAATGGAGATATCAAAGGAGTCATCATCCTCATAAAAGGAATTAAGGGGAACAACAAACTTTGTGTCTTCATCCTCATTGGATTTTTCTTCAATGAGATCTTCAATGTTTCCATGATCATTATCGAGTGGCATAATAGCTTCAATAGAATCTAGGAGTTTGACATCCCTTTTCATCTTATTAGGACATTGATGAGCATAATGTTCCAGTTTTCGATAGAGAAAACAACGATCTAGTTGTCTCCTTTTGAAGAAATAGACAAATCGTTGATGTTTCTTTCTTTTGAAGGGCTTGTAACCTTCTTTAGGATACATGTGGGATCTGTGGAGCTTCTTGTAGGATATCTTCCTATGAGGATGTTTCTTTTTTATACAACACTCGTAATCTTTTTTCTCCTTACACTAGATTGTAAAATATGTATTTTTACATGCTTTATTTAATAGAGGATCACCTTTAATCATGTTTTTGAAAACATTGTTATTGATCACATAGCTTGTCAATAGAGGCTAAGGTGAGCTAATAGATTTCTCCAAGAGATATACATTTAATATCTCTTTGAAGTGTAGTAATGGTCCTTTGTAACTCAGGTTGTAATTCTTCTGGAAGAGAGGAAGTGGAGAGTGACATCATTGAAACCATTGAGTGGATAATAATGTTCCATCATACGTTGAAAATGCTTTTGTAAATCTCTTCTATCTAGAGAACAACACTTCATCTTAAAATATTCTTATCTGACCTATTTGTCGATGAGCTGAAAGTCACCAATGAACTCTTTAGGAATTACTCCAAGAAGTAATCCAATAGATATGACTTGTATAAACTAAAGTTTGTGATATTCATCAAGACTTTTTCATCATTCTCGTAATGTATCAACAAAATTAGAAGTACATTCAGACAAAATATCCCTTAAATAATTATTTAGTTGAGTCATTTGCAAATTAATCCAAGCGCCAAATTCATAGAGACACTCCCTCCATTTTCTAAGTGGAAGATAATCAAATGTAAAATAGTCCAAAAGTAGGTCTGGTCGGTGGTGCTTGTGCTGGTGATGGTGAAGGTTTAAAGGGTTCAGTTCCTGTGGACTCAACTTCACTGATTTCTGGCTCAACTTCCATAGGTTCAGGCATGTTCATCATGACTTGAGCTACATCTATTAACTCAGTAAATTGTGTAGATTCATTTGAAGATGGTTCAGACACTTTAGATGGTTCAACTACTGCAGATGATTATTCAGAGATGCTATAATGGTCAGAGGGGCATTCTTCATCATATACCTCAGGAATAGATGCTGGTGCAAGAGCTATTATGAACTCTATATAAGGAGCTTTGTCTATGCCAGTAGAGTGGGAAGGTTATGGTTTTCGTGTAAAAGATGGTGGACTATGGATCTATAAGTTGATTTAAGGTATAGATCAGTAGGTTTAGTTATGAAGGTGATGGCTCAGGAGGCTTTTCAGGCTTAGGCTTTGATTTGGTCGATTTGGGTTTAGTGGTGGTAGGATGGATATACTGCCTGATCAAAGGATAATTAAACTTGAATACCTTTTTCATAATCAGTAGTTTTAGGATATGTTTTTGGAGAACAGATTGGTAGGATAGGTATGTTAATGAAGGATAAATAGGTTGGTTAATTAGAAAAGATGTAGGATAGGCTCCATAAATAGTCTTAGACTGTTCTTTCTATATGTCAACTTTCATTCGTTGAGTGGTCTCTTTCACCTTTTTGAGTTCTTGATCTTTGATGGTAAAATCAGGGCCAAAATATTAAGTATCAACATAGTGTCAAAGTGTTGCATCAAGTTAGGCCATTTGAGCTTTGCAAGATTTGTAAATTTTTTGGATTTGTGCAAAGACTATATCAACTAGTTGGTTAGTAGTCTGTGTTTATGGAGTTAGACCATCAAGTTTGGAATCAATCTACTGAAGGACTTTGTTCTGGGCCAAAACATTATCAGTATGCTAGTTAAAAGCTTCATCAACAGGATTTGAAAGCATTGTTTCATAAGCATTCATGCCAAAAGCAATGGGTTAAAGATAACCCTTTGTTGGTCATTTGTAGGCCTCTCTAGGGGAGGGAAATCTTCCTCTTAAGGAATAACCATTACGTATGGACTGGTTGGAGTAGGAACAATTGGAATAGAAGGAATAACCGGCTTAGGATGTTTGGAGATTGACTCTGGATATATCAAATGTTCCTTATCAACAACTTTGAGCATTTCACAAATACTTATAGGTCTTGGTCTTGAATTCTCAATCCAAGGTTGAAAATCATCATCATGATCATCATGTAGATAGTGAAATTGTTGAGTAGGTTGACAATTATAGACCTACTTTCTTTTGTTCTTCTTCTTCCTTCGTCATCGATTATAAAGCTCATCACCATCACTTTCTGAATCAAGGTTCAGGCATACTTCATAGTGTGGTTTGCACATAGAGAGAGCTACATCCCAAACATAATGTCCACGATGATGGCTAACATATACAAGTTCTCTATCTGATTTGAAATAATGGATCGAAGGTCCATCTTTTCCTTCTTTATGTGAGAACATTGGTTGAAGCATTAAAATAGGGCTTGATCTATGAAAGGGTCTAGGTCGATCTTCATTAGGCGTGGTGTAGATGGATGTCACAGTTCCATCTTGTAAAGTCTTGATAATATTTGGAGCAGGGTTGTGAAAGGAATGCCTATGAGGAGCATGGAACACTTTTTGGAGTTAGTGATCCATTCATTCGGCATCAACTTTTCAAGCTCCGCTATTGGTAATTGCTTCGGGATGTAGATGATGGTAGTTTGATCATGAGCTCTATTTGCTACCATTTATAAGGCATCTGAAGTGGATTTTAGGAAATTAAGATCTATGGCATGATTTTGTAGACGATAGATCATCTGGTAGTGAAGAGTAGCCATGATGGCTGTAGGATCTTGCTCAGCTCCAGTGATCTGGATTTAAACTTAGAGTTGTTTAGACAAAGTGAGATCATCTGGGCTGATATTGAAATCAGGGGCGATGATGAGGATGACACTTTCATTAATGAGAGTTGTCAATAAGGACCAATTAGTGTGTTTTGGTACGTCATATAGGTAGTGTCTAAAAGGCATATCCTGGTTATAGTAGGCATTTCCTTTATTCCATGGAGGGTAATAACAAGGCAAGTAGCTCCAACATGAAGATGTGCATGGTTCTGCTCTCTCCAAAGAGAGATGAGCTCTTTTAGGATCTTGAGTTTTACATATTGTTTTGCTGAAGTTGCTTGCAAACCACAATGTTCTAAATGAGAACTTTGGATGATTTCTTTCACTTTAGGATAGTGTGTGGAGAGATTGTTCTTATGTTTTTTTATCCAAGAACGATCACGAGAATATATATTGTAAAGTCTAAGAAAAGGTAAAGAAGTATTAGAAATATGATTTTCTTCAGAGAGATGGGTTATTTATACAAGGTGTTCTATACGATTAAATAAAGTACATTTCATACTAGAAGGAAGATTGACTATAGAAAGGGTTAAAAAAAGATGAACAGGATCTCTAACGTATTCATGGCTTATGCAACCTCCCTACTTACTCTCATACAGAAAGACAAGTATGCTCTACACTTGCTTCTTCATGAGGATTCTGTGTATTAAAAAGTCTTGGACCATAGATCCTATTTGAGGTCGTTAAAATGGGGAAAGATTGGAAGTGTAAGACTCCTAAAAGGCAAGCCTTGAGATTTGGTGCCTGTAGAGAGAAAGGGCTTATGTGTCTCGGCCAGCATACTTGGAATTTACACTCTGGTTTTGCTTTGTTTTCCCTTATCTCCAATGGATGATTTGTTCCTAAACATAAGATCTGGTATTCCCCGAGGCCCCTGACCAAAGGTAATGATTGATTATACATATAAAATAATATTGTATTCAATGAACGTGATTTTCTAAACTACTATCAAATCTACCAAAGAGTTGATTATCTAAGAATAGTTTATATTCGTAACAATATGCACTTGACCTCTTATCCTTGGATCTTCTAATCATTTTATCGGTCACTCTTTTATAACATGTGTTAAGAGTAAGCATTGCCTATAAGTTATCACTATAAAAAAGTTGAGTTTTTGCTTCGTTTTTTTTGCGACGATTTCAAAATCATCGTTAAAAGTCACTTTTTAGAGAGGATTTTTAAAAATGTCAAGTCTTTCTATTTTAAGACGTTTTACAAAAGCGTCACTAATTACAAGCCTTTGGTGATGCTTTCTCGAAATTATCGCAAGGGTTATTGCTTTCCTTTGTCAATGACTTTTTCAATCATCGCAAAAGCAAGACTTTTGGCAATGATTTTTTAAAATTGTTGCCAAAAGCAATAACAAAATAACTCTTTTATTTATAATTATGAATTGACTAACTTTTACTTGATCATTCTTTGACTGAATAACATATTGAGAAATTTCAAATTTATTATTGATGACAATGATTGTAAATGTCAAAATAAATTTAGTTAACAAAAATGTCAAATCATTTCAATAATGTATAAAACTATAAACTCAAAATTAATTAATATTACATTGATTTAAACTTTTTATTTTTCTCTTTTAAATTATACGATTTGACAATTTTATATGGCATCACAATATTTTCAAATGGTTTTAACATGAAATTTGTAATATAATGATATATGATTCTGACAAAAAAATAAATATTGATATATGGTAAGTAATATAATATAATGATATATGATAAGTAATACAAGATTATAATTAGAAGTTTAACAATTCTTACAGGTAAACAATAAATAAAGTTTTATTTTTATTTCTTCGAAAAGAAAAAGAAATAATTATATTTTTGGATTCTAAGTGACATGAGACTCGGTAGATAAGATAAAGGATTTCCCTTTGTCTGGATTCCTAAGAAGGCTCCTTGTATGTTCAAAGGCATCAATTGAAATAGTGAAAGATCTTCCCCCAGGAGTTTGTTTATTGACACCCTTTTCTAACAACTTCTTGGCTTTAACTAAACTAGTAGAAGATATAGTTAATGATTTCCTAGATACAGTATGGATCACTAAATTAGATGAACCGCATGTACCATGCGTTTTACCTAAGGACAAACATTACAGAAATTAAAAAGCTAACTTAAATGGTATAAGGAACTCAAATTCGAACATTTGCATACTCGATTGAATGCCCCATCATCATCATAATGAACAGATATAGTTTTTGCAATCGATAACTGTTCCAAATCAACACTTTTCCCTAATCCTATACTAGCCCTCGAGACATCGCCACCACCTCCATTTTCATCTATATTCTCTTTAAAATTCAAGGAAGTTTTACACAACACATAGTATATACAATAAGACATTCATCTAATAGCTTCCTATCAAAAAATAGGATACAAATAATAAAGAAAGAGAGGTAATTCAAATGATATTAAAAACTTTGAAGAAGAAGATAAGCCATTGAAGGCAAACGGTGATTAGACTTTGATAAGGAGATTAGTTGTTCATCGATTTGTTCTTCATCTGGGAGAATTCTACCAAATTCCTCCCATTGGAGCTCATTTCTGCCATCAGAAACTAATTGCCACGTTGACATTCTGTGATGAATTTTTGTTAACAATCCTCTTGTGAAAAGACAATAAAAACAAAAACAAGTAATCTTTTATAATCTATATAGAAGTAGAGTGTACCATTTAATAAGGAAATGAAAAATTATTTGAAACGAAAAATTATTTGAAATTATATGCAATTAACAAAATATTGACAGAAGAAGCAAAGATCATTGGAACTTAATTTTTGAACCATCCAAAAATTCCATATGGAAGCACATTCTATCTTGGCCACTCACCATTAATAAGTCAATATAGCTGGTTGAAGTTGAGTTTATAACCTGTTAGAATATCTTATTTTTGAAATTGTTACTAAAATAATAAAAAAATTATATATCATATTGTTAGCTCCTCCTACCCTTACATTTGTTTCTTTTGAAATATAAGTTTAAATTAAGATTAGCTTCTTCAATTGAAATTAATGATGTGTTACTTCAATAACCTCACCAACAATATGTAATTTATTAATATTATAGGATAATACTAATAAAGTTATGTTAGCCCCAAAAATTTTTTATGATTAATTAAGCATGATTATATTAAATTAAGAAGATTTAGTTAGTATTTAGTAAGTTAACATTAATTAGCATATGATAACATAAATGAGGCATTAAAAAGTAGATAGCATGTATTAAATATGTTAGTTAGAATTTAGTGAGTTAGGTGGACTTGATGATATTTAATGTGTTAGTTGAATTAAATGAGTTAGTTGGGTTTGAAATAGTTAAATGGGCTTGCATATAAGTTGTGGGCTTAAGTTGTTAGGTTATAAGTATAAGAAGAGAAGGAATTAAAAGAAAGGAAGTGAATGGGCTTTGGGCCTTGGGCCTTAGTTAAATGAGGAAGAAGAATGAAAGGAGAAGAAATAAGGTGAGTTAGTAGAAGAAGAGTGAAAATCGGCAATTAGAGAGAAAAGAGAGGGAGAGTGCGTGAATGGGAGAAAGAAAAGAAGAAAAGAAAGCTTGAGTTAGGGTTGAGTTACCCAAGAGATCTAGAGCTTGTTGGAGGAAAGTCCAAGAGTTAAAAGTGTGGAGAATCACTAGAGCTTCATTTTGATCCAAGTATCAACTTGTGTTGTTGAAGTTTTAAGGTAAGTCATGATTCCAAGTTTAAGTTTTTGTTGGGTTTTTGGTTGAGAATGCCTAAGAATGGAGTGGGTATAGTGAATATCAAGTTGATTTCATGAAAGAGTTCTTGTAATTTTTGTATTGAAGTTTTGTTGAGTTTGGGTTTTGTTGTTCTTGAAGGAGAACAAGAGAGAGAAGGAGGAAGAATAGAGCAAGAGGAAGAGCTCCCTTAGATAAGGATTCAGCTAGTTTCAGGTAGGTTACTTGCTTATCTTTATGGTAGTAAGTTTTGAATGCTAAATAATTAATGAAAGAATAAGCATTAAATGT
>JANZLH020000067.1:2436333-2448271 GCA_026770325.2 Erythroxylum fimbriatum
TCAAGAACAGTCAGAGTTTTAGCTTCAGTCAGTGTATGCTCACCACCAAAGTGAGTTAATAGTCAGTGCCAGGTACCAGTTCAGCATGACAGCCATCACAGCGGTCTCGGGGGTGACCATCAGCCAGGGCTCACCACCCGGACCAGTCGGGCCTCGGGTTCGGGGTCCGACAAGTTAGCTTAAGGTTCTCATTGTAAAAAAATGAAAGATGGCGATGATCCATTAATCAAGAAGTTCATATGTAGAGTTCCTTAAGCAAGCTCTCATTAAAGTTATAAAAAATAATCCTTTAAAAGTAAGTTATAAGTGTCTCTAATATATAGGCAATCATCAAATAAAACACCAATCCATTTTTAAGGAGACGTTAAATCAACATCCTCAAATAATAAGGTGTCTTTCGTGGAATGGAAGACCATTCCAATAAGTTGACAAAGCTAAACACTCTTAAGAAGACCTCCAACATGATTTTATAAGTTTGTTAATTATTTCATATTCCTTGAAAAAATAGATGCAGAGTGGAATATTAATTACTTTTTTATTATTTACATAAGCTTCTCTTACTCCTTTTTACTTTTTATTTTATCCTTTTGTTAGTTTGATTTAAGTTTCTGGGTTTAAAATTAAAATATAAATGGATATGTTAAGATTGAAAATCTTAATTATTTTTTAGATTTTTTATATAATATCAAAGACATATATGATATTCATAAATCTAGATTAACCAAGAAGACAATGAGTTAGTACAAAAGAATCAAGTATTTCCAGACGTCAAGGTTAGCTTTCACCTAGGATGGGAGTGATCTATGACTCCTCCAAGAGAAAGCTAATGACTACCTATTGTAAAACAATGACCAAAGGTAAAAAGAAGAAGAAAAGGTAATAATAAGACCGAGGAACCCATACTTGGCAACTTGACCAGCTCGAAGAAGAAGATAGCCTTTGATGGTTCAGTCTTAGTTAGGAAGCATATGGAGACTCTTTCGGTAGGTTAGGTTTTCAATTGATGTCTTCAGTTTGGGTAATTAGGTTTTTCAATTTCATAAAATGACGTGGCTTTGGCTTGACCTTTGGTGACAAAAATGTGAAACTTTTGTGACGATTATAAATAATCACCAAACGCTCTTCCTATAGTACACTTTATGTATTATAGAAATTTTATATAATATATAAGTTTTATCTAACAGTATAGAGTTTATATAAAAATAAATAGAAACTTATGATTAAATAGACTAATATATTGCATAAGGAATGAGAAATTTTTCTATTATCTATACACTCACAAATCATTATATTAATTACAATTATTATCAATATATTCATATAACATTATATTAATAATCATATATAATTATATTTATTGCAATATAATTAAAAATAATTGCAATATAGTAAAAAATGGCAAAGATGATATTTATAAAACTCAAAACATAAAATTAATTTATATTACATGAATTTATAGTTTTTGTTTATCTTCTTTAAAATATATGATTTAACAATTTTATGTGGTGTCACAAAACTCTATTTATTATTTATGAATTCTATACTATTTTATAGAAATTAAATATTATAAAAAGATTGTTAAATATATAAATATATGTGAAAAGAATTGGCAATAATTTACAAAATTGTCGCCAAAAACCTCCTTTAGCAACACTTTTGCAGAAATCATCACGAAATGTGGTTTTTGTCTACATTGACGACACCAATTGTATCGTCAACAAATGTTCAAAATGTTAAATATAACATGAAAACGACAACATTTTTGTGTTATTTTAAACATGAAAATGAAACCCCCTGTCATTTTTTCTTTGTCATTTTCCTTTTGCTTCTATCTTCTTCTAATTTTTTGGTCTTCTTCGTCGTCTCCAATTTTTCGTACATCAAGGTAAGTCGTCCCTCCCTTGCACTTGATTTTTTATGTTTTGCTTTTTTTTTGTTTTATTTGGTTTTTGTATTCTTCTAGGTTTTATGTTGTCAACCATGTGTGTCATGGTTTAGTTGATAATGAACGTGTGTTTTGATAATAATGTGTGTTCAATAGAGATGGCGAATGCGTCCACAATGGGTTGAGTTTTGTTTAGATGGATTAGGAAGCTTTTTTAAGAATTACCTATAACATGTTCGATGAAAGTTCTATTAAGAATTTTTTTTCGCAATTTATGGCTTAAGTTTTTTTTTTACAATATCTTATGTAGCTCTCATTTTGCAATTTATATTTAAAAACATGTTGTTGATGTAATTTCTTCATTTAGGTTGTTCAATTTAAAATAAAAAAGATGTTCAATTGACGTGTTGTGTGTGTTATAGATAGATAGAGAAGAAGTATGCAATTTTTCTAATTGATGATTTTTTAGGTTTCAATTTATTTCTATAAAAGAGGTACCTTTTGTACCTTTGATCTCAATTTATTATACAAGGTTAGCTTTTCCTTGGTTTAATCTAGTTTTTATTCATATGTTGTAGTTCTTTAATTTACCACAAATCTTTCGACTATTTTTTCTTTTGATGAATAAAATATATTGTAGAGGAACCTTTACCAGTATGAGGATTGGCATAAGTTAGAATCCTTATACATTGATGATTTGTATTGTTATTATTATAGCATTAAAACACCACTTAGAACTTTCTAGACCAAGTTAGATTATATTCTATATTGGTTAATGAATTAGTTAATAAGACATTGTTAAATCTAAGTATTAATTTTAAAATTTTATTGTTGTGTTTACAAAGTCAAAATAAATTTGATTATTTTATTTGACTTGATAAAACATTCACTTATAAAAATATTAAAATTGCAAACATGCAAAAGTGGCATGAAGATATTTGGTTTAGACGTTAACACAATATATTGAGAGATTTTTTATTTTATAAAATTGAGGGACTATTTATAATTTTAAAAAGTTATTCGAAGCAGTATACATTTGAATGGTATATACCATACTAGAATTAAAAATAATAGTAAATTTGGTTAATTTTTTGCAACATTAATTTTTATAGAAATTATGATGCTTGAAATTTCCAAAACAAGACAAGGACTAAACTACTATAATATAAATATTTTTATAAATAATTAAATAGAAAATTTTAAGTAATTATCTTTGACACGCCAAAACATAATAAAAGAATTTGTAGTTTTATTCTTACATCAATTAATATTGAGGAAAACAAAAGGTGTAAAAATTTTGATTGAAATATCCCCTTCTCTTCCTCCATAGTAACATTAGTGTATGCCCAATTTTTATAGGTTCCTCTTCCTCATTTTCATGTTAATCGTTACTTTCCCAAACCGTGTTTTAAGTTTATTTATTTATGTAGTACTAACTAATAATATTTGCATTGAATATTGTTTTTTTAAATTTTAGAATAAGATCCAAGAGTTGCTGCAAACATCAATGTTTAAGAAAATGAAACAAAATAGATGACATTTGCAACAAGGTACTTGATACACGATTCGAATATATTAAAAGTCTTAGGTTTGACCCTAAGCCAACTATCTTATCCTCATCAAGATCAACATACGTTCAACATTTTGAAGAGGAAAACAAGACCCTTAAGATTGAATTACAACAAACTCAAAAAAAGTTAGCCAAGCATGGTAAGTATCTCAAAAAATTACTCAACCCAAATTATGAAAGCAATGATGATAAAAACAAGGCTGAGTGATTTGCATTATATTTTGTAAACTAATCTTTGAGTTTTTTTTTTATTTTGTATATAATTATTTTTGAAGTTGTAATTAAAATCTTGTAAACTATCAAATTCAATGATATTTTATTTTTATATACAACGCTTCAAATTATCAATTATTTTCTATTATATTTTGTATAATAAATTAACAAAAGAATCTAAATATTATATATGACAATTAGCTACATTTATGGAAAGGTAGCTAAAAATTTTTACCTAGGTTTTTGAAAACGTAGCTAATAATCTTTAGCTACGAAAACTAAACGTAACCAAAAAGTATTGACGATGAGTTCTCAAAACGTCGCTGACAATTTTTCACTATGAAAATAAAGTGTAGGAAAAATTTATTAGCGACGATTAGAGAAAAACGTCACTTATAGTTTTTAGTTGCGGGAATTTGGTGACTTTTTCGGCAATGAATATGAATCATCGCTAATGAGTATTAGTGACGATTTTGAGACTTTTAATGATGACTTCTTATGTTGCCAAATATCGTTTTTGTTGTACTATATAGCCTTGTTTTTTATTGGAATGGCAATTTGACAGGTACTCTCGTGGGGAAAAGAATAGAAAAAAGTTAAAATTTAAGCAAGTGATAAAGTGCAAAATTCGTGTGAGACAATTAATAAACAACGGCAGAATTACGTACAATTGTCCTTGCACTAACTTGGAGCTAACATTGTGGACCATGATAGAGTGCCCCCTCGATCCTTATTGTGGTACTTCGTAGCCTCTTTCAATTTCACCCACCATTGATCATAAAGAAGAAAAAAAGAGTAACCGAGCGTTAGGTATTCTTGTACGTAGAAGACTCAATTAAGATTTCTATTCCTACATATTCCAATTTAATATTACTAAATTTTCTAAATCCCTAATCACATACTTAAATTTGATTACATAATGATACTTACATTTGGGAACAGATATTGTAGCTCATAATTGAAAAGATGTAGTTCAAAATTAGTGGGAGGGAAGAAAATCTTCTTTAGTAGAAATATGGTGAGAACAATGTGGTAATCGGTATGGTTGGATAATAAGAGGCGCTTATGCTATATGGTGGTACAAATGTGTGGGCAGTTCTGAGGGTTGTCCGAGGCTGATGCTAGTGTTGTCCCTGTAGCTTTAGTTCGTCAAATCATTAGGAGGACGTCGAAAAGTTAACCTGTGATGCAGCTAATGAATGATACTTAGCCAAATGAATAAGAAATAATTATCACCTAATTTTCTCATGTACTAAGTCAATGAATAGAATGATTTGAAGTAAATAAAAGACCATAAGAGGGTGACAGAGGAAACTATTCTTTTGGTACATAAGAAATCATATTCCTTACGTTCGAAAGGAAGGTTCGGAACTTCATTGATTATTTATCATTTAGGAGCATCCATACGATACGAACTCCATTTTGATGAAGTTGTGTGTTGTTTGAAAGAAAAAGGAAGGAGTTCACGTCATTTTGTCCTCTAGCGAGAAGCTTCCCTCCTTTCAAGAAGAAGCTAAACACGACCATAACAACTGGGCCTTGGTTCCACCCATTCTTATGATAACGTCAACTGCAGCAGGAAATCAATAATTTGTCGCATCTTGTGGTAGCACAAAGTGAATCAGTTTTGCGATTTCAGACATGTAAAGGTATGAATCGGACAGTGTTTGCTCGTGGGATTGAGTGTGTCGCAATCTCTATACCATCCTGTTGAGTCCTTGAAGTGAAAATAGGTGTAAATGAACTGGTGTGTTTCCTAGCTACCACGGTTCACCGTTGGCTAAACCCCTGTGTACATGCACATGCTATGTTGACCCTCCATAATTGTTTTCCCAACCACTGCTTTGTGTTCATGATTGGGTCTTTCAACATCAGGCACCTTAATAAAATGAAAAATAAACAGACCCAATTGCTATATATACATGAATTGTAGAAGTCAAATGTTGGGGGGTACTGAAATTGCAATGGTGAATTAATACGAAGTACGATTAACCAACATTTTCATGGGGAACAAACGTTCAAGTCTTAAGTCCATTTGGTGGAATAGCAAGAATGATGAGGCAACAGCTAGCGTTTATGTCGTTTTGGACGTATATGTACATAAGCATGCAAATTAAGAATAAAAATAAAACACGAAAGGAATCTATTGGATGCCTAGCCACGAACAAACGACTTCAAAGAATGGAGTTTAATGCAATTAATACATGGAGTATATGTATGTGGCAACAGATCACCTGTTCCATAATTGTTGTGCCAGTGCTGTTCCATTGCATCTGGTTCATACATTTATATGGGACCCACAAAAATATGTGGACCAAATGCAATGGAACAGCATTGGCACAGCAATTATGAAACAGGTGATTTCATTCCATATGTATGTCCTGTATTTTCTTTTACTTAAAGGGTAGGTTCATTTGAGACAAGTTCCAACGTACCCTTTAATGGAGGGTAATGCAATTAATAAATGGAGTTAACCATGTACATTGTCTTCTCAGCGAGGTTCACTTAAATTATAGCGAGCAACAGGGAGAATCAGAGAGAAAGTGTTTTTCTGTTAAATCTTCTTCAAAATCTTGAGTTTAAATTTAAGCATGCATTTAATGGAACTACTTTCCTGAAAACCATTCTTAATTTAACCAAATTGGCCACTGATTTGATTATGTATATAGGAGGATGTGAATTCAACCGGTCTCGGCTCAACATTACCAATTGAACCAAGAACATGTTAAAGGACAAAAAGTGACATTAACATCTGAATGTCTCATGAATCTTACTCGGTCCAATAGCCATTTAGTTGAAAGACTAAGGAAATTATCGATCCTTTCACTGATTTTCTTCTTTTTCATTAGTTTTAGTAATGAAATAAAAATAAAAGGAGTTAAACCACAATGTAAAGATTTTAATATGTTAAAGAGAAATAGTACTTCCATCCTCTGACCATATTGGATTGTTATTGTGCATAAGTCCACACAAAAATGCTTTATTCAATGTGCCCAAGCCTAACCTAATACCAATAGTTGGACATGTCTTCCGATTTTATTGACAACCCAATGCAATGGTTTCATTGAAGTTATTTGATTTTACCTACTGGGCATTGGTTGATAATTGAAAGAGTTTTGCATGCCAAACATGTCTTTTTTATTATTATTTGAGCCTTCTCTTTTTATTACAAATTTTTTGGTTTTATTGTTGAAAGATGATGGTCTTTTAATGAAAATAATCAAAAAGACTCAGAATGGACACCCAACTAAAATTAAGAGAGGATTTTAAATTTCAGTTGAAACTTTAGTAGCAACTCAAAGATGAGAAAAACACTTTGAATGGTAGAGGAAGTCTCATTTGAAGATAGTACTTAACTCAACTTATATTAACTTGTTTCAAAAAGGGGAGGACCTCTATTTATACTACTAAAAGATCTTTCTATTCAACTAATATCTAGACTTAAGATATTTCTACAAAGTAACTAGATACTTCTATCCAGATAATTGGATGATATTTCTTTCAAGGTGTCTAGACATTTTAAGAGATACTTCTACATAAAGATGTCTCTAGACATCTAGAACTTGAATTGTGCTTCATATCCTTTAGACCTTCACAGGCGACCCATTTTCTTAACCTAATATATGAAAACCAAAACAATACCCCCTTAAACTTGATTTGTTAACTCCAAGGTAGCTTCTAATCTTGACGAAGATACTCTTCTTCATTGGTTTTATAAAGATGTTCGCTACTTGGTATTGAGTCTTCATGTACTTCATCTCTACTTTTTTTTCTCATTATGCATTCTCTTATGAAATAATATCTTATATCTATATACTTACTCCTATTATGGAATATTGGATTTTTAGCTAAAGCTAATGCATATTTGTTGTCAAAAAGGTTCTTATTGTGGCATGTGAAATTCCTTCATCTAACTCTTTAGCCAAATGGCATGAAGTCAAAATAATTAGCAGTCATATGCTCAGCTTCATAAATGGACAAAGTAACAATATAATGCTTTTTAGAACTCCAACTGAAGATAGTGTCTCTCATGTAAAATAAATGATACTTTTCCTATCATCAATATCTCTAGCCTAATCTATACCATAATAGCTCACAAGCTTGAACTTATTAGATGGTTAATAGAGGAAGTATAATCAAGTATTCCTTTAATATATCCCTTTAGCCATCTTTAAATTTGTGGTTTATTGATGCTTTCTATGCTTATAAGAAATTTATCAATGTTAAAACCGTAAGTGCATGACGTAACTGTAGCTAGCACAGGCAAGTATAGGTCAATCCCACAAGGACTGTGAGTACCAGTAATTACACTTTTCCTATTATCTAATTGTCGATTCTAATTATGGATTTAATTAAAAATTAACCTAAATAAACTAAACTAAGATTGAAAAAATAATGAACTTAAGACAAAGGAAAATACTTAGATATTAACCATTTATCAAGAAATTGTATTATTGGTTATTGGACCATGGAAATTCTTATATTTGTTAAAATCTTTCTCAAGACTATTAATAACTAATCCATTAGTTGATTAACAGAAGTCTTTCTAGTTAAAACCCATAGAATTGCATTATCAATTTATGAATTTCACTATTAGGTTTGACCATAATCCAGAGGATTTTTGTTAACCTATCTCAAGGTCTGTGTACAACTCCTTCCAATTATGGTAGATCTATTCATACGAAAGGATTTCTTATTCTCAATCATATGAAATAAAATCATGAAATAATATTCTAGACATATTAAAACAAGAATATAACGCATAATTAAATCTTAATAAATCAAACAATAAATTGCATTAAATAAAAGATCAAATCATATTATTACTGCAACTTAGGTTCATCACACCTAGGCACCAAATAAATTTAGTTCCTATCCATAAAAAACAAAACCAAAGATAAAAATGAAAAAGAACAACTCTAAAACAAAGAAATCATAATTATAAATCTCCTTTTTTCTTCTAATGGATCTTCTTGCAAGTTGGATTGGACGTTGTTATCTATTAGATCTTGTGACGTATTCTTCATATTTTCATCATCCTATGATTAGAATTATCGCCTCTCTACATTCTTTAAGAATGAAAATTACTTCTAAACTTGTTTCCTCCTATTTTGCCTTCATTTTATGTCCTTTTATAGTAAAAACTAGGATTGTTGGGATATATGCAATCAACAAACACAGGTGTGTAGGTGACTGTGTATCTTCAAAAATACTTAATTCATGATTTTACACATGCACAGAGACGTACATGGGATATATACACTACCAAACTCAATCAAATCTTCACACATTTACAAAGACTTACATAGTCATTATGCACGGCTATGTAGGTCCATGTTGCTTGAAATCTTTATTCTATACCACGATTTCATTCGAATTCTTTGGTCCATGAAGACAATTATCACCTATAAATACACTTGAAATGAATTAAGTACCAAAAATACTATAAAACTAGTAAATAATAAGCAAAACTCATTAAATATGGGTAAATAAATATATTCAAATAAGCATTTATTAATCATCCCCACATTTAAGCTTTTACTTGTCTACAAGAAATCATAATCTATCTTATCAATCTTACAAACATCTATCCATTATTAACCTAAACATATCCATCTACACTTTAAATGATCATATCATATTAATCAAATTAACATACAATGAGATTCGAGTTATCCTAGAACCAACTTTCATAAGTCAATATCAATACTAATCACATCGATAATATTTTTGAAATCAAAAGCACAATTCTTTACACCCTTACCAAGGTTTCACTAAATGCACTCAAGTGTTTAGGGTGAACCATATTAAAACTCTTAAATTAATGCAAATAAGAATTCTTTAAAAAATATTAAATTATCAACATAAGGTTCATCTAACCTAAACACTAAAGGAATTTAATTACATATGATCAGACACAAAATCAAACATAAATAAAAAGAAAAACAAATTGAAAACAATAGGTTCATAATTTTAAATCTCCTTGTTTATCTTGTATCGAGTTTTTTTTTCAAAGTAGAGGTTTGATCTTATATTCCAATGGATCTTTCAATAAATTCTTCATATTTTCTACTTCTTTGGATCAAAATTGCCTCTTGAGTCACCTCTGACAGTATTAGGTGAGGTTCCACCCATATGATTGTCATCATTAATGAATGAATCCATCAACAATGTGGTTTCAAATAGGTCTAAGAGAGAAGTTTTTTTTTCTTAGTATTAATTAGTTAGCTATTAGAGAAGAAAGGGGTTAACCTCTTTAGAATTTAGGTTGTTAAGATTTAAGAGTAAAATTACATTAATAATGATCAAATTTGGTTCTTTGGATGTACTTGTGAGAACAAAGGGTGGTTCAATCCACACAGACCATACATAAGGTATCCAAATAACCTAGGTCAAGTAAGATGATAAAGACAAAGATACTAAGGAGTAAAGAAAAGGGATTAAGACAGGTGCATGGTCACAAAGGGTAATAATGCAACAGTTGGCATCATCCATTGATAACCTTTGTGGATATTTTGTGGGGTTTATGATAACATGGATTCTATATTAGCCTATAGTGCTTTCCTCTACCACCTCCACCGCTTTAATGATCGTAACCTTAAACACATGTATACCTTTACTCATGTTTAGGATGTTTTAAATTATGTAATGTTTAACTAACTTTTATTTTTATTTTCTTATTAAATTAAGATATTAAAGTTTAATGCAAATTGGATTTTATAATTTATGACCCTCCATCTATATTGAGTTTTATGAAAATTTTTAATATGGTAACATATTTCATGATGGAGAAGTTCCATTTTACCTTTTTAGGTGTTCAAGGTTTTTCTTTTCAGATCCTTTTGTTACTTTATTCTTGATGCACAATCTTGAGGATAATATTGTTCTAAGTGTGTATGGGATGGGGGAAGGGGGTGGAATAGAGTTTAATCTAATTGCATCATTTTTTAAAAACTTCTATGCTTTTTGAGGTTTCTTTCTTTTTTTTAGGTCATGTGTTTAAGTTCTCATTAGTAGCTTTATATTGATGGCATGAGTTTATATGTGATTCTTATTTAAGATTGATTGTTAAAAATTAGGTGCATAATATGATCAAGTAATTGCTATACAAATCTTGGCTTTGTTAATGCTAGGAAACTAAATTTGTTAAATGAAGGTGCTTTTATTTGATTTGAGCAATTTCATGATGATTTGATTTGAGTTATTCTATAAGGATTTAAGCCTTTATGCGTAATTTTTGTTTTTGTTTTTATGTAGATACCATCTTTGATTTTGAATTTTTATAACTTGAATTTCATCTTTTTGAGATTACATCCACGATGTTCATAAGGATTAAAATGATAAAGGTACGTAAGATTTGAGTTTGAGCCAAATTAACTACACTTTTATACGTTAATCAATTAGTGAGCCCCCTTAAGCCTTATTTAAAATTCTAGCCATTTTCTTGGTAACCCTTTCATGAAGAACCTTGAGCTTAAAAAGGAAAACAAGCAGTAGAGCTTTTACTTATATTTTGATGTTTATGAGAATAGGGTGCAATGAAATAATTATGGGGGATATAACAAAGTATATGAAAGAAGCATTGTAAAAAGGAAAATCTCATGCCAATTCAAAATGTTAAAAAAAAGAAAAATGTGAAAGAAAAAGAAAATAAAGTGTTTGAAAATCAATTGGCATGGATTATTTTGTTTAAAAATAATAAAAGAAAAAGGGCAATTACATAAATACGAGGAGTTAGTGGAAAGAGAATTTATGTTTTTCTTGATTTACTTGTTATTGCTATACTAATTATGAATATTTTTGCCTCTTCTGTTCCTTATCCTTTATAGCCTAGTTAACCCCTTAGCCTTGTTACAATCTTATTCAAAGTCTTTTTATTTTTTTTCTTGTATATAAGTAATGGATATTAGATGATTTTCAAGCTTATAGTAAGTTCACTCACTACAACAAAAATGACATACGGTAACAGGCGATAAGTGTTATTAAATATGATTAGTAACACTAATGACTATGCTATGATAGCCCATGTTACTAAAGATATGATGCTTTAGTAACAGTTTTGGCATGTTATTGTCGAGTTTAATATGACAGTTATTGATAGCTACAAATGATTTTATATAATATTTTATAAATGTTATTAATGAACTATTTGTAACATTTTTACACTGTTATATATTAACTTTTTGCAACATTATTAACATGTAGTAGATATGAATTTTGTAACATTTTAAAAATGTTATAGATAAGTTTTCCATGACATTGATAGAATG
>JANZLH020000067.1:2453109-2466750 GCA_026770325.2 Erythroxylum fimbriatum
GGAAGTAAAATTATAAACATGCATACAAAGTCAAGAATGACACTTATTTTGAATAATTAAAATGCATCTAAAACGACACTTATTATGAATCGGAGGGAGTACGAAAATAACAAGGAGAATAAATGCTATCACACATCAATGCTTAAGCTAATCCCATTCTCCATCAGGTTCTAAATAGATCTTGTTGCCTGTGATAAGACAAAAGACTGGCCCTGCCAAGGTCATAAAAAAGAAAGGGGAAAAGAAAGATGGAGATTTTCCATAAAAAAATTTCATAGCATTTCTTCTAAAACACAGGAAATCATGCTGGTTCTATAATTTGATTGTCATTTTACCCATTTTGCTTTACACATCACTCCCCTCTAATTTTAAGAGTGTCTAGCATCAGGCTCTTAGAATCAGAAAAAGAATTTTTGGATTACTAGAAGCAAGACAAAAGGTTTTACCATGTATAGTATCTAGGTCCAAGAGCCCAGTATAGTGAATTAAACATACAATAGCAAACCTTCTGATACAAGAACAGGATTTCAGTTGCGTCAAACTTTTTCTTGTTGTTGATACGCATTTCGTTTCCTCTAGTTTTACATTAAATTATTCCATACAATTTCATTATTTCAAATTGTGTATGTGTCATACAATATCATCCACATGATGAAGAAATGCAATGGTATAGGCACCTACTCCTACTTAGCCAAGTGATTTGGTTTGGATTCTTAAGAGTCAACACCTTAAGGGTGTTGAATTGTATATATTGTATATATAGCTTATTTTGTATTAGTTACGTTAACACTAGGTTTTGGTTTGTCCCATATAGTTACTGTATATATATTATACTATAAGCCTAGTAAAATAAGCAGAATAATATTTTTCTTCCAAGGTTTTCTCTCATGCTCTAATTTTTACATGGTATCAGAGCTAGATTGAGAAAACCCTAAGATCTCTCTCACCGACGGCAGAAAGTTTTTTTTTATTTTCTTCTCTCTCCTCCTCCGACATCGTCTTACGTCAATCCCCTCTTCTCCTATGGCTGTTGGAAAATCTAACCACACCACCATGCTCGAGATCCTTCCGTCAATCTAACCCCAAAGTGTCATCGTCAGAATCGCTGCCACGTGCTGCCAATCGCCACCGAAGTCCACTACGTTGTCGCACCTTTCGGAACCAAATCTCACCAAACCAGTGACTGATTGAAGTCGCCGGCCTATCCCTGAAATCCAGCCACCTTTCCACCGCCGCATGAGCCATCTGACCGCCGCCCACGCACCGTCGCACTTATTCCAGTCAGTTTCTGCACCTATTTTGCACCGTTTTATGCACTTTTCTTCCTTTGGATCCTTCTTAGAGCTGCCTTTGATCCAAACATGTCAGGTGCTGATTCATCAAACAAGTCGGGTCCTTTTTTTAGCATGTTCTCTCCGTCTCCAACAATTGCTACGGATAAGTTGATGGGAAGCTCTAATTATGTCTCTTGGTCAAAGAGCGTTGAATTGTGCTGTATAGGTCAAGGCTTGAAAGATCATCTGACCACCAAGACTACAGATGTGAAAACAGACAAAGAAGCATGGCTAAGAGCTGATGCCTTGTTGTGTAGTCTCTGGTGGCAAACGGTTGACCTTTCTCTTCGCCCAATTTATACCAATTATACAAATTGCTATGACTTTTGGAATCAGGCAAAAACTCTTCATACTAACCACATCCAGTGCCTATATTTTGTTGCGCCTGAATTGATTAATTTGCGACAGCAAGGTATGACAATTCCAGAGATTCTTGGTCGGATGGCGTCTATCAAAGCTGAATATAATTCTCTTTTACTTGCGAGTCAGACTGCGTCAGAGGATCTAGCTCAAAGGGATAAGTTCTTTATGATTTGTACCCTCGCCACTTTAGGCACAGAACTTACTCCGATTCGTGACCAAATTCTTGCTAGTCCTTCTGTACCCACTATGGATGATGTTTTTGCTCGCCTTCTTTGTGTGTCTCGATTCCTATCAAGTGGTTCTATTAGTGAGAATTCAGTCTTAGCTTCTCAAGTTCAGGATAGTGGTCAAGGTAAACAGAAGGATGATCGTGGGGGTAATCAAAGTAATCGCCCCAAATGTAATTATTGTCATAACTAGGGACATACGAAGGAGAAATGTTACAGGCTACATGGCCGTCCTCCTCGGGCCAATGTTGCTCATTCTGAAGATTCTCAATCTACTACCCAGTCACCGCCATCCTTAACTCTTGCTGGTGTTGATTATGAAGACTACCTCAAGTTCAAGCAATCCTCTTCCTCTGCCGCTACTTCAGTCACTGTTACCCACACTAGTAATTCGGTTGCATGCCTTTCTCAGTCACCTTCCTTAGGACCTTGGGTCCTTGATTTAGGTGTTTCAGACCACATTTTTGGTAACCCCCGTATGTTTTCACAATTTTCTATTGCCACTTCTTTACCTTCTGTTACTTTAGCTAATGGATCCAAAACAGTTGCTAAAGCTGTAGGTCGTGCTCATCCTCTTCCTTCGTTGCCTTTGGAGTCTGTCCTTTATATTCCTCACCGTCCATTTAATTTGGTTTCTGTTAGCAAACTTACACGTGCCTTGGATTGTTCTATTATCTTTGACCGAGGTACAGGACAGATGATTGGCGCAAGGCATGAGTCACAAGGCCTTTATCACATCAGTCATTCAATTGCTTGCATTGCTATCGAGTCTCCAGCTCTCCTTCACAACCGTTTGGGTCATCCAAGTTTGGTGAAGCTTCAAAAGCTTGTTTCTAATCTATCTAATTTGTCATCTATTAACTGTGAGTTCTATCAGCTTGGAAAACAGTCTCAAACTTCGTTTTCAAAGCAGGTCAATAATCGGGCTACGTCCCTATTTGAATTAGTTCATTCTGATGTTTGGGGTCCTTGCTGTGTCAACTCAGTTTTAGGCTTTCAATATTTTGTAACCTTTATTGATGATTGCACTCTTTGCACTTGGTTGTTTTTAATACATCCATCCGTATTTTACGTAGTGATAATGCTCGAGAATACTTCTCTGCTCCCTTTAATACTTTTATGTCTTCAAAAGGAATTCTCCATCAATCGTCATGTACTTATACACCACAACGGAATGGGGTGGCAGAGCGCAAAAATAGACATCTTGTTGAAACTGCCCGCACCCTTCTTTTACATCATTAGGTTCCCTTTCGTTTTTGGGTTGAAGCTATTCTCACTGCATGTTACTTGATTAACCAGATGCCTTCTTCCATTTTACAGCACAAGACTCCTTATTCTATCCTGTTTCCTAATCAACCGTTATATATTCTTCCTCTTCGAGTTTTTGGTTCCACTTGTTTTGTACATAACGTTGTCCCTGGTCAGGATAAACTCTCTACACATTCCACCACGTATGTTTTCCTTGGTTAATCCCGTATTCAAAAAGGTTACAAGTGTTATTCTCCAGCTACTTAGCGTTACTTCATTTCTGTTGATGTTACATTCTTTGAGACATCTCCATTCCTTTCTTCTCATTCTTCTGAGAGTCACTCGATGTCTGAAATTCTTCCTGTTCCTCCTCTTGTGCCTATTCAGTCACATGAAACTATTCTACCTTTTGCACCACTGCAAGTGTATCATCGTCGCCTTACGTCTCAACCTTCTGTAGACATCGACTCCTCTCCTACTCCGAATCTACACACTACTTCTGACGCCGCTACTCCTTCTGCACCAGATGACATCTTTGACTCACACCCTGCCTCAACATCTCAATTGGCCGAGGCCCTACCCATTGTTGATTAGTTTCCTATTGGTCTTCGAAAAGGTACACGGTCTACTCGTAACCCCCATCCCATTTACACTTTCCTTAGTTATCATCACTTGTCTTCACCTTATTTTGCTTTTGTGTCTTCTTTATCTCCTATTTCTGTCCCTAAAACTGTTGGTGAGGCACTTTCAAATTCTAGGTGGCGATAAGCTATGGTAGAAGAGATGACTGCTTTACATGATAATGGTACTTGGGATTTGGTTCCTTTGCCTCCTGGTCATTCTACTGTTGGGTGTCGTTGGGTTTATACTGTTAAGGTTGGTCCAAATGGTAATAGTTGATCATTACAAGGCCCGTCTGGTGGCAAAGGGATATACCCAAATTTATGGGCTGGACTATGGTGATACATTTTCTCTTGTTGCCAAAATGTCTTCTGTCGACTATTTCTATCTATGGCTGCTATGTGGCACTGGCCCTTACATCAGTTGGACATTAAGAATGTCTTTTTACATGGTGAACTTAAGGAGGAAATTTACATGGAGCAACCACTTGGCTTTGTTGCTCAAGGGGAGTTTGGTTTGGTTTGTAAACTTCGTCGCTCACTATATGGTCTGAAACAATATGCGCAAGCTTGGTTTGATTGCTTTAGTGTTGCCTTGCAAGAGTTTTGTATGATTCGAACCGAGTCTGATCATTTTGTTTTCTACAAACAATCGTCACAGGGGGAATGCATTTATCTTGTTGTCTACGTTGATGATATTGTTATCACTAGAAGTGATCAGGATGGTATTGATCAACTGAAGTAACACCTATTTAGTCATTTTCAGACTAAAGATTTAGGATTACTCAAGTACTTTCTTGGTATAGAAGTTGCACAGTCTAGCTCTGGTGTTGTTATTTCTCAGAGAAAGTATGCATTGGATATTCTGGAAGAAACTAGCATGTTAGATTGCAGACCTATAGACTCTCCTATGGATCCTAAGTTAAAACTTTTCCCACAACAAGGGGGGCCTCTTGTAGATCCAGGGAGGAATCGGAGACTGGTTGGTAAGCTCAATTATCTTACTATTACTCGGCCTGATATCTCCTTCGCAGTTAGTGTCGTCAGTCAGTTCTTACAGTCTCCATATGATAGTCATTGGAATGCAGTTGCTCGTATTCTGAGATATATCAAAGGGGCACAAGGCAAAGGACTATTGTATGAGAATAGAGGTAATACACAAGTAATTAGATATGCTAATGTTGATTAGGCAGGATCCTCATCTGATAAACAGTCTACTTCAGGATATTGCATCTTTGTCAGAGGTAATCTAGTATCTTGGAAGAGCAAGAAACAAGCAGTTGTTGCCAGATCAAGTGCAGAAGTAGAATATCGTGCTATGGCTTTGGTAACCTGTGAACTCCTATGGTTGAAACAATTGATGCATGAGTTAAAATTTGCAGAAGTGTCACAAATGCTGCACTTCATATTGCCTCCAACCCAGTATTTCATGAGAGGCCCAAACACATTGAAATTGGCTGTCATTTTATACAAGAGAAGGTCTTATTGGGTTGTATTGTTACTAGTTATGTCAGCTCTAATAACCAGCTAGTGGATATTTTCAATAATTCTTTACGGGGTCCTCGTATTGGGTTTATTTGTAACAAGCTTAATGCATATGACTTATATGCTCCAACTTGAGGGGGAGTGTTGAATTGTATATATCTATAGCTTATTTTGTATTAGTTAGGTTAACACTAGGTTTTTGGTTTGTCCCACATAGTTATTGTATATATATTATACTATAAGCCTGATAAAATAAGCAGAACAATATTTTTCTTCTAAGGTTTTCTCTCATTCTCTAATTTTTACAAGGGCATTTCCCCCTTCTAACTTCTTGAGCTCATAAAGAGTAATCCTAAACATTGGCACAAATTTCATTTTTTATGAACCATTTCCAACAATACACCTAAGCAAACAAACCTTTGCCCAAGCATTCCTTTTGTATTGGTTAGCATGCTGCTGCACAATCCTTCTATGTCTTTGCACCCAATCATCTCCCAACAAGTCCTTGGCTTCAGATCTGGGGATCCAGTGAGAGAAAAGAAAGAAAATGAGATCATTAATCTCTATACATTTAAGGCTAGAAACAAATTAGTGGTGCAGGTTCATGACAAACCTGCGTACTGATCTGACCATGTAGTGTATATTGTTCATGAGAAATAAGTGAGTGAGAGCTTGATCTTTATAATGCTTTGATTTCCCATCAAGATTGGTTTGAAGAGCCTGCATTATTTGCATTGTCACAGAAGCTAACTGTGAACTTGTCTCCCCTCTATTTTCAAATTCTTGAAACAGTTGCATCAAGGTTGACTGATAGCTGTTAAAAGCAAGTTTTCAAAGCATAAGTATCATAAAGAGAGGTCAGGCCACAATTCAAGCAAAAGAACAGATGATTTGCATAGTAGAAAAAGAAACATCTAGAAGGATTTGATAATCATAGAAATGTATCTCTTAATGTAACAACCTGAGGAGCTTTTTCTGTCATAAGCCCATATTAAAGCCCATGGTAAAGCACTGAAGCCAATCACATAGCTTCAATTTGAAGTCAACTTACAGCTAAACACAAAAAGGCAGAGCCAACTTATTGCACATTATCAGTGAATACATTTTGTAAAAATAGAGTAGCTTCTGGGGATACATTTAAAGGCTTCTCTTTTATTTTCTTTTTCCTTTGGCAATTCACCAGGTATATTCAAATATAAACTTGCTTAAAAGATAATCCAAAATAATCAAACTTGTGACAAGTGTGTAATATACAAACTGCTCAGTAGGCAGAGACTGGGTGTAAGGACGCAATATGAATAAGTTGAAGACACAAGATTAAAGAAAGGCAAAGATGACCGTGTATCAGAAGGGAAAAGAATATAGCACTACCAGTTCAAAAGGCTATTCATTGTGTTCAATTCTAAGTACATAAGTCAATATTTATTAAAGTTCAGCATCTAGAACCAGTTAATAGAGAATTAAGCTGTACAAATTGTTACTGTTGCAGCCAAAAGTTTGCAGTCAAATCTAGGACAAATGGATATAATGCAGGAGCATGATGCATTGCCGCTGCTGGAACAAAATGCTATTATGGTCAACAAGACAGATTAGATTTCTGTCTCAATGGAAAAAGTAATTCATAGATCTAAAAATTAGTTCATCCTATCAAGTGCAAAAGAAAATCAATTTACAGACGTTTACACGGATTTTTTTTTTTTTTTTGAGAATTTGACGTTTACACGGTTGAGTGTTAACTAAGTCACTGGGAAGCAGGTCAATGGTGTGTTAGTTATATTAGAATCTAACATCAGGAAACTTGCGCCTGAAAAATTGCACTGCCCCAACTGAGAGAACCATAATACCAGTAAAACAGGCAGATGAACTTACTCAAAGAGAAATTTCACATAGTTAATCACATAGCTAGTCAAAGGATGAACTGTTCCATCCGCAACAGCAGTTCTTGTTGCATCTTTTTCAACTGCTTCTTCAAAATCACCAAAAGTTTCTTGGGCTGTCTGTGCAAGCCGTTTGGTCAAGCCATTTGTTGATTCCCTAATTTGATTGCAAGCTTTACAACCAAAAAGTGACTCAATCTGCAAGCAGGAAAAAAAAAACTCATGTCCATAAATATCCCTCTGGCACACCAAAGCCTTGCCTGTCGATAAAATTATTATCCTAGTGAAATCAAAATGATAAAAGCACTAATGATCATGATATGTTTTAACTGAACATATGCTCTTTTAATAGTGTTAAAAGCTTATCATTCTTGCATGGAAATGAAATCAAAACAGGATATGATGGATCATTAAAAAAACAAATTCAGAACCCATTAATACCTCAGTGTGAAGCTCTCTCATTATCTCATACATGTCCAGAAGTACAAATAGCTTTTCTGGAGATCTCTTGCTATTGGCAATTGCATCCCCAAAACTCAGAAGCATGGAAATACTAGTAGTAGTGCATTCAGCAAAACATTGATCACGAAGGGAAGCAAACCCATCAAATATTTGGTCACAAACTAACCTTTCTCCAATAAAAAGGACTTTCACCTGCTCACAAGGAATCAAACCCATCAAATATTTGGTCAAAAGCTACCTTCTCCGGTAAAAAAGACTTTCACGTGCTCAAACATAATTAGATATGCAAACTAAGAGAAGAAAGAAGAAAACAGTCATAGAAATTCAAAATTCTTACAGCAATACGAATGAAATGGATCCAATTTCCAATCTTGGCCTCCAACAAATCCCATTGCATCTTTTGCACATCCTCTTTGCTAAGCTTTTCAACCCCCAGTTTGCGCAGGCTTTCTTCCAGAATTGAAGAACGTGTATCCCTGAATCAGTGAAAAAGACGTGGATGAGCTGCTGCAAAATGTATTGACATTTATCATAGAAAGAAAAATAAAGATGCATAATTTGATGAGCTTCATTCTCTAACAATGTTGGAAAACATAGAAAGGTTTGCATTTGTAATAGTACACCACCATATTTTTACTCTACACACAATGAAGTTCTTACCTGTAAACTTTAAGCAGTTGCTGGGACTGTCCAGCTTGAATCATTTGTTGGGCTAGATCATGCAGCAAAGGGAGAATTCGAGGAGGTATTAGAGTAAGAAGCTTGAAACCTCCTGTTTCAGGTTGGTTCTCGGAATGATTGTTAGAGGAATGATTCTTCCCACTAGAATCACCCTGGTTCCCAGGTGATGTAGCAGAAGGTCTCATTGATTCAGGGAGGCACTCAAAGAGACGATCAGGTTCCACAGGCTTGCTAAAAATTTGAAAGAAAGAAACTGATTAAACAAGCAATATTATGAACAAAGCTAATTTGCAAGGTAAGGCAAAACACATACACCGCATCCCATCCTAAACCATACGGAGACTACCAACAACCATACATCTGCTAGCACCCAATTATTGCAAGGATATGTACATGGTGGAAAGTGAATTATATCTTCAACTCCTAGTTTCATTTCCATGTTCCGTTTATCAAAAAATTGAAAAATGAAAGAACTATAACTTGTTTTACAAGATAAAGAAAATCAACTTGCCAACATATAAATTGACATAACATGTCATTTACTGTTCCTGGTAATAGGCCATATCAACTCAGTAACCATCACACACCCATCAGTTCCCAAAACCAAGCCTTTTTTATTATTATATCTTTCTTAAGGACTTTTCTTCAAGCTACAATATAGATATCGTAATATGAAAATCCAAATAATGGCATAAAAATAAATACTACATTAGTGGTTATTAAATATATGAAAAAGGTAAAAAGGTAAAATTTAGAAAGAGTTCAATTTGATTAAATTATAACAATGTTATTCCCCCCATAAAAAACATATTCAACATAAAAGACAAACTTAGAGTGGAAGAGATGATAGTTATTGTTATATGAATGATCCTAACATTGAGATAAAAGGGAGAAAAAATAATGTTGTAAAATAATATGTTTAGATATAATAGTGTTGCATCAATAAAATTTAGGAATACTTACTTCATAGAATGCAAAATAAAGTAACTATATTAGCAACTTTACGAAAAGAAAAAGAAAGTGTTATGGAAACACGTTACAAGTATGTTCCCAAATTTTGGAAGAATTGAAAACTTGACGGAAAGAGGAAAGGACTTCCACTTGTCTTCAATCTTTCCAAATTGGACAGTGGCAATTTTAGTACAAAACTTCATATTGGAAAGTTACTGCACTGTTCAATGATTCGTAGACCCTCAAAGTCCAAGTTGATATTATGCTTACTAAACAGATTACAGACACAGAGCGCAAAATTCTAAAGTAAACTTGCATACAACTCTTGTCGTTAGAGCAATTTTCACAAACAACACTGCAATCTCAATTTCATCTGAGAAACCATTGTCGCTTAAACCTTTTTCAAACAATGCTTCTGTTAATTAAAGATTTTAATGCAATTAACAGAAAATTGGCAATGATCCTTGATTATTTTTGTAATGACAGCATGTCAGTTGATTTTTCAAGGATTCTACACTCTAATCAAATGCACTGTTACAAAAACAATAAACAACAAAGGAGTGCTTGTGTATCTTTCCACTAACTTTACTAACCAAAATCTTTTATTAACTGAAGAGTCAATTGTAAAACTGAAAACCAAAAGGACCTGCTGCAGAAAGACAGGTTGATATAGGAACACTAAAGAGAAGTTACAAGCCCCAAAACCTTGTATTTAGTTGGCCGGACCCATGCATTCCAATTCAATTATTAAGAGATTAATTCAAGGCTCATGCTTTTGGTTCCTTAAGTGTTATGCTCTTCTATTCTCTACTTAAATGTCTTTCTATAAATAAAGCACCAAACCAATATAGCAGCCAACTTAACGTTGGTTCTGAATGTTATTGTATTGTACAGCTGTTACATCTTTTACCAGCTGTGTATTGGTGTACATTCATACTTAAATTGCATGGGATATTATGAGGGATTACAGAAACGGACTTTGAACTGCTATCAGCTGTATGTTGATACTTACCTTATATAGGAGATTATGAGGGATGATGGGAACAGATTTTTAGGTGTAATTAAGAAGAATGTTATCTATTTAGTGAGAAGAACTTCTCAGTGAAGGGGCATTGAAACCGTTTGACATGGTCTCAAAGCCTGCTCTTTTTTAATTTTCTGTTCAAACTCTTGAGTACTTCTGGTTAAAGGCTTCTTATTTTCTAGTTAGTTGGAGCCCTATGTGTTTTATTTTCTGGTTGAGTTTCTGGGCATGTATTACTTTTGGTTTGGGCGGCAATATCAATTTTTGGTTGGTTCTACTATTTTCTTGTTGAATATGCTGAAAGAAACTATACCTATCTGTTGACTGCAGAAGATTTTTGGAGTAATTGCTGAAGACTTTTGGAGTAATCAACGAATTTTGATTGGTTCTACAGTTTTCTTCTGTTTCTTCAAAGCATGGTTGATGGGGAAAAAATCATTGCTGAAAATAAGGTCGGTTTGATTGGTGAGAATCCCTCATTGCAAATCAGTCCCGTAAAGCTAGATGGAACTAATTATCTTGCAAGGTCAAGATCTTGCCTATTATTCATCCAAGTTAGAGGTCTACAAGGATATATTGCCGGGGATAAACCAAAACCAGATGTCACCAGCCCCACCTAAAACCAGTGGGAATCTGAAAATTCCCTTGTCATGTCTTGGCTCATTAATTCTATGCAACCTCAAATTGCTAGAGGTTATCTATTACTAAATACAGCTTTTAAGATTTGGAATGTAGCATCTCAAACCCATTCTCAAGTGGGCAATGATGCACAAATCTATGGATTGCGGAATACGGTGCATGAGACAAAACAACGTGAGATGACTATTGCTCAATACTTTGCTGAATTGAGTGGTTATGGCAGGAACTTGATTACTATCAAGATTTCCAAGCTGCATGTTCTGAAGATGCAGCAAAATTCCAGAAATTAGTGGAAAAGGAGCATATATATGATTTTTTTTTTGCTGGTTTGAATATGGAATATGATCAAATACGAGTTCAAGTACTTGGTGAGGATCCTTTACCTTCTTTAAGGGAAACATATTCCTACGTACAGCAGGAGGAAAGTTGAAGAAATGCCATGATACACACTGTTTCAGATGACAAGGCAGGGCTTGTTGCTAATTCCTTTCGTGAGCAGCTGAAAATCAGCAGCCAAGGTCCATCAGAGAAGGACCATTTGAGCTGTGACTATTGCGGGAAGCCACAGTACACACTAAGGAGAATTGTTGGAAGAAGCTACATGGTTGACCAACTAGGGGTTGTGGAGGAAAACAGATGGGCTCAACAAGGCCACTAGAAATACTAGTGATGACAAGGAACAGGCTAGAAATGGGTGATTGGATGGACCAGATTTGAAAACCTATACACAAAGGGACAAGATAGATAAAGCCATCGAGCACGTTATACCTAGTCAAGCGCTACCTCTGACTTCAGTCCCTAAGAATTCATGCGGTGAGTCTCCGACAAGATAGATGTTGGGAAATATTCAGCTGAATATTTCCTAAGATATTATTGACTCCTAAAAGTCAATAATATCATATCAGATATCATGTATCAGATCTGATATTGTGTACAAATTTTAGGAGATTATGTATAGATATTAGAAGATTATGTACAGATATTAGTTTCCTAAATTAGCTAGCTCTATTTCTATATATACATGTAATTGTGTACTGATGAATAAGAAAAAAAGGAATACAACTGTTCAGTATTTCCACATGGTATCAGAGCTATAGCTGAACAGTTCTAAACCCTAGCCACCACCTACTGTCACTAATATTAGCACCTGAACCCTAGCTGCCAACTATTGTTTCTAATCATACAAATCTATGTCAATATTTCCACAATTTACCACAGAAACGCCAACTTTATGTGATTTAAGTAACACATATTGCTCTCTTTCTTCAAAAAAAATAGAAAATTTGCTCTCCCTAATAGACAAGCCACTTTGAATTAATGTCACAATAAAGAAGGAAAGCAAAGAAATAACAACGGTAGCCCTTATATCCTTCACCATCAGGATCAAATGGGGCATGAATTGCAATCGAGCAGACTGAATGAAAAAGACGTCTATATCACATATCATTTCACAACAAATTACATACTTGAGCCATGAACCCTCTAATTATCCGATGGAAAAAAGATCCTTTGTAGTGCAGAGGCTTTCCAGTAGTTTTTCCAATGCCGCTCTCTCCTACAGAGAACCAATGCAATTAGCCATCAATCAAACCATGCACACAGCCCAGAAGCAATCATCTCCAATTATCAACTAAATTCAACATACCAGTGCAAAGCACTCTAAAATTGTCTGCTGTCTTTGGAACGACATCCGCAAAAAGCTGCCAAATTTAAATTAACTAAGCTCATCTCTATGTCAGTATTGATCAACAAACATCAGTTTTTTGGCAAAAGATCGCAAAAGGTCATCCTTAGATCAAGGACAGAGTTGGGTTTATGATATTGCATTACCTCAATAACGATTCTTTCAACAGGATCCCCATCAATGGAAACATCCAAGAATACGAGAGGATTCTTTTTCTTGCTCATCTCTTGTTGCCTGTAAGTCTACCGCAACACCTCAAATAGCCTCCTAAAAACTTACCTACAACGTCCAACAACAAGTGTCATTTTCAGACCCAAAGTATCGACTCTACACACAAGTGCGATTTCATTTTCAACAAAAAACCACAAAACCCTAAACCCTAATTCTTCATTTCCAGCAAGAATGCACAACACATGGAGAGCTTCATTTGCTCCAAATCAGATGAATTTTCACGGAAGTGACAAAAGAATCAACACAAATTCGAAGTAAATAAACCACCAATCGCAAACAGAAACCCTGGAAACCCATCCCACATTTAAATAGTAAAATAAAGAGGGTCAATTACAAAATGTGAGCAAAGAAAAGCTAGTCGACGACTCATAGTACCTTGGCTGTGCGCGAGTTAGAGCTAAGTGAACTGGGGAACCAAAAAAGACGGCGGCGGTGACGGCGACCGTTAGTCTTCGCTTAATAAAGGGTTTTGTGCTTCCACATTCTGATCTTTAAAGTGTTGGCCTTTTTACTGTTACTAAAGTGGGAGGAGGGTGGAATCTGAAGTATTGCGTCATTAAGTTTAGCAAACGTTTTAATAATTTCTTTGTCTGCCACGTTGAAACAGTGGTGTCTTATTGGTACAATTAGTCAGTCTTTGATCTAAACCTGTGACTTCGTGTACACGATTCCAAGTTCTAGTTATGTGGGCCTGAAGCCTGTGTCTCGCTGACGGGTATTCAAAATGAAGAATTTTTCTTTTTGAATGGTGTCACGTGCGCTCAGCGCATATTATTCATATCCATAGATAAAACGTCATACAAAAAGCTTGGAGG
>JANZLH020000067.1:2470164-2485463 GCA_026770325.2 Erythroxylum fimbriatum
AAGCGGATCTCGAAAATTAAGAAAAATTGGGTCACGACTCACGCGAAGATAGGTGAATAAAAACAAAACTACTCTCAGATGAGTTTAGGTCACGGCAAATGAGAGGAGATAATATGAATAAAAGTGTTTGTAGTAATTTTATGTTATTATGATTCTTTTAAGACAAGGGTTCAGGATAAGAAAAAAAATTGAGCGGCTAAATTTTAATTTTATAAAATTAAATGACCATTTTATAGTTTTAAAAATTATTTAATCTTTTCAAAAAAAATTATTTAAAATAATATTTGGTATTAAATGGTGCTAGTATTTTACCATATTATAATCAAAATGAGTACCAATTCTAATATGGTATTCTCGATTTTGGTATATAATTTTATATATAATAACTAAAAAAAGTAATCTTTTATTCATTTTCTTTCAATTTTTTTGAAAGAAAATTTTCATACATATGAGGGTCTTTTTGAGGTGATTATTACACATACAATCTATTTAAAAGAGTGTTTACTAACTAGATTGTCCTTGCAATAGATAAGGTATTATTACACCAATTGGTTATTCTTATGATGATCCTTCCAAAAAGAGTCTTAAGCTTAGTATATGAGGGTCTTTTGGAGGTGATTGGAAAGCCAGGATAAGTAAATGGAGTTTTGGTGGCTTTTACTCTAGTAATGAAAGCTAACCAATTAGACCAGGCACTTATATAACAAAAGATAATATGTTAACTTTAATCTTTATTAATAGAGAGGCCTGAAAGAACTTTGAAAGTAGGGATAACAGAATTTAAAGTGTACATTCTTTTGAAATTTTCTTAATTCAGTTCCTAAGCTTTAAAATTTTCAATTAAGTGACTAATTTTTTAAACCTTAGTAACTTAGTTCAAAACATTAGTTATGTTTAGAATTTTCTGATTTGACTAATAGAATCTTTTTTCATGATATGTAGGAGTCCACGTGGAAAATTAATTGTCAACTAATCATTTACGTGGACTAAAAAACTTGACATGTTTTTACATTTAGAATTAGTGCATCCATTAATCTACTCACTAAGTTTGGATTTGCCTTAGAGAAGAGAGTCAATTCATTTGCAATGGAAAAACTTGTTATTCTTATGTTTTTACATTTATAATGGATTATGAAATTCCTTTCTTGGTATGTAACATTCTTAACGAGCCTTATGAAGACTTTTATGCATATAATAAAAAGGTAGGGAGAACGAAGGTCCCCTTGCCTTAGGCCTCTAACTTCTTTATCAGATTAGTGGGATCCCTATTGAATAAACTACCAAAGGAGGTTATGGTGATCTATTGAATAAATAAGTTTGGAAATCCAAAGGAATGTATTGTTTTTTTTAATGAAATTATAGTCAAAACCTTCGTAAAAGCTAACTTTTAATCACAATTCTTGCTAGAGTGCTTCATATTATAGTTCTTGAACAATTCTTAAACTAATAATATATTGTCACCCCTTAGTGAAGGCTCCTTGTAAGGAAACAGATATTTGAGCAAAAGCAATTTTCAATTTATTTGCTATTAACTTGGCAATGATTTTATAAATTATCTTAATTACAACGTTATATAATTTTGAATTCCTTTAAGGATTAGGGGAATGTACCTTAGAGATGAGGCTTATAAAGGTCTTATTCAACTCGTTTAGCAATATGTCATTCTTGAAATTTTCTAGAATTGTTTAGTCACTATTGTTTTAGTATAAAGCTAAGTTTTGTGAAAGAAATAGGTTTTGAGACCATCAAGTCCTACTGCTTTATTGGAATGAAGGGAGAAGACAACTTCTTCTATATCTTTTTCATCAAAAGGTTTGATTGAAAAATTAATCATTTAAGGAGAGATATGCTCCTTAATAAAAAGATTTTAGGATAGTCACAAAAGGATGCAAAATTTATAGGAGTACCAATTGTTTTAGAGAAGTAAGAAAATACTTCTCTATGTATCTCTTCTTTAGTAGATAGTAAACTACCTTTTTCATCCCTTAATGAAACAAATAATATTGTTGATGTTTTTTTCTTGAGAGTAAGGATTTATGAAGGAAATTTGAGTTTTTGTGTCCCTTCTTTAACCATAATGTCTTAGATCTTTACCTGATAAGGGATAGATTAATAACAGTAACTTGATTGTATTGTAGTTATGCTAACTTCTCCTCCTCTTGAAGTGTAGTGCAAGTTAGGAATTATAAAAAGCATTTTTGGATACTCTCTAGTTTATCTTTTGCCTTTTTCATAACTAGTTATATGTTAATCGATCTCAACTTGTTTAGGACCTTAATTTCATTTTTGATTTGTTGTAGCTTCTTCATATAAGTATAAATCTTGCTTCCATGAATGTTAGCATTTAGTCTTTTAATGAGAACCTCTTTAAGCCTTGTTACTTTACTATGACACTATTATTTCTAAAGGAAAAATTCCATGTTTACTATTTAAATATGTTATGCAATAGGATAGGAGTATGATCTGACAATAGATGGTTATTCAATGCAACATTACTTTCTGGAAGAGGTGGCCATCCAATAAGCATTACCTCATTAACCAATTACGTTTTTGCTTATTGTTCTATATATAGTAATGGCCTTCCATTCTTAAATCAATAACCTATATGTGACATAATTATGGAAATCATCATAGCGGTTTCTTGGGCTCATATTCCCCTCAACTTCATTTGAGTAAATCATACTATAGAAGTCTTTTATAATCATCTAGGGTTCCATCATGCTATCTTTAATCTCTTGTAATTTATTCTATGAAGGAATTCTTTGGAAACTAAAGTTGAAGGCATAAATAAAGAAATGTATAAAATTATATTCATGTGTTTCATTTTGATGCGTAAATGAATCAATTTTTATTCGATATTTTAGGGTGTTGCCTCCAAATTACTATGATCATAAACTACCATTAGCCTATAATTTTGATGATAGTGATGATTAGTGATGGTAATCCAACACCTCCTTAGAAAGCTCAGTCTATTGCATATATTCTCAATAATTCTAGTTTCCAAAAGCCTTACAAGAAAAGGGTTAATTTCCTTAAAAATATAAAATCATTTGTTGTTTTTTGGAGTTATTGAGCCCTCTTGTATTCTAAACTAGGATAGTCATTTGGGAGAAGTGATTGAAGTTTTCTGCTTCCTCCTAGAATTTCTCCTAATAATTCTTTGAAAGTTAATTTTAAGGCCTATCTCTTTAGTGGTCATGCTTATTACTTTTCCATGGGTGGTCAATGAGGATTCAATTGATTATTATCTATGGTAAGGTTTGTTGAGTTAACCTCACTCTTCTGCATTATTACTTTGTTATTGTTCTTTGTTGCCTTAGTTGGTCTTAAAGCTTCTTGAGTATCTCGTTTCTACAATGGAGTTCCCTTTCTAATTTATGGAGTTTATGCTTTTTCAAAACTTTCAGTACCATTGAGGTTACTTGTTGGAATCTGAGTGACGTTAATTATTTCCATGTCATTTTCTTCTCCACGTGGAGTTAGTTCCTCCATAGGGATTTCCCCTAACATTTCTTTATAGCAATTGCCTTATTACTATCTTCTTAGTTTACCTCAAGTTGCTTAAGTTCTTTCTAAAAAAAATTGCTTAAGTTCTTCACAGTTTTGAAATATTTACTGTCTGTTCTCCATGATTGTTTTTGTTAACTCTTTTTAGGCCTCCAAGTATAGGTAATATTGACTCTATCTTTAAACAAGTTATATGCTTCATCCAATCCTAATATTGGAATAGTTTCTGGTAGGTCTTGGTTAATATCAATGAGCACACAAACATGAGCATGATGTGCCCTTCTTGTGTTGGCTACTGATTCATCAAAATAGATAAACTTTCTAATAAAACTTGTTAAATGACTCAATCCTCTAGTTGTCCAATTTTCAAGAGAAATATTGAGTATATTCAACCAAATGGATATTTGTTTATGCTTTAAATTGTTTAGATTGATTTTAGCCTTCTATGTTTGGAGGAGAATTAGCTTAAAGTTGAAATTCTAGGAGGTGGATTCTATGACTTGTTGGGCTTGTTTAGAGAGTTTAATTTAAAAAGAAAGAGTTTCTTATTAGTTGGTAAAACCTACTTTAGATGTGATTGACCTAAGCTTGCAAAACCATAAATGGAGGTCTCTTGTCTATGAAGAACCTGATTAGAGTAGGCTCCCATATCGTAGCCCCTTCTTTTGAATGTTAATTTCTAGAGCCACAATTAATTTTCCTTCTGAAGAACAAGGGGGTAATGGTGAAGCTTCAATGTTTGAGAGACATCCCTTTGGAACTATCTCAAAGTCTTTGTATTAGGAGCATTGTCTTAGTAGTTAGGCATAGGGATAGGACCTGATAGTGATGAGTTTTGGGGCAATCTGAGTGTTTACAAGAGATTACTAAAAGGATTAAATATTGGGAGCTAAAAGAGGAAAATCCACAGAGGACAGAGCTGCAAGGTCTAAAATAAGGTAAATAAATGGAGAAAGTGTGTTGGGTTGAGCGAAAATAAAGGTTACTAAAAGAGGAAAGAAGTTGAGTAGATTTAAGAGAGGACAAACCAATAGAGGAAGACCACCAGAGTTGATACAATCTAGAGAGTGATGAGTAGAAGTAACATAAGGTAAGGGGAGTCTTAGAAAAGGAGTGCTCAGGATAAAAAAGGATAAAGGACAAAAAAACACGTAGGAAAGTCAACAAGTAGGAAAGTCACTAGCACTGTAAGAAGTTAAGGAGAAGATTAGAATGAAAAGTAAATGGAAGGATGTTTCAAATCATGTTTTAGACACAACCCAGGAGGCAAGCAAGAGAAGATGTTCTACTCACCATCGAGCATAACCTTGCAACACACCCCAATGAACCACTAAAAAACTAGAAAGAAGTTAGAGCCTCTCTCTCTCTCTAAAATTCTCACTTTATTTTCTTTCAACTTTTAGTTGTTCAATGGGGGTAAGTATAGGAAAAGTAGATATAAGAGATCGAAAACATATTATTTAATAATAGAAAATATTTTTAAACTAATTATTGCAAATATTTTTTGATAAATTGTTTATAAATAAAGATTTCATTACTCAAAATTACCATTATTATTATATATATATAAGACTAGTAAATCTAAAATATTAACTAACATGTACTTCTTATATATATATAATATAAAATTAGAAATTATATGTCATTTTTCATCAATAGTTCTATTTTTACCTTGTACATGCAAAATATGAATGTAAACAATTATATTTTTAATATTTGTGTTAATTGAAGAAAATATAGTAAGAATTTTTAATTGAACATGTTAACTTAATGTTCTTTTTAATAATTAAGTTTAAAACATATCTTCTATTATTTTATTAAATTATGTTATTTTTAATTTAAATTCTTTACAAACCTTAATTAACTTAAATTAATTATAATAAATTACAATTAGAAATAACTTAATTAAATTTCCAACTATGTATTAACTCTAATTCTAATCCCAAATTTTTCACCAAATTCCTTCGCCATTCAAATCTTTCACCAATGGCATCCCCAAAATCTAGGGAAAGGAAGCAAATTGTTCCTAATATGACAAGCGTAGTCGATCTAAATTTCCACCCTTGCGGCATTGCCCTTTCAAGTAAGAACATGGTAACATCTAAGTTATAGTGGAAACAAATGCAATAGTTCTAGGACAATAAAGATATCAACAAAATAGTCAGGAGGATAATGTGGTTTAATCCAAAATTGTCTCGATATGTATATCCTGCAAAAACAAAGGAGATAAGATTTGGAGACCTTAAAGATAGTTTCTTATTTCTTCTTTTGGATGATTTTATTAGTGAGTATGAGAATGTGTGTTTGAGACTTTTAGGTTGTATTTATGGGTTCCCTAGAGATAAGCGCTCTTTAGTGTAGTAATAATATTTTCTAGGACAAGAGTGATTGTGAGGTGCTTTAGCTTGGATGGCTGTGAACTTGCTTGCAATTATTGGTATATGTTGTTCTTTAATGGTACTGCTCTAGTTTTTGGTTCTACCACAACCCAAGTTCTTGATCTTGTAAATAATTTATAAAATACAATACTTGACTCTACACCATCACGTGACACTAGAACCCACTTATTGATTAAAAAGTAAATATGTGATATATCAGTGATGACATGATATCTAACTGATAACTGATGGAAACTTAGCCCATTATATTTTTTGTCCACTTAGGGTTCATTTATAATGTCTTAATTATTTTAGGGATCAAAATAAATGTTAGAATTCAACTTATATTTTGATAAAAACATTAAGGTTTAAATGCTCTTTTGGCCTTTAATGTGAGTCTAAAAGAATAAGTTTTTCTTTTCAAGAATGTTAAAGTGGACAGATTTTGTTAAGTTAGTTAAAACACAAAAGAGTCATCGTGGCATTGACCCTTTAATTATCTAATATATCCAAGTGATCTACTTCAGTGGTATAGTAGAACATAAATAAAATGAGGCAATATGTTTGTTTATTTTATTTAACAAATGATAATTTATATTTATAATTTGTATTTAGTTCGATTAGTTAAATGAATAAGATTCATATATTTTCTTTGTCAAATTAAAAGTCTAGATTAACGGTTTACAAATTTGAATAACTTGAATTAGTTGCTTTAATTGTTTAAGTAATTCTTACACCAAATTTAATTTTTTGTGTTTATTTCCTTGTTCTTAATTTTAGGAAGTCATGATACTTGATATTTACATAGTCGTCGTATACATTTTATACCTATCAATGTTCAATGTTCTTTTTGAATCAAATGTTCACATAAATATATCTCTCGATAAATCTTTTTAAATATTATAATAAAATTTTGTTAAGCAGTAAGTTTTTTCTAATGAAACTAAAAAAATTATTTCATTTTAATTTAGGTGTGGCTATTCATTTGCCTTTCACACTACATCGTATAATATAATATGAATTTCTAGAAAAAGATAATATTCCTTTTATAGAAAACTAAAATTTTACTTTATTTCTTAGACTTAATATACTACATACTTCAAGTTATTTTATATTTACCTTTATTTTTTCCTAATAAAGTAATAATTTTATACCAAAAATAACACATGCCTAATTATAAAAAGATACTTTTAAAAGTTTTTTTAATGAAATATTAACTTAAGATAATAAAAAAGAGTCATTTAATGAAATATATACCAATTCATATGAATCTTAATCTTAGGGTGACAGGAGTGGTGACAATGATTGGATAGAATTTTTGGCATAAGGGTTTGCAAGTTAAAGTATCCTTTTCTATGCTCAGACTGATGAGAGGTAGGTTGCCTTTAGATATCTCCCTACGTCGCTTTGGCATACAAGGCCCCTTTTGGAGTTATTATACCTTGTGCTAGGCATAGAGACATGGTTTTGCATTGGTGGTTATTAGGAGGCAACATTGCTAAACATACTTTGTTCAGAGTTTTGCCTTCTTTGATCGGTTGGGCCATTTGGAAAACAAGATGTTATGTAAAGTTTGGGGTTAAGATTGATATTTCTTCCTGTATTTTTGATATTATACAAGTTGTTGGTTTTATCTTGCAGGAAACTCTATCCCTATCAAACTCCGGGCTTAATTGGCAAGAGGTGGTTATGGCAGTAAGAGGATATATAAGGCTAACGACTATAAATATTGTTAAGTGGATTTCTCTGCTAGTTAGTATCTATAAGCTCAATACTAATGGAGCATCTAAAGGCAACCCTGACAGAGGAGGTGCGGGGGACATTTTAAAAGATTCAACAAGTGACCCCATTTTAATATATTCTTTAGCCCTTGACGATTTCACAAATGTCTAAGCTGAGATTCGAGCTTTACTACAAGGTTTGGAATTATGTGCTGAGATACTAGAAGATTCCCAATTGCTAGTGGAACTTAACTCTAAGGTAATTATGGATATGTTTAATCATCATTCTCAGATTATATGGTGAATTAGGCCCCTCATTTGAGAAGTACATCATTATACTTTTGTGAAAAAGATTCAACATTGTTTTAGGGAGGCTAACTAGGTGGCAGACTATATGGCAATCTTGGGTTGCTCTTCAGAGGGGCTATTGGTTTCTTAAGAATAGACGTAGTTTCCATATGGCTTGCGGGGAATTATAACTTTGGATAAAATATCTTACCCTTTGATTTGAGGTAGAACTAGATAATTCATAATCATAGTGACATTAGTGCCAAAAAAATGTGAATATTAATTTACGTATTTTTTGAGCTCTAATGAAATATATATATAGTTTTTATATTTATATGACTTGATGATGTTTCACTAAATAAAGTGTCACAGTTGTAATTTATAGATGTGATATTGCCACATTAAATAAAAAAGAAAATGAGGGAGGGGAAGGAACTTGATTAAAATTATAATGGTTTTAATATTCAAATAAGAAGAGCTTAACCAAAAATTAAAAAATTTAACTGCAAAATTATGAATAATGAGATAACTGAAATTTCCTATATACTTTAAGATAATTTAATCTTTTACAATTAATGACTAAATTTATTACTCTCAATTTGGAATTTGAGATTTCTTTGGAGCAATAATAAAGAATATATCATTAGTCAAAATGACTGTAGATGGTTTGAATGAGACGACCCATTAAAACTAATAGAACCTACCAAAAGCTCATATGCTTTATTCATAAAGCATAAAGCCTCATTTACAAAAGAGTAGGCTATTGGAACCACTACTCAACAGAAATGCTATTATTTAACAAAAAGAGGATTTAAGCAGATGGTGAAAAGATTGGTGATTCACACATGTAAATTCATCTGATACTCCACGTCAACTTTACTTGAATGTTTAGGGGAACTATATGCATGTGGATGGTGAGAGGAAGTCCTACCTATTCCAATAATTATTATATGAATACACTACTTATCCTTTCCCATCCTCTAAATGCTCTCCTATTTCTTTCATCCCAAATAATTGTGACAAGGCATGATAAGCCTACCCTGAATACCCATTTTTCATCTTATGATCTATATTGAAAATTAATGGTCCAGTTAATTAGATATTGAAAATTGTTAGGTATATTACTTACTAAACACCTTTGAACCATCTCTTTCAATGCCCTACTCGAAAAAGTATGAGTGATAGATTGATTCCATCTTGGATTTGTATAGATAACATCTATTGGGGATGCTTAGGAATTTGTATAGTCTATTAATGTTAGGAAGTTTTCTCTTAGCTACTAACGACATATATATAGATGATCTAGGTTGCATGTATGTAGACTAGAATAATTTATGTCAGGCCATTTTTGGTTGAACTTCCCACCAATCTTGCTATTTTATTAGAAAACTCCCCATTACTTGTATATATCCATCTCGCCTCATCTTCTCTTGTTGGGGTAAGAGGTAAGGTTACTAGATGCTCCACTAAATTATCATCCAATATCATTTTACAAAGTAGTTCTTTATTCTAGAGGGCTTCATTGACATTGATATTCATCTGGAGACAATCTTTCAATTGAGATAAGGCATGTTGGCATTCTATAGGACCATATAGCAACCAATTGTCATAACAAAAGAAAATCTTAGAGCCATACCTTATTTTATAAGAAATTTTCTTCCTTTTAACATTTCTTAGCCCATATATTTTCTACATCATTAAGGATGTGTTTCTAGGGAATTTCATACTCTATATATTTTTCTCTTTAATGTGATAATAGTGAGCCCATTTACGTAATAGAGAATTTTTGTCGCTAACCAGCCTCTAAATTCTCTTAGCTAGTAAGGTTAGATTCATAACCTTTAAAGGAATCAATCCTTCCCCTCTTTATGCTTTTGAAGCATAAACTTCCTTCTATTTAACTTTTGCTTTAACCTTCTCATCATTGTTGACTTTCCATATAAATCTCCTTAGGATCCTTTTAATTTCCTTAATTACTATACTAGGTAAAGCTAAGCGTGAAGCCCAATAAAGGCTTATAGAATTTAAGACAAATGATATTAGTTGTAACACCGGATTCACTTAGCCCTTTTGTATTGTTTTATACTTGGAGATGCTACTATATATTGACATATCTATGGTTGTATTTGAGTTCAAAGATGTATTTAAATCCTTTTGGGTATGTATGCCAGTGATTTATAATGTTATATGCCCTTACATGAACTTAGAGTTCATTGATATACGAAATCTTGGAGATTTCAAATATATAAGCTTCTAAGTGAGTAAAACTGAGTCCATTGAATGGATATCACTATAGAGGCTAAGTTAAATGTGTTCTAATGCCTTAGAAGTGATTAGGCATGATTTATAGACTTATTAGACACTTAGAAAACTTAATTGGAAAGACTGATGTATATAAGGGCCTATTTGCAAATTGTTAAAAGTTAAAGGACTTAAACGTAATTTTTTAATTCTTGGAGGACCTATTTGTAATTTTATAAAGTTAAGGGGCTAATTATTATTCTCAAAGTCAGAGGACCAAAATAAAAATAAAAGTTTTGATGATTCACAAATTTTGGGCTTAACTGCAAATTTAGGAAAAGTTTGGAGGGTATAATGGAAATTTCATATAACTTAAGGGCAAAATGATAAATTCACCATGTTTGATCAAAGAAGATTCAAATTCTAGACCCTTCTTCATGTGTGTGACCGTGCAAACCCATTAATTAAACATTAAAATACTTAGTTTTAATTAAAAGAAAGAAGAAGAGAGGAGGAGAATAGGGTTTCGGCCATCACCTAAAATTCTACCATATTTTTTATTCTTTAACCTCAATCAAGGTGTCCTAAGCTAATTTGGGAACAAGGAACTCAAATCTATCACCAGAATTGAGAAAATCTCAAAGGTTTTGAATATATCATCAAGGGAAGGTTTAGGTAAATTTTATCTCATCTCTCTCTGCATTATGATTTTGAGTTTGGTGTTAAGATATATTGTTCTCCATTCTTGAATATGCATGAAACATGGTTTAGATGAATGAAATGTGTCATGGAGAGGTTCTTTAAGTCAAAATCGAAATTGCCCCCTTTAGGTGAAAGCCTGTGAAATTTTGAATATCTTTTGAAATTGATGGTCTAAGTGAATTCTATGGTGTTAATTACACATGTATGATGTGAATTAATTATGAAGAATGAAGAAGAAGAAGATGTGTGTTGGTTAAGTTTAGGTTGAAATGATGGAGAAGAGGTGGATTAACGTAATGAGTTATACAATTGATAAAATGTAGCTTAAATGAAGGAAATTGATTGGAATGGAGTGGTGGAAAGTGTCATTAATTGGAAGTGTTACTATATGACATGATAGGAGCATGAATTATTATGATAAAGTCTTGAAAATGTGACTTGAAAATCATGCACATTAGGTGTTTGATAAAATGCCTAAGTGAACTTGGCTTAGAATTTAAGGCTCTGTAATGGTATACATTGGAAAACACTTCCATGTTTACTTAGAGTAAACTTGAAATGTTGCCTAGATTGATGAATAATGGCCTAATATGCTTGGATAAAGATGTGCTTAATTATGTTATGAAACGAGTAAGTTTGGATTAAAGGCATTAAATGCCTTAGAAAATGCAAAAGAGAAGCCAATGTGATGGTGTATAAGTATGAAATTTACGTTTAGGTAGTATTTTCATCATATGCCTTTTTATGTATAAAGGTTCGGAGCTGTAGAAGCTTGTATCGAGGATTATTAAAGTTAAGGGAGTGAATATCTTCTTTTGAGGTGAGTTGGGGAACCATATTTCTCATATGGGATTAGATCACCCTAAGACATGTATGATGACTTGTATGTGAATTTTGAACCTAGGTAATGCATAGTAGAATTGAAATCTCTAATAGATGCTAAAATGCTTATGTATTTACGAAACGACACTATTTGAACAACTTTGCATTTGGAGTACAAAAGATGACTTTTATTGCATGAAATAATGTTTTGAAATTTACATATGCATAATCGAGTCTTGTATGCTATGTGTTTTTGTTCTCTTTTGGTCTAGAGCCATGGCACAGTTTCATTTTATCGGTTGGACCGATAAAAAAAAGGCATGGTGCCTTACTTGATTTTTATACTTAATATTTGTATATGATTTGGTTTGTGATTGGTGAGAAAACGATTGGCTAATCGTGTGATAGGAACAACTGATTAAGTGACCCCCGTACCCTTGACGTTGTTGCATTAAAGTCGAGTCGCCGTATCGACACCTATCTACGGGACATGCGGATGATTTCACACCTAGGGTCTGGACACTGACGAGGTCATCACCTAGGGTCATGATGCTCTTGTCGACTATAGTCCGGACTCGACACGGATGAAAGTCGAGCCAACACCGAGTATCGGTAGGTGTGCACATTAGTTTGGCCGACTAGTGGTGTCACACATGATTGTTTTGGCTTATCCTGATGTTGGTTTTCCTATCGAGATTTGATTGATACATATGATGTTTTTATGCTTTTGTGTACTAAAACTGGGACCTATGATCACTGGATGAGTGAGTTAATAGGCTAGGCCTATATGGTTCCTAACCAGTATATGTTGAGTCATAGGCTGGACCTATGTGTTTTCTATGTGATATATTCACTTCATAGGTTATCTATACCGTCTTGGTATGAATCAAATTCTATTTGAGATATATGTTTTTCCTGCTCACTGAGTACCTACTATACTCACCTCCCTCCGCTTTCCAACAATGTAGGTTAATTTAGTGAGTTTGAAGCTCTGAGTGGATCGTGCGGTCTTTTGACATTTTCGGGGTATTACCGCACGTGGGTAGTTTCCTATTTTGTACTTTTATTGTCTAGTGGCTCATGAACTGTATTTATGTAGATACGCTTTATGGTTTTGTAAGTTAACTTTGATTGCCTTGTGTTTTTATAAATGACTTTATGTATGAATCTTTTGATACTGTTGTTTAGATTTCCTTGAGTGGACTTTAAAGTCCTGAAGTCATGGTTGGATGTGAATATAGAAGTGTTTTTGAAATTGTTTGCAGGATTTGAGATTTTTAAAATACAGTCGTTGTGTTGCCTAAATTAAAAAAAAGGAAGAGAGATTCTCGGTTAGCCTTGCATAGTCAGATTAAGAATACTGTGAGTGCCCTTATCCCGGGTATGCGACGGTTGTCATGGGTCCGATGTGGTACTGGGTCGTGACAGAGTGTGCTTAAAGCCTGGTGAACTATGCAGATATCAAGAAGAGAAATATTCATCGCCTTCAACATGGTTTGGAGATGGACCATTCTTGATATGTATCCCTCACTCCCCTTTCTCCAGTGTATCATATGGAGAATAATTCTTTCAACAAGGTACTTATCTCAACATTAGTCGAGACCGTGTACCTCTGGAAGACATTATCAAGAAACCCCTACGCTATGCTTGTCTCTAAAAGTCCACTAAGCAAATGGTCAAATATGGATCTCTTGATGGTCATGCAACATAATCTGTTCGAGCAATCCCTAGCTACATAGGCGGCTTTATTAGCCTTTGAGCTACTGGATGTTGGTGGAGATGGCCTATCCATACAAATGGCCATGTCAAATCTGCTATCTCCTTTTGCAATCGATAAATCCTCTATCCACTTCTTCAAATTGAAACCAATCAGGGTTTCAATAGTGACACTGTGTTTGTTGACTGAAAAGGTGACTACAAAATGACAATTGCCTAATTTCGTGTGCATTGTACATTTTACTAAAATAAAAATTTCGTGTGCAATGCATTGAATTTTTTAAAATTGGAGGATCCTTAGTTCAATTCATGACTAATTTAAGCTTTCTTGACTCTCAATAGTTTTGAATTTTATCAAAATCAAAAAAATTATCATTTTTTCTACATGATAATTGAGACTTTCTACTTTATGCATTACTTTTCAAAATTGAAGCCTTCTTAATTCAATTTATGATTAGTTTAAGTCTTTTTTTTTTTACTGTGAATTGCCTATCATTATATTTAATTTTGTCAAATCAAACTATTTGATTGCTTTACCTAAATGATAATTGGGGACTTCTTATTTATGCATCAATTCTCAAAATTAAATATTTTTCATTCAATATCACATTGTTTTAAGATTTTTTCACTACAAATTGCATTGAATTGCATTTATTTTTTACAAAACGTTTTTTGATTATTTAGCCCAAATTCTTACTGTCTTATCAACATACCCATTTTTTGTCCTTATGTGCATATTTTGCTTATCTTCTCTCTATTGTAGGTTATGTGCATATTTTGCTTATCTTCTCTCTGTTGTGGGCAATCTTTTAACCCCTTATCTTATAACTTACCCCCTCTGTCTCTCTCTCTCTCTTGACCAGAACTAAAAAAAATCTTACTCCTACACCTAGGACTATCACTCGAGGTAAGTTTGCCTATATAACATCTAGAATTCGTAGGAACTAAGAGAGATCACCGACAACTTGTCCTTCCATATCCACACTTAGTGAGGATAAGTAGCTTAATATCGATTCTCCTCAATTCCAAGACTATGCTTCCTGATAACTGTATAAAAATTGTGTTGTCTCCTTTACCAATTTAGATCAATTCAAGGATTATGGCATTGTTTGTTATTTCATTGATTAAGGGTGGGAATCCCTTCTTACCAAGACTTACTAATCCTACCAATGTTAGTTTAAGGTATAAATGTTAGTGATAAAAGTGACAAGACTTGATTTTGGTTGTGATGTTGGGATGAATTTCGGAGGCATGTAAGGTGTTTGATGAAATGCCTGTTATGTTGATGTTTATTTTATAAGAGTGTTCTACATAATTTAAATTTATAGAAATCTATTCCTTTAAATGATAGGAGTGTTATAACTTTGATACAAGTGTGTATAATGAAAAAATGAATCATTTTTATATTGAAAAAATGATTTCAATTCTTTTTAATGGTTTAGTGTAGTGTAGTAGAGCTTACGAGAAAGCGGTATTTTGGCCATAAATTGGAAAACAAAAAAAAAATAGCTTATTAAAAGTTAGTGTTGGGCCCCGAAATTTTTCTTTTTATTCTTATATTTTTATTGATTTATTTATTCAATTGTTTACTTTGCTTACTTTTATTTTGCCTTAATTGTTTGAGTTATATATTGAGTCTTGGAATTAGCAAGTATGTTTGGGAATTAAAATTTGGGCTTATTGAAAGAATGGGCTTTAAGGCTTTAAGGGTTAATGAAATGAAGGGAAGAAGGAAGGATTAGAAATAAATGGGTAGTGGGCTTGTAAGTGAAAAGGAGAGCCCAAAGGAGTTAAGAGAGCTTTAAGGAGATGACCAAAACTATGTAGTTTTGGTGTAGGGTGAGTTAAATGAATTAAAAGGAGAAGAGAAGGAGGGAGTAGTCGTAAGAAGCAAAGTAAAGAAGAGAAGCAAAATCGTGAAATA
>JANZLH020000067.1:2502274-2520146 GCA_026770325.2 Erythroxylum fimbriatum
GGGTCAAAGGGTTTGCCCCGGTTAGGTTCTCCGACCTCTGCGTGGATACCGTTAGAGACGGTCTCCTTTGGTCGTTTGGTTTGAGAATTCTGAAACTTCGTTATATAGACACATAGATCCTGGCTTTCGGGAAGGTCCCGGAACAAAAAATTTTTTGTTTTCCTCACCGTGTGTATGTGATGCACACACCGGGATTTTCCTACACTACATACTTCTCCAATCATTGTAGTACTACTTACTGGAGTTCTCACCTCTAAGCTAAATTTCAACATCTCTCTCACACAATGCAATTTAGATGCTAAATGTGGGGTAATAAATAAATGTGTAGATCTGGTATCTAACAATACAAATGCCTCAAAATTAAAGATATGTAATACACCTGCAATAATATCTAGGGAATTCTGTGCCTCCTGTCTAGTAATAGAAAAGATCCTGGCCTGGGACTGTGGTTGGTTATTCTTTCCCTCAGTCCTAACACTAGGATCTGCTAAATTAGCTTTACCTCTACCTCTGCCTCTCTACCTATGTTCCTAAATTTGTTGGACAATCGCTAACCTGATGCTCTAAGGAGCCACAACACAAACAAGCTCCCGATACTTTCCAACATACTCTACCATGTCTTTTTCCACAGTATTCACAACTGGGAATCTGTTGTGTTTGTCCACCATAAGTCTGTCCTCCAAATGCCTGATCTCTACCACTACCAGAATGAATAGAACCGCCTTTAGGTCTAAACCCTAATTGCCTCGATCTCGATTATGATGATCTATTATAGTGTTTACTAAATTTCCTGTTAGAATCAGATTGAAAGTAACTGTGCATCTTAATGCAAAACTCCTGTCTATGTTACCCTTGTTCATCTCTAAGTAACTGCTCAATCCGAATCGAAGCATCTCGCAGTTCAGTAAAAGTATTCAGATTTGTAATAGCCAACCTTGTCCTGATCTTCATATTCAATCCATCCTTAAACCACCTACATTTATCTTCCTCATCCGGGATCAAAGTAGTAGCATACCTTAATAGTTCATTGAACCGTACCTCATACTTAGCTACCATGAGATTTTGCTATTTCAGATCGAGGAATTCTTTCATTTTCCTGTCCAAATAGATCTTTGACATGTAATTATCCTTAAAGACCTTTAGGAAGTCCCCTAATGTCAGTCTGCAAGGTCGGGCGGAACTACCTGGAACTGTCTTCCACCACTGATAGGCTGGACTTTAAAGTAAAGAGACTGCATAGTCGAACCTCTCATCAAGCTCACAATCCATTTGATCAAATACTCTCACTGTTCTCTCTAGCCAACCCTCTACCTTGGCAAGGTCTGTACTTTCATAGAAGTCTACAACCCCCGACTTCTTAAGTTTATCATACCTCCTTTCTCTCCTCTCAGGAACTCTCTGAGGCATTTGTTCAGACTAGGGTATAGGGGACTTTCTATTGGCTCCTATTGACTCAAGATCAACTGATTCTGCGACACTGTCTCCTATAGTATATGACCTATAACAAATAATAATAATCATCACTATATGGGTCTCTTTCTATATGCCATGTTGAAATGCTCATATATGTCCCTAAGGACGCCAAATCATGCTCTGATACAAAAATTGTAACATACCACTCCCGTAGAGCATAAGCTCGAACATACCAGAGGATATTCAAGAACATACTATATGAAAATGGTATATTAGGACAATCAAACTAACTCATTAAAGGCATCAAACATATCATAAGCATTCTAAATGTTCATTTCTTCCCATTTCATTCACAAACAAAAAAGTCACATGCGTCATTACAATTCAGAATCCACATATACATTACACAATATTTTTTTGAGTTAATCTCAGTACCAGAAATATAACATGAAATGGGATGCTAATACAAAAGACTCTAACTAGACTCCTCAGATTCAGCTAATCAAACCTTTGAGTCATTCTTATCCCCAAAATGCAAGTACTAGACTCCTACTGTATCACCTTAGTAGCTAGAACTCCTTGAACCTGAAAAATAGCATTGCAATTTTAATAAGTTTGTGAACTCAGTGAGTGAACTATCATCAATGTATTCTCTCAAGTCAGATAAAAAATAGTATATCAAAGTTTATCATACTTCCACAAGCATATCATGTACGCTAACATTGCATATCACAACACATCCTCCATTAACTTCAACTGTAATTCACTATTTCAAAAAAATGCAATAATTCATTTCAATTCAATTATTTGATATATGTAGGGATGTATATGCAAATGCACATGTGTTTCCATTCTCATTTTGTTTTGTTGTGACCAAGTGCCTATTAAACCAATTTATTGTCTCATATCTATTGTGGATACCGAGATCATTTCCGGCCCGTATCCACTGTGGATACTGAGTCTATGTTATCTGAGCCTAAGGCTCTTGTTCATAATCCTAAGCTCAAAGCTCTTTTCTACACATTGGTTACTCTGATCACAATTCTATTATTTGATCATACATTTCAATGTGATGAGATGCATCATTTCATATGCTATGTTTTCATTTCCTTTCATTTCTGTATACTTATGCCACATATATCAAACTCCTCGAATCTAAGTCTGACATTTATCAATCAGTTGTACACAAGTTCCATATTAAACATACAATTCATACATAAGCACACATAAATGAGTTTACAAATTTAAGTTAACTCACAGTACGCTCCAGAAAAGTTATTGCCTCGATGTTCCGGCAATATCTAGATGTTGACGATCACCTTGCGCGTCTATCGTCATGCAATACACATATAGTTCAAAAAACCCTAATTTATTTAATCATATGAATATACAATCATGCACATACATATCTGTCATGTTTCAATGCATGCTCAATTGACTTTCTGGGTATGTATTCTTATACAAATATCTTGACCATTCAAACATTATAGCTTGTATACAACTAGTTTGCAATTAGGTTTATACCTTAAGTAAGCTTGATTTACTCTAAATTCATTAATCATACATTCACCAAACTTTTGTAGCAATATATATTCATACAATTACCCAATTCTCATTCATAATTACCTCATGTTCTTCAATGCTCATTCATTCATGCCTAATACACATTAATCATATCCTTAAGATCATGTTTGCATTCATAAGAACACCTTTATTCCTTTATCACATCATAATTTCCAGACTTGGATACATCGACATCAAAACAGTACATTCTTTAAGTTATGATATCAATTAATAACCTAAACTTATCAAGCTCTTAACCAATTAATCAAGAAACAATCTATGTTCATTCCAAGCCTTAATCAATTCTAAATACACCAATTTAGAGTGACTTTTTCTCAACTGGTTCAATATGTACACAAGGCTAAAATTAACATTCCAAAACTAGGCCCAAGATCGTGGGGGACCATGCCACAATCATGACAGAAGCTCGTGCAACAGGTTACGATCATGGGGACCATGTCATGATCGTGACAGAAAGCAAGTAAACATGCCACGATCGTGCACTAAGGGCCACGATCGTGCACTTTCTTTCTTCCCTCAATTTTGTACGAATCTGACATACTTGGAGACATCACTACCACTTGATTTTTTTTCCCAAATTCATGTCCTTTAAAGCTACTTTATTTCATGCTAGTGTAGCTTCCATATTAGTTACGTTAAATCTCACAAAAAATTTTCTGATTTGTTTCATTACCATTCACTTTATACAATCATGCATATAGTCTTAACTTTTCCAGATTTAACAACACTTCAATAACACCTACCTTTAATGTGAATTCATCATAAATATACTTCAAATCCCAACTTAAATCATCCATATAACAGCCTATAAACTACTATTTTCATGCATCCAAAAACATAATAGAAGGTACCCCTTTCATTCATCATTTTCTAGCACAATTTCAACACCAATACCACAATCAATATATCCATAATCAACCATCATAATTTATGCTAACACATGCCACAATAGATCAGTACTTCACTTACTTGTTCAGCTCAAATGCCACCTTAATGTATCAAGCCTACTTTGCCTTACATGCATACAAGATCATCTTAGGAACAATGAGGGAGTAGGATGAGTTTCGGTAGAGACAAGAAGAAGATAGCATAATATAGTTATCTTTCTGAAGAAATTGACAAAGGTTTTAAGGTGGTAATGGATATAATTTAGAGCAGAAACTCAAGATGTGAGTTTGATGTGGTGATTTAACAAACATACAGTGAAGCCAACGCCTTAGTTGATGCCCTCTTTAAAATGGCAAGCTCTTCACTAGAACCTAAGCAATTTTTTTTGTGGTAAAAGATTTACTGATCCATATGCGTGGTCTCCTAACTTTAGATCAGGATCGCTTTCCATATTTAGAATTATTAGATAATTTGAACTACATGTTTTGTATTTGCTAGGTTTTAATTTATCGAATAATCTCACTAATCACACACATAATTCACAAGATGCTATAGTCAATGCCTGCATCCTTTCTTTCAATTCTAAGAGGTAAGGTTTATGTCCCCCTCTCTTATTGTAATGTTATATTTTATTAATAAAAGGGTAACCAAGCCCACCAGGTGCACAATGCCTTTTTTTAAAAAAGGATTTATTTTGTGGGTTGTTAACTATTTATAAGAGGAGAAAGAGTAGCCTTCTTTCCTAATATAATTTTGATGTAAGATAAAATAATAGAGTTAATTATTGGTGTAATATCAAGGAATTTTTACGAATATCATCATGGAAAGGAATAGTTAGTTTTAGACAATGTGATAAGCTAAGCCTACGATATGTTGGTCCCTATGAGGTGATTGATAGAGTGGAAGCACGAAGAATAGATACGATCACACGAAGTTAATATCCATATTTTTGAGATCACTATGTTTGTTTAAAATTTCGAGGACAAAATTTCTATAAGGAGGGGAGAATTTGTAATATCCTAGTTCGATTATTGTATTGTGTAATGCATTGTACATGCATTTTATAGAGTATGCTCTATTTATGGTGTCCTAGAGTAATTTAAGCGTTTAAATGTATTATTGAGGTTATAACAAAGATCTCGGATAGACTAGAGATGGTTCTAAATTCAACTGAAAATTTCTTAGAAAATTTTCGAAAACTCCAAGCTACGGGATGAATCTGAACGAGTTTTAAAAGCCCCAAAATGTGCATTTAGGTGACACTTTTGAATGAAATCCGAATGATTTCAGTGACATTTAGTGATTTTCGGGTTTAATATGAAAATTTGTCCAGACAAGCGAAAAGTTACTGAATTATTTCAAAATTTGAAGAAAAGCTCTAGAATTAGGATTGAAGTCTATAGGAACTAAAACGGGTCAAAACGGAGGCTGTTTGAATAGAATTTGGGTAATCTGAAATTATTGGACTAAAATGCCCTTTTTGTAAAATAATGTGTATTAATGATTTTAAACCCATTCAAAAAATTTTAGGAACCTAATTATTATGTACTGATCTTAATTAAAGTCTCACATGGTCAATTTGATGGTAAGATGGCTGTGGAATATTTTTGGGATTTAATCTGGTTTATAGATGTAGTAATCCATGAAAGGGCGAATTGGTCTTTTTATATAAATGAAGTTAATTAATAAATTTTAAATGACTCACATTTATTGACCAATTACTAGACTCCATATGGTTTAAGAAACATTAAATTAGATGATGATGAGTCATTTAAGATGTTTAATATGAAAATGACATGTGTAAAGTATTAAAGTAGTATAAAAGGGTAAAAAAGACAAAATTTGGTTTATGTGAAAGGAGGATTCGTGAGAACCAAAAAGAAAGGAAGAAAAGAATAGAGAAAGAGGGAGAATTCAACCAAGGAGAAGAGGAAGAAGAGGGGTGCCATTTTTGGTAAATTTGGAGTAGAAGTTGACTTGACCTAGGATTGGTGTTCACCAATTTCCTAAAAGATTGGAGGAAAAAGTGATAACTTTCCTAGCTTAAAGTTCTAATTTTTATGGGTTTTCTTGAGTGAAATGGATGTTTTTAAGATCATGTTGTCTTGATATTACTTTGATGTTTCTTTGTATGGAATTAGTTGAATATGACAAGAGAGAAATGTGTAGTGCTGTCTTAAGTTAACTGGAACCAGTCCTAATTTTTTGGCCATAACTCGACCTATAGACCTCCAAATTGAGTGATTTAAATAGGAACTAAAACCTAAGACATAGTACTAAAATTCTCTATGAAGAGACCTAGACCTAATGCAGAACGAATGATATTGAAATTTGAGATCGAAAGTGGTAACCTGATACTACCCCTGTGTTGAAACAACTTGTGATATTTGGTACATTTGTCATTATTTTAAAGTTGAAATGACATGATTTTTGATGATATAGAAACTAGAGACATAGCGAACAAATGTATAGAAGATCTCAAAACCTAATTTGAACGTTTACTATGTGAAAGTTAAGGAACAAGTGGAGGTATGGATTCTAGACATGGGTCGTAACCATGACTCATCATACATGATTGTGATATGGTGAATTAAATTGGGTGAGATTTTGTTTTTGAAGAAATTGTTAAGTTAGAATGGATAAAATATGGTACTTAAGTGACTTTTGAAGTTAGATTTGGAAACGATGGTCGATAGGTTAGCTTACAGAAATAAGCAAAAATATGATTAACATATGTGTTACACGATTAGATACAAATCTCAAATTCGGTTAATTGAATATATAGTTTCAATGCCTTATTTCCTAATTTGGAAATAAATGCCTAAGCAAAATGCATTTTGTGTAGGTAAAGGAGAGGCACTGAACGCTTGAGTGTGCTTAACGATAAGTTTGCAAAACAATGAGTGCATTTTAAATGTATTTTATGAAAATAATTTATATTCTATCGTGAAGTGAATATGGATTATGAGTTTTATGTGAGTGTATTTTAATTGTTTTATATGACTAGATTCTTTGTAAAAGACTTGATGACATGTTAGTGTTCTTTAAATTTAAATGGTTTTGATTTGATCATGAAATAAATATTTATACTGAGTTTTATGCAAATGATATTTTACAAATGAATATTCCTAGCATAAGATTTTTCTTTAGCAATATATAAGTTTTAACTTGAAAGTTAACTTTTATATGATTGGGAGATGCTTTTGCTTATGGTACACCACTAGGCTTTATACATGTTATTATACCGGTATATTTATAACGATTAACCTATTATGGATAAGTGATGTAGAACTAGCTCCCTAAATAATGATTAACCAGTTACGAATAAGCAATGTAGAACTAGCTTCGTGACTTGTTACAGGTAAGTTACAGGTAAGCAATGCAGAACTAGCCTTGTAACTACTGGTCTATAGTAGTTGACCTATTACAGGTAAGCGATGTAGAACCAGCTCTGTAAATAGTGGTTAACCAGTCGCAGGTAAGCGATGCAAAAACAACCACGCAATATTATGCCTAGTGTATCGTATGGTAAAGAAACTTGTGGTGGGCTATGTTGAGTAAGGAAAGTCATGAAAATAGTAATGCCGCCACTATTTTATGTTAAAAGTGATTTGAGAGGTACCGTATGGTACCAATGCTAGTGGTTGGCTTATTTTTTAGTATTGAAGTTTTGAGAAAACTTATTGCCACCACTGTTTATTGATTAAAGAAAATGGGAAAAGGAAACTTTTATATGATGAGTTTAATTTCGAAAAGCATTTTGAAATAGTTTTTTTAAAAAATGAAATTGTATTTTACGAAATATTATGTTATTACCAGATTTGATGATACATGAATAAATTGTTATTGAAAATATTTTACCATGAGCTTTATGATTGTATGAAATATTGCAGTTACATTGTTATGAAAAAATTAATTTTCTTGTAAACTGATTACACTCATTGAGTTCGTTTAGCTCACCTTTATTTTTATGTTTTTAAACAAAACACCCTAAGTATGGTTACAGGTGTTGTGGTAATTAGGACCCTGCCTCAAGATTAGCTGTATTGTCAGGTGCTACTGTGCTTGTGTCGTTTTGCTATGTAGATTTGTGCAATATTTAATAAAGCTTTTAAATGAAATGCATGAATATTTTTTAGCTTCTAAAAGTTTATTGCAGTGACTGTTGAGAATTATTTATTTGGGTTGCTTGTGAGTGGACTTAAAGCCCAAAACTTCTAGTTAAGAAATTGGTGTGAATATAGAAGTGTTTTCAAATTTTACAAGGCTTTTAAAAATTTTGGGAATGTTAAAATGTAGTTGCTATGCTGCTAGAATTTTTAATAAAACATTTTGAAAAAAATCTCATTATTTTTCGTACTTTTAATTATTAAAGTATAAAAAGGTTTTAAATAGTTGAACAACTTAGCTTTGCAGGAACCCTTCGATCGAGTTAGATATTGACTGGAGGGTTACTATGGGGTCACCGAGAGGCCTCCACTCGGGTTCCAAAAGGGGAACTTTGGGATGGGTCCTTTCAATTGTTGATTGAAGACTAAAATGTTTGGAATTTATTAACTTACATTAATATTCATAAAAGATTATGAAGGTAATGTTCTCCATCCTTTGTAATTGGAAGATAGTTATCTGTTATTGCTTAACTTTATAATATTTAATAAACAAAAGGTACATAATAAAAGATTAGTGACTGAATATGAAGTAAATTGTAAAACATACGAATTTGTTGCCACTAATTTTTTAAAATCTAAATTGCTATGAAATCAAATTGATAGTTAATGAATAAAGATTGTGTGAGTATGTGTGTGTTTTAGATTTATGTTATAGGAAAACTATAAATATGTTGAAAAAATAATATACAACATGTAATTTAATACTCATTGTGTTAATTTATTTCTTTTTTATAAAATCAATCATGTGAGATAATTATAAGTGTTTGTAGTTTTGGTGAATGATCATTTCTCACTTTTTTTTTGAAAAATTAAATATTCGTTACCAAAAGAAGTTATGTACAAAAATGGTATCAGCAAGTACATCATTTAACTAGCACTACTAGCCTGATACCCAAGATGTATCTTTAGCTAAAATGCATTGTACCTTGCAACTACAACCTTTAGATATTTGGTCAAATGTTTACATTATAAAGCAAGTTACAATGTCATCAGAATTTGAATTCTAATGATAATGATCAAAAGTTTTGTCCTTGGAATGCGATCACTTTAAGGAAGTCTTCAGTTGTGAGCTAAAGTATATCTATATTTTAAGTGCAAATTATGTGCTATAATATGATCCTTTCTATTTTGCATAATGCCTATAAAGACCTAATCTTCTTGTTGAAGTGCACTTTAGAAAATTCTAAGTTTCATTTCCTTCCAGAATCTATTGATAGTATTTAGTGCTAGGTTGTCCAATCACCTTATGATAGTACTTTTATCACAAAAGTGTTACATAAATGTGACCATTTTTTACAATTAGTCACTATTTTATTAGTGACAAAGGTATTTGTGATGAGAGTTGATGACTTTAAAAATTGGATACTATTAATGGTAGTGTCTAATATTACTATTTTTAGTGACAACTTTTGCTTTCACTAAAAATGCAATTTCTTATATGGACAAAATGATATCTAGTGTTAAAAGGTTTTCTAAGCACCAAACTTACATCACAAGTTACAGCTACTCCTTTGCAAGACAATCTCACTTAGGTCTGTTTAAGTAAGATTCTGCCTTCCACAAACTAACTTATTTTGTCTAACTCTCACGCATTTGAAGATTATTGGCAAAGTACTAAACTAGCAAGGGCAACAATAAGTACATGAAAGAGATATAACAAATGCTAACCTTTATCACTTATCTCAAAGTATACAAAAGAATGTTCTCTCAATCTGATGTAAGGAGTAAGGCTTAAATAAGTTATTTTTAGGCACCTCTAGCTTGATAGATAAGTTAGAATCCTAACTAAACTTAACTAGCTAGATCATTTCTTATCCTAATCAAATTACATCACACTATCCAATAAGATGACATTCCCATCTAAATGGGACTCTATTTGACAGGATATATCTACATCATAACTAACAAGATAAGACATTATATTTATCTAGGAATGATACATCCATTTTCACAAAGATCTTCGTTAGCTTCAGATGATCCTCCCATATGTTCTTTATCTTTTAGAGCTGATGTCTATCCACTGTTATCTTATCTGGTACATCCCAAGATCTCCCTATGATCTCGATTCATTGATCTTGAGTCATCCAAGCCCAAAGTCTTTTATAGCACACTGGTCTGACACAATGCTTACCCATGTCAAGCCCATTCATTTGAGCATACATTAAGTCCTTAACCTTAGCCAAGTTGTCTATACAGGGTCCGAAACTAAAAAAAATCACTCTATGCTTGATTTAACTTATTAAGTTACCTTAGGCTTTCGCATTATACTTTTATGCATGTGATCCAACTAACCTTCGACCCAGGGCCCATTTCCAATTAGCTGTGAAGTGCTTTCATATGATAAGGGTCTAACAATCTAGCCACTCATATGTTGTAACCACATATGACAAATCAACGCAGTTGTTGCTTTTATACAGCTAATCAAAATCCAAATCTCGTGTTTTAGTTTTTTTTCATAAATAATGTTTTCACCTTTCTAATGTGTACAGGTGTCCAATGTGGCAGCTAAAATGTCAACTATTGACATTAAAATTCTGGCAATGCAATGCTTTCTAGCTCTTTCTAAATTTTGTTTCAAATTTGGGATCAAACTACATTACATGTTTTATGATTAATAAAATTGACTTCATAGATTATATAACCCTTAAAAAAATTTCAATTATATTGACAATTCAATTCCAAATTGAGTTATAGGTTCCTTTTTATTTCAATTTCAAAATTTAAGATCAATAAAAATCAAACAATTTTAATCAAGTTATATAATTAAAACTGGTTTTGATACTATTGTTAGAAACTCAGGGTATAGTGCAGTGGAATAATTACAAAACCTATTTCGTATGATTTTTCAAAAGTCAAGATCACTTAAATTCTAAAAAATGATTAACATATAAATCATTATAAAGCATGAATCATAATTCGTACCTCATTGTGAAACTTAATTCTTTTCTTATCATTTTATTCAAACTGTTTCCAAAATCAGCCCATCTCAACCACATAGCAACACAAGTGTCTGGTCTCTAATGGTATCTACAAAACATATTGAGAACTCTACAATTTTTCTAAAAAGGGTTAGGCAAAGATTGCTAGCTCCCTTAAAACCTAAGCCTATTTATAATAAACTTTGGGCATTTTAGTAAATTAATTTTAATTGTTAATTTCAATTGAATTTAATTATATATACAATTAATTTTAATTAAATATCAATTAAGCCCAAATAAGATCTAATATATCATATTAATCTTTATTTAATAAATATCTCATATTTAATCATAAAGTTTCTAAAACTTTATAATCAAGTCTAACTTGATTAAAAGACTTTTTCTTTCTTCAATGCATTCTTTGTATGTGACCTATTAAGTTCCTAAATATGTTGACAATGGATATGATGTATAACGCTAAATCATATTTACGATTAGATAAATTAAGCTCCTTTAATTTATCTTAAATTCTCTAATTAACAATTTATATTCATTTATCAAGACTGACATCTAACAACACATTATGTCCACTCAAATATGTAAGAATGTCATAGTGATTTTGAATAACTATTTTATACATTATTTTTCTGTACAATTCAATTCTTTTATTATACGATGTTCCCATTAGACATAGAGCATGAAGTTAACATCTACTTTATTTGAGTTCAATCATGTTAATTCTCTAACATTAGTAATTAATTCAATTTACGATATTTACAAATTGCTTTCAAAGTGTTACTCAATCTTAGTCAAAGATTTTTTAAATCAATACTAATCGAGAACAATGGAATATTATCCCAAATTATTTAGTGTGATGAATTAATATTAATCACTCAACTACCTTCTTATAGTTTATACTATATCTAATAATTACCAATTAAGTTATCTTTGGCTAGAATAAATAATAAGTAATATCAAAAAATAGCAATTCTTATACGAGATACAAAATCAAAAGGATCACCTATATAATTATCACAATGAAAATTTTCTTAAACCTACAAGTAACATTGTAAACGGATGGAGATAATACATAAATATAATATGAATATCGTAATTATGATTTAATTATAATTTTACCTATAATATATATTTATCGACTGTCGTATATATCTAAATATTTATAAGATATAGAATGTGTTTTAATAACTGTCACAATACACCCTCAAGGGGTGTGGCTCGATGGTTGAGAGCGAGGCTTGATTTCGGTTAGGTCTTAGGTTCGATTTCCTGCTAGCCCCTCTTGTAAGTAGGGTGTTAAAAAAAAAAAAAACTGTCACAATACTACAATAAATTGGTTGGTTGTAAGCCACAAATCAACATCTTAGACATAAGCGTTGATACAATCGGAGAAGAGGGAGATTGAGACCTTCCACTCCACCATGAATTGAACGAGTACATCTCGGCTTCTCCAAACTAGTCCAACTCTGACTAGTTTTGCCGTGCCTCTGCTCGAAGTTCAGCCCGTGAAGGTCGCTGGGCGTGGCTTCTGGCCGGGTAATGGGAAGCAGGAGTGTAATTCTCTCGAAAATTTTGTACCCTTGGAGCGGAGAGTGAGAGAAAGAGAATGAAACTGTCGTGAACGTTATCTGGATATCCACTCGCGTCTTGATGCGCGTGTAAAACAGGTTTATCTTCGATGGCCCGCCATAGTCATCGTACCGGCCCATATTCGAGTAAACTATAGTGAGCATGTGAAGGTATTATTATGGGTTGGAGAATAAAGCTGAATACTGTACACAAATAAAATAAGAAAAATGAATAATTTATAAATAATAAGAAATACCAACTGAAAAACAGAGAGATGAAAAGGTGGTTATCCCGTTTTGGGGTGCGAAGAAAAAGAAATCCAGAAAGGATTAGTGGCTTTTTGATGCATAATTTTATGGGGATATGTTCAATCACGAGAATGCCAAATGCAGACGAAAGAGAGGAGAAGAAGAAGGTAGTGGTGATAGGAGGGGGTGTGGGTGGCTCTATTCTTGCATATACAATCCAGTCTTCTTTTGAGGTTGTCCTTATTGATCAGTAAGTCGGAATTAGGATATGTATGAAGAAATTGTTGCTATCTTTATTCCTATATGTAAATATATTATTGAAACGTTGTTGATGCAGGAAGGAATATTTCGAGATCCCTTGGTCATGCTTAAGGGCGGTGGTGGAGCCATCTTTTGCGGAGAGAGCATTGATTAATCACAGTGATTATCTGCCCAAAGCACATGTTATTGCATCTGCAGCAACTGGAATTACGGGCACTCAAGTTTTGACCGCTGAGGGCCACGCCTGTCCATATGACTACCTTGTTATTGCCACCGGTCATCAGGATTGTGTGGCTAAAACTCGATCTGAAAGGCTCGACCATTACAGGGCAGGTGAGGAAGTTTGCTTTTGGATTTTTTTTTTTCTTTTAAAAAAATTACTGATGCCTTTATATGACATACGACAGAATTCGAAAGGGTGAAATCTGCAAATTCAATTCTGATTGTAGGAGGGGGACCAACTGGGGTGGAACTTGCTGCTGAGATAGCTGTTGATTTTCCAGAGAAGAAAGTAAAACTGGTACACCGTGGAACAAGGCTGCTGGAATTTGTTGGTCCTAGGGCATCAGAAAAGGCATTGGAATGGTTAACTTCAAGAAAGGTTGAGGTAATATTGGATCAAGCAATCAATTTGAACACCTTTTCTGATGGTGTTATTCAAACATCGTCGGGGGTAATTATCGAAGCTGATTGTCATTTTGACTGCACGGGGAAACCAATGGGTTCATCGTGGCTTGGAGATACCATTGTAAGAAATAGCTTGGATCTTCGAGGACGAGTGATGGTTGATGAGCACATGAGAGTTAGGGGTCACCAAAATATTTTTGCCATAGGCGACATAACCGATACTGCAGTACGTCCTTTCTATATGCTGTTGCTGTTCACCATTTTTCATTATTCTTTAATCTCTCTCTCTGTGGTTTACAATGCAGGAGGTCAAACTAGGGTATCCCGCTCAAAGACACGCCTTAGTAACAGCCAAGAACTTGAAGCTTTTATCCATGGGTGCAAATGAGAGAAAGTTGGCCACTCATAAGCTTTCTCAAACTTACGCAATAATCTCTCTAGGGAGAAGAGATGCAGTGGCACAGCTTCCCATGGGGACACTTTGTGGCTCTATTCCTGGCAGATTGAAATCCAGAGACTTGTTTGTGGGCAAGACCAGGAAACAACTTGGCCTGAAACCCGAATAGAACATAACTTCTCAAGTGTTTAGTGGGTATGTACTGTAGTCCTTTGTTTTCACGAACGACAGTATCTACCCTTTTCTTTTAACCAGATTTTCATTGTTTATAATACCATGAAATAAATATATTTCTTTATTTATTTCTGACAGTACCCGAAAACTCAGATGACTTTAAGCTTCTACGATCTCCAAGAAAAAACAAACTAAAGTATTTGCACAACAGAACCCTCAAGTTATCAAAGATCTGTCATGGAAGGACTACTCATTTCTCATTATTTCATGAAATCAAAGCTTTGATGTTTTAAGGACCCTTCGTCCTTTTGAACAGGCCTTCCTTCCTTTGTTCCAATAACAGCAATAGTAAGTATATATGTATTGTTACATCTGTGTATGCCATAATAGTGCATATTACATGTATTACTATGAAATTCATAATTCATAAATGAAGTAGTTAATAAATGAACAGTTAACAATGAGTTACCATTAGCCTTGTTTTATTATGTTATAATAAAATCTAACATTCAATATAATTCTTTATCTATCAAATATATTATACTTCATTTTAACGTTTTTCAAATTTTATTTTAAAGATTTACTTCATTCAATTATATTTTTCTCTCTTCATTCACTTTTTTATGTGACTCATTAGTTCTTAAATATATTGAAAATGAACATAAATTATAATCTTAATTATATTTAGGATTAGATAATTTAAACTCATATCATTTATCATTAATTTTTTAATTAAACAATTTATGTTCATGTATTAAAATTCACATCTAAAATTACATCATTACTACCTAAATATTAAGAATGTCAATATCGTTTTAAATAATCTTTTTTGTTTATAATTGTTTTATATATTTTACTCTTTTCATCATGCAGTGTTCTAATTAGATATAGAATATAAATTTTGTGTGTACTATATCTTAGTCCAATTTTATTAATTCTTTGGTATTAGTAATTGCCTCTTTAATGACATTTTAAAAATTATTTTCAAATTATCATTCTACCTTGATTAAAAATTTCTCAAATGATACCAATATAACATGGTAAAAAATTCTCTCTATTTATTTTAAATTGATGAATGTTATATCGATCACTGAACTATCTCTACATATTTTGTGTTATATCTAATAACTATCCACCGAGATATGTATGGTTAAGGTAGGTATTAAGTATCATCAAAGATATCTTTTAAATCTCAAATCAAGGGATTTATATAATGACCACAATAAAAATTTTAATAAATACTCAAGTAATGTTCTATTTAAAATTCAACTGACATGTTAGTTTACAAAACTTGTTCTCTAGTAAATGCCTACATATTTTAGTATATGAGACCGACTACTTCCTTCTTAAAAAGCAACATACTATCTGCTAGTATTTTCAATCTATTGATGTCCAATCTTAACAAAAAAATTATGAATGGTTTGTGGATGATACATAAATGTTATATAAATCTCATAGTTATAATCTCATCATAATTTTATATTCAAAATATATTATTCTATGAACGTTATCATATGAGCTAGTTAATTAAACAAAATAGATAACATAAATTTCAATTAGATTTTGAGCATATTTCAAATAGAGGAGATGAATAGCAAATCGATTTTCAATCAATAGAGTTACTACATATCTAATTAAAGGGAAAGACAGGAAAACCTAATAGAAAAGAAACTAAAAGTTCCTAAAATAGAAAATAGGTTTAAAGGTCTAATTATAATATAGAAAGTGTTAGGCACTCACACTATTGACCTAAATGGTTGCCTAGGTCTTTAATGGATTTTGCATTTAAAGAATAAAAAAAAGAGTTTGGATGTGAACTTAAAGTAAAAATTCTGTTATGGCTAAAAAGAAATAAAAGCACATATTTAAATACCTATGAGTTTATCATTTTACTTAATTTTTAAAAGAAATTGAAAATTATTAAATGTGATAAGAGGATTTGAAAATAAATGAAAGATAGCTAGAGTGGTGTTAAAGTTCTTAAAGTTGCTAGAGTGATGTTAAAGTACTTGGAATGAAAATAATAAGAAGATGGTTTTTTTTCCCCTTTTGAAAGATGGGCTTAATTTGGAAGGATGATAAAAAAGGATGAAGTAAATTGAATAGAGGGGAGATGTGATTGGCTCTAAACTTAAGGTTAATATTTGAATTAACCGCAAGTGCATGACTTAGCTGTAGCTAGCATAACAAGTACGATTCAATCCCATAAAGACAATGATTACTAGTAATTACCTCTCTTTTATTATCTAGCCTTCGAATTGGATTTTGATTTTTAATTAAAAATAATACTTAAACAATTAAAATAAAATAGGAAACAATAATGAATGCAACAACACAGGAAATAACAATCAATATTTATAATTAATGTCTAGATAATGGATTCACCTAAAACCATTGGATAATTAATCGTTTATCATGTAATTGTTCTATTAACTATAGGATCATGGAAATTCCTATCTTATGATAATAACTCTCTCGAGACTAATAATGACTAATTCATAGGTTTATTATCCAAAATCATTCAAGTTAAAGTTTCTAGGATTGCTTTATTGATTAGTGAATTTTGCTATCAGGTTTGATCCTAATCTAAAAGATTATGTCAACCTATCTATAGGTCTGCAGTCAACTCCTTTTAATTATAGCAAATCTATTTATACAAAAGATTCCTCAATCTTTATATTATAAAATAAGATTATGTCCTAATATTTCGGATCTATTAGAACATGCATAAACACATAATTGAATCACAATAGATCAATTAAAACAATTGCATTGGATAAAAGAATCAAAATATATTGTAGCACAAACTAGCGTTCATGTTGGGTCCCGAAATTTTTTTCTTTTATTGCATTTTATTTTATTTATTTATTTGTTATTCTTTTGTTTATTTCTTAATTTTGCTTTAATTGTTTTAAGTCTTATTTATTTTAGTGGTATAAAAGGGGAAAGTAGAAATTTGAATTAGACTAAGTGTTAGAATAAAATTTGGCTTTAGTATTGGGCTTATTGAAAGAATGGGCCTTAAGGCTTTTAGAATAAATGGAATAAAGAGAAGGATTAGTAATAGATGGATTAGAATGTAGTGGGCTTTGGGAGAGCCCAAAGGAAAGTGTTAGTAAGTTAATGAAGTGCCAAAACTATGTAGTTTTGGAGAGGGAAGCCTTAAGTGAGTTAAATGAATTGGAGAAGGGAAGTGAGTGTCGTGAACCTTTAGAAGAAAGAAGGAAGAAAACGTGAACAAGTGAGGGAGAGGGAGGTTCGGCCGTGAGAAATAGAGAAGAGAAGAAGGAGATCGACCCAAGCTTGAGGGGAGGAGAAAAAGTGAAGGAAAAAGAATAGAAATCAAGCCCTAAAGGTAAGCTTCCATCTTCTCCTAAGCTAAATCCAAGAATGGTGTAAGATGGAAGTTAGGGTTTTGAGTAGAGATTGTAGAAAGTTAGAAGAGAGGGTGAGATCTATGGGTTTTTGTGATTTCTAAGCTAGGGTTTTGTTGTTCTAGCTTAAATGAGCTATGGGTAGGTTAGGTTTCGGGTTAATATTAGCTAATGTTTGATTCTTGAATGTTTCGACTTTTCCGATGAGTTTCGGAATTTAATCGGAATGTGT
>JANZLH020000067.1:2520246-2533837 GCA_026770325.2 Erythroxylum fimbriatum
CCATCAAAACTACGAGGTTAAATGTGCTTGGGTGAGAGTAGTTCTAGGATGGGTGACCTCCTGGGAAGGCCTCGGGAAAAGTAAAATCGTGAGGGCTTGGCTAGGCCAAGGCCCAAAGCGGACAATATCTATAAGCGGGTGATTTGGGATATTACAGGTGGTATCAGAGCTAGTACCTGAACAGTTGTGCTAGCTAGGCTGGACCCCAAAGAGGGTTAGGCCCTAAAGGGGGTGGAGAGTGTGAGATCTCACATCGGTTAGAGAGGGGAACGAAGTACGCCTTATAAAGGTATGGATACCTCTCTCTTATAGACGTGTTTTTCATGGCCTAATGCACGGGATCCCATCAGAACTCTAAGGTTAAATGTGCTTGGGTGAGAGTAGTTCTGAGATGGGTGACCTCTTGGGAAGGCCTCGGGAAAAGCAAAACCGTGCGGGCTTGGTTGGGCTAAGGCCCAAAGTGGACAATATATGTAAGCGGGTGATTTGGAATGTTACAAGTGGTATCAGAACCGGTACCCGAATCGTTGTGCCAGTTAGGCTAGACCCCAAAGAGAGCTGGGCCCTAAGGGTGTGGAGAGAGTGTGAGATCCCACATCGGTTGGAGAGGGGAATGAAGTACGCCTTATAAGGGTACGGATACCTCTCTCATACATACGTGTTTTTCATGACCTAATGCACGAGATCCTATCAGAATTCCAAGGTTAAATGTGCTTGGGTTAGAGTAGTTTAGGATGAGTGACTTTTCAGGAAGGTCTCGAAAAAAGCAAAACCGTGAGTGGTTGGCTGGGCCAAGGCCTAAAGCTGATAATTTCTATAAACGGGTGATCTAGGATGTTATAGTGGTATCAGAGCCTGAACTCGAACCGTTGTGCCAGCTAGGTTGGACCCCAAAGAGGGTTGGGCCCTAAGGGGGTGGAGAGTGTAAGATCTCACATCGGTTGGAAAGGGGAACGAAGTACGCCTTATAAGGGTATGGATACCTCTCCCTTACAGACGCATTTTTTATGGCCTAATACACCGGATCCCACCAGAACTCTGAGGTTAAATGTGCTTGGGTGAGAGTAGTTCTAGGATGGGTGACCTCCTAGGAAGGCCTCAAGAAAAGCAAAACCGTGAGGGCTTGGCTAGGCTAAGGCCCAAAGCGGACAATATCTGTAAGCGGGTGATCTGGGATATTACACAATCTGTTAGAAGAGATGGCAGACAATAGCTATCTTTAGACATTGGAACAAAGTAGACAGCAGTCAACCTTCTCATGTCCAAAAGAAATTATTGTTGTACAATTAGTGACAGCATTGCAAGTTGAGGTCATCAACCTAACCAAGCAACTTGAAAGCCACCTTTTCCTATCCACTCAAAGCAACTTAGCACGGATGTGAGCCATGCATAAAAGAGAGCCATATCATAGTTGATTGCTTCCTAATGGAAAACAACAACAAAGAGCAATTCAACTTCAATGGAGAATAATTTGGCTGGGAAGTAATCATCCTTATTTGAAGAACTACAATTCGAGGTGGCAGAACCACCCAAATTTTTCTTGGTCTAATAATGCAAAGACTAAGTTGAGCCATCAAGGTCCACCTAGATTTTAGCAAGACAAATCCATTGTAAATGATTCAAAATTGGACGAATTCATGGATAAGCTCAAGAGTCTAGAAGGGAAATTCAGGCAATTAGTGAAGAACCATGTCTCTTACATTCACAACATAGATGTTCATTTGGATCAATTAGCCAATGCATTATCTACAAGATGTCTAGGAAGCCTATCGGGAAATAAGGAAGTAAATCCAAGAGAGCAATTTAAAGCTATCACACTTGGGAGTGGAAAAGAGTTAGAAGAACTAGAAAAAAAATAAGTTAAAACCCAGCTTGTGGAGGACAAGAAAAGAAGAAAAAGGATGAAGATATGCATAAGGATCCTCCATACATTCCTCCTCCTCCATATACACCGTAAATACCATTCCTGTTAAGCAAGTTTTATCTAATGTAAAATCCTCAATATTCCGCAAGTATATGAATCGTAAACTTGTGGTAATTGAGGTGTCGATTTCACGAGGAATTAACTAAAACTAAATGAACCTAAATTTATCTAAGGTTGAGAAATATGATTTAAGAGAAAATAAAATTCAAAAATTAAACAACAAAATAAAATTGAGCGCCAAACCACTTAACAATTAAGCTATCACAATAAAAAAAGATGATCAAGTATGAAAGTATAAGATTCGTTCTATCATCATTTTACTCCCTTAACCATTTTGATTCAATTTGGTGTCAATCCTCGATTTTCGAAGGGTTTGATTATTCTCTCTTAAGATGTAATCATTTAATCCTAATTAATAATCCCTAATTGATAACGAAATTCCATATTTGCAATCTCTCAATTAACAAAAATGGTCAAATGTTTTCAACTAGTTCTTAAGAAATCTATGGATATTCGAGTTCTCACACAAGATCTCTCTTCGTATGATCATCAATTTGATATTTGCAAAAATTATTAGGTTGTTAACTCTCATTATCCAACTTAATCAAATTACTATCGACTCACTCTCTCGATTTGTTTTCGAAGTATAAGCAAACACAAATATCACAACAACTAAAACATTGCATTGAAATCAAAAGTGTTCACGCCACATAATAAGTTAAGAACAATTCCTTATATGAAATTAAAACATCATCATCATGTATAAAATCTTCCAATCCAGTTCACAGATCAAGTTTAATGAAAATAACAAAAGGAAAAAAAAAACTTGATTTGGAGTTGAATCTGCAAATTTGGAAAATGTTGGACAGCTCATGCTCTTCTTGATCTTCCTTGGATTAATCTCAATTTGGTAAGGTGGAGGCTACTCTTTTTTTAGTGTTTTATGTTCTTAAATAGTTCTTAAGGCTTCTGGTGTTCTTTTTAGGATTTACTCACTTAATTTGGTTCCAAAAATAGCCCCAAAACATTACAATTACAAAAGAGTCGCATGTTGAAAAAGATGAAATTCACTGGAATCGCTGTTTGTACTTCCAATTCTTTTCTTTTCTTCAATTTCTTATTTCCATACACTCAGACACACATCACACACCTCTTAAAACATAAAATTAAGATCCAAATCATGCTCAAAACCACACAAACACTTATAATATAAACAAACACTAATAATAACATAATTCTAAGCCTATATGCATGATAATCATTTAAGAAATACTCAAAAGCACACTTAAACATCTATCAAACATTAGTATAATTTATACCTATTAATTCCCACCAAGATTTCATAAGAACAAATTGGATATACAATTTACAAAGTTTATGGAAAAGTAGAAGAAATTGCAAATTCACTTGTCTCTTATGGAAGCGTTGAAACATATGCCCAAGTACGCGAGGTTACTTAAAGACATATTATCAAAAAAGTGTACTTAGGATGACAATCAAATGGCAGCCATGACAGAAAGTTACAGCTTCATAATTACCAACCATATGCCCTCACAGTTGAAAGATCCAGGGAGTTTTACGATACCTTATGTAGTTAGTAATTTAAAGTTTTCTAAATGTCAATATGACTTAGGCGTAGGTATAAATATTATGCCTTTTTCAATTTTCGGAAAATTGGGGCTAGACAATGTGAAGCCAACTTCTATACTTATTCAGTTGACGAATCAATTGATAAAGAAGTCGTTTGGTGTAGTGGGGGATGTGCCTGTAAAAGTGGATAAGTTAAACATTCCTATGGATTTTGTCAAGATAGACCTTGAAGAGAATAAAATTTTTCCACTAATTTTTAGTAAACTATTTTTTAAACACTGGACGAGAGTTGGTAGATGTCTATGAAGACAATCTCATCATTTGGACTAGTGACGAACAAGTGAAATTCAATTTGATAAGGTATTAAAGAATTTGAAGGAGGGCAACTCATTCATGAGAATTGAAGTAGTCGAATCTTTAAACGAAGAAGAAGATAATAAGAACAGATGACAACTAACATAAAGGTCGAAGAAGATGAAAAAGTCTATAATCAAGAAACAGAAGAAGAAGAAGAAGGATGAGTGTGAATATAGAAGTAAGAGAGCAATTCACCTTCTTTGTAACATCCCAGACCACCGGCTTACAGATATTGTCCGCTTTGAGCCTTGGCCCAGTCAAACCCTCACGGTTTTGCTTTTTCTGAGGCATTTCTCAAAAGGTCACCCATCTTAGAACTACTCTCACCTAAGCACATTTAATCTCAGAGTTTCGATGGGATCTGGTCCATTAGGTAATAGAAAACGCATCTGTAAGGAAGAGGTATCCATACCCTTATAAGGCGTACTTCGTTCCCCTCTCCAACCGATGTGGGATCTCACATTCTTAGAGGAAAAACTATTAGATTCAACCGAAGATTGAAGGAGTTTTATCATTCCTTATTTTAATGACAGTTTATCACAAAAAAGACATTACTGAACTTACTAGGTTTTTCTAATTTGATTAATTATATCCTTCTTATTATCTTGTAATTACTAGCTTATTTATAGGCTATGAAACTGAAACTATGTGACATTGGTAGGCGTAATCCACTCATAATAGACCCAAGTTGAGCGTGGAAGAAAGAATAAGCGAAGCTAGTGACGTTAACTAAGTGCTACATGGGAGGCAACTTAAGAATTAGGATAGGATTTATTTTATTTTATATGCTTTGTTATTTTTATTTTCTTTATGTTTATTTTGTAGGGGGAGAATTATTGAAATTTCATGGCTGAAAGTGTCTCAAATTCCATTGCCACACCATCACCACCTAAACACCATAAGTATTTTTCTCTAATTTTTTCTTTGTTGTTATTTATCTTTATTTATTGTGTTTTTTTTCACATTAAAGACAATGTGTTGTTCAAGTATGGGATGTATATGCTTTTCATATCATTCATATGTGTGAAAATTGGCATTTGGATTGAGTTAGGTTATATGCTTTGCATATCATTCATATGTGTGAAAATTGACATTTGGATTGAGTTCGTTTTTAATTAGGTTGACATAGTGTAAACATGTTGTTGCATATTCGTGCATTGTTTAAATGTGTCAATGGCAAGAATTGATAGAATTAGTTTAGTTTTGAACATGTCATTTAAATTGTAAATGCATAATAACTTGGGAACTTTGTGTTTTAAGTGTCTTTGGGTATGTATATATATATATATATATATATAGACACTTATTCTTTAGCTTACGACATTTGTTCGGATACATTTATAATTATAGTCATTTAATTATGATAGGCATCATTAGTAACCCTTTTATGAGAATAAATAAATAAAAAGAAATGAATTAGGATATAAAATTAAAATAAAAATATTTTGCTAGTCCATTATTGGGTTAATAATAGAGTTGGTAGTCAATTGAGAGTTGTGATATAGCTGAGTAACTAGGGGCATCACAACAAAATGTTTGTCTTCACATCAAAAGGCTAGAATGAAGCTCTAAGCAATCTAAACAAAAAAATATGACCTAGTTGAGTAATTAGGGGACATTCATAACAAGGTGTTTGCCTTCATGTCAAAAGAATAGGTTATTGTTCAAGAAAATCTAAAAATAAAAAATAGTGTTACAATAAATAAACCTACGGATCTTTTAAAAATAGCAAGAATTTTTCATGAAAGGTTATTTAGTGACAATTTACCTTTCTAATTGATTAATAATAAAAAGTGCATGCTTACAAGTTCCATAGGTGTACGAATAGGGTGTTAATATTTTGATTGATACGTATATTCAAATCAAAGCACTTAAACATGAATGGAATAAGTTAGTGTGTGGCACTTTTTAAGTGATTGGTGTTTGAGGTTAAGTTAATTCCATAAGATTCGATGCCATTGTACCATTATTGTAATGTTGCATGAATGTGTGATTATATATTTTTATATTTTGATTTGTTTGTGTTTCAAGTTTTACTTGAGGAGAAGCAAAGGATTAAGTGTGGGAATGTTGATAAGTGTAAATTATACTATGTTTTGTTAGGTATTTAAGAGTGTTTTAAGTATTTCTTAGATGGTTTTCATATGTATAGGCTTATAATTGTGTTATTGTTAGTTTTCGTAATTATTCTAAGTGTTTGTGTGGTTTAGAGCAAGAATTTAATCCTAATTTTATGTTTTAAGAGGTATTTGATGTATTTGTCAGTGTTGGAAATCAAATAATTGAAGGACAAGAAAGATGGAAGTTACATGAAGGGTGTCATGATCATACATGAGGAGCACGATCATGAATAGCGTGTATGGGGCTGCATAATAAGGCATGATCGTGACAAAGAGGATAAACCTAGGGCACGATCGTGTCAAAGACTGTCCATGCGCGAGTTTTTTCATCTGTTTTAGGGTTTGGGGTATTTTTGGAAGTGATAAAAGTCGGAAAACCCTAGTTACACCGTAAGATCCTAATATGCTATTTAAGGACATGAAACACACACAAAAACGCAACAACAATAATTAAAAGTGAATCAAAGTGGAGAGATAAAAAAGGCATTAGGAAATTCCATTATTCTATAACAAGGCATTAAAATATTGTTTTTAAAAAGAGGCTATTTTTGTAGCTCGAACCTGTGACCTTCTAGTCACAAAGAAGTAACCTTACTAGTTACTCCAAGGTTTACCCTCCTAAATTAGTAAAATAATGTCTAAAATAGATCTACCTAGAATGAAAGCATTTTGAGAATGATGGACGAGACTCTTCAAGCTTCCCTTCAATCTATTAGCAAGCAGCTTGGATATCACCTTATAAATGGTGTTGCAATAAGAGATGGTACAAAAAATCCTTAAGATTAGTTACACTAGGAATCCTAGGAATAAGATAGATAAAGGATGAATTAAGTTCTTTAAACAAATTGCTTGAAGAGAGGAACTCCTACACAACCTACCCTATCAATCCACTTGTAATGTCCCAAGTAAATTGTAAAAAGAATACATTAAATCCATCAAGCCCTAGATCCTTTCTTAAATTCAAACTAAATATGCATTCGTTGATTTTTATTACAAAAGCTAGTTTTAGCAATCTCTCTTGCAAAGCAGCACCAAAAGAAGTTAAATTTCCTAACAGGTTAGTCAGGGTCTGAGGACTTTATTGATCTGAATTCCCTGAACCAAAGATACCTTTGAAGTAATTAAAGACCAAACCTTGAATGGATGAACAATCTGTCACTGATTGATTGTTCGCATCTAGAACTTCAATTTAGCATTATGTAATGCTTGAGAAGAAGTGTTCATATCCTTTAAAAGAATCTCCAATGTATTTTTCAGCAATTTCAGTTTACTCATCAGCTGAAAAAACTTATAACCCTAGATCTTAGTCTCCTAAACCTCTTTTACTAGATCCAAAATCCCCTTTATGTATGCTAGGAAATTAAAAAAAATGAAAGTAGCATTATGGAGATCTTTCTTATTAGACACAATAACTTCTAAGAATGAGTGATCAGAGGAAAAAAGGGGACCAAATTGAGCAAATGAACTAGGACATTGATCAATCTAAAGATGATTAACCAATACCTTGTCTAGCTTCCTCATAGTGAGACTCGTTGCTTGTTGTTTATTTCCAGCTCCCAGACAATAGCATTATGAACTATTTCTCCTTAAACTTCTAAAGAGTTTAAGAAACAATTAAATTCTTCAACAACCATCCAGGGACTCACTAATGAAGATTTGATATAAGCCAAATCCTCCCACAATTTGGTTCTTTGAAAAGCAAAGTTATAGGCATAAAGGATTGTCAATTCAAAGGAGAATTGAGTAACCAAGAGAATTGAGTAACCAAACTCTTACATACCAAGTGAATATACTGATCAGAACTGTATTTAGTAGTAGCCTAAAACTTGTCTCTATCATAGGGATCTATCATTACAATGGAACTGATGGTTAGGACCTATTTTCCAAGTAGTCCCCAAGAACCTTATAGAATCAAGCAATTTTATGAGCTTTGATGTAAGTTTCTAGTAAACCTAAAAGGCAAGGTTTCTTCTCTAACAGTTTATTATAAGCTTTTTGTAAGGATCATTCATTCCTCTAACATTATAAAATATCATAGAAAAAATAGGTAAAGGGATTACAAGCCTTCCCTAACCTTCTTCTTCTTTTCTACCTGATTTCCTACTAGGTAGTAGGAAAAGTCTTTTCTGTGAGACTATTCAATTGATCCTGGAAATGACCCCTCTCAAACACATCATCATGTCCTAAACTCTTAGTGTCCAGTCCCTTATCTAAAACAACTTTAATTAAGTAATTAGGACCATCATCTAAGTTTGGTATTATCTCAGCTGATCCTACATCTTTAGAGATCTCTAAAGAATCCCTAACTGCTTTAATAGGAACTTAGTTCCTTACTTATTATTATTATTATTATTATTATTATTATTAATGAAAAATTCATTTTAAAATATTAGAAACTATTAACATGAAATTTTTACAATGCAAATGTTATGATTTTATTTCTACTAAGGACATAAAATAACTTTTTAATGATAAATGTATATAATCCTAAATATTATATTTGCTATTTTGTTGTTGTCAATAATTTTTGCATGGGAGCATATTCAATTACAACAAAATAAAAAATTTGCTAAATTATTTCAAAAACTTTCCGATTTCCTTTTTGTTGCTCTTGTGGTTAAATGAACTGTTTTCTTAGTTATTATTCTTCTATAAATATGAAATTGTTTTGTCTAATCAATTATAGAAACGGACGTTAAATAAAAGAATTAAAACGAGAAGATGATAAGATAAGCGCAGGACTCCTTTGTAAGTGTGACTTAAAACTTACACCAAGAGGTCTTAAGTATGAGTGACGCAGTAGGCCCATGAATAATCCTACAAATAAAAAAAGAATGTCCAAAGCCTAATAAATGATAAAACTAATTAGAAGCTGTTCTACTTAGGCTAGGAGATGTTCCGACAGGCCCACCAACTGGTTGCCTCTTCTTTCTCTGCGCTTCTACAATAACCAATAACAAGAAGCAACTCCTTTCCTCTTATCCTTTCATTAACTTAATCCTTAACTTGCTTATATCTTGCAAAGTCTCCTCTTGCTTTGTCTGCCAGCAAGCTTCTTTTTCTGCTTTTCGTTGATGCCCTTTCACCATCTCTATGGCTATTTTGTCTATCCACATATGCGCACATGATTACATAAAATCTGGAAAAACGATGGATCATATTTCTCCACCATCTTCATTTTTCATCCTTCAATCAAATTTAATTTCCCTTTTCTTGTCCTCCTAACCCTTTTGTTTCTGTCTTTTTCAAAGGCCGGAAGAGCAGAGTCAAGCTACTTCTGCTTCTGCCTATCCTCTTTTTTTCTTTAATTTTTGGGTCTTGACCACCATGTTCATAGCATCTCCGTTACTCTACTCCTTTGCTCTTGTTCTGTCTCTAACTTTTCTTTACATCTTTGGCCCCCAAATCATCTTCACTCTCAACCAACAATATGACGAACTCGATGATCTCTCTCTCTTCACAAAAGCCCTTAAACCCTCCGACCAAATCTCCCATTTGTCCACCATAAATCCTACCCCTAAAATTGCTTTCCTTTTTCTCACCAACTCCGACCTCTCCTTTGCTCCTCTATGGGAACGTTTCTTCGACGGAAACGCTCACCTTTACAACATTTACGTTCACGCCGATCCTAACGTGAAACTCTCTGGCGATGTCGGGATTTTCAAAACCCACTTTATTCCCAGCAAGAGGACAGAGCGAGGATCTGCTTCGTTGATCTCTGCAGAGCGCAGACTCTTGGCTCGTGCGATTCTCGACGACCCGATGAATCTCTACTTTGCTCTTGTCTCTCAGCGTTGTGTTCCTTTACATTCGTTTCGGTTTTTCTACCTTACCCTTTTCGGTAATAGTGCTTTTAGGGCGTTGACTACTCAGCACCGTCACCAGAGTTTCATCGAAATCATTTCCAACGAACCCAATTTGCTGGAGAGATACAACGCTAGAGGGGACAACGTGATGGTTCCTGAAGTCCCTTTTGAGGAGTTCAGAGTTGGGTCTCAGTTTTTTGTTTTAGCGAAAAGACACGCACTTGTTGTTCTCAAAGATAGAAAGTTGTGGAGGAAATTTAAGTTGCCATGTTTGAACGTGGACTCTTGTTATCCAGAAGAGCACTACTTTCCTACCCTTTTATCCATGGCGGATTTGAAGGGTTGCAGTAAATATACACTGACTAATGTGAATTGGACTGGTAGTTTTGATGGGCATCCATATGTGTATCAAGCACATGAAGTTTCTGCAGAGTTGGTGTACAGATTAAGGCAGTCGAATTCGAGTTATTCATACTTCTTTGCGAGGAAATTTTCGCCTGATTGCTTGGAACCGTTGATGAGCATTGCAGAAGATGTGATATTCAGAGATTGATGATGATGTTAGCGGTACGTGTTTATTAGTTTTCTGTCATCTCTTGCTTAAGTCAATTTGTTTTCTTTGCCTTTTTTTCTGGAGTTCAATTTGGCTAGAAAATGGGAAATTTGAACTTGGTTGGACTCTGAAAATCAATTGGGAGTCCAAATTTCAAGCTGTTGCGTGCTGCTAATTTTGTGGGATATTTAATCCGAGGATCGTAACTATCGACATTTTTGGGCGAGTGGTTTTGGGTCAGAAAAAACAATCAAGATCCTCTTCATAGTTTTTACGGTGTCTTATTGTGTCCAGTGAATTTCAGTCATTCATTTATGCGGCCCTCACATGAATAAACGTAGGATCCTCATAAATGAATGGCTGAAATTTACTGGATACAATAAAACACCATAAAATTAGACAGAAGAATTGGACTCTAGAAAAAATGAGAGCCTCTAGTGTAGACTCTATTAGATCATAAAAGTGTCCTCTTTTACGTCCTTTATAGTGCATTTTAGCGTACGCGAAGTAATTCTTTTATTTGTCATCCAATGTTTTGTTCTTTCGACCCAAATCTGCAAGTGGTGGGTCATTGTTTGTTCAACTTGACATGGCAATTTTTTCCAAAAAATATTAAATGTTAGCTTTACTTAGTTATGCTTAAGTGAAAGGATGATGGGAATCTCTCAAAGTTGTCTAGAAGCTCACATTTGTTAGATTAGATGGGCTTGCAAGTTTTGCATCGTGCTGACCTGATTTTTCTTTTTAATGTGCAGTGGTCGCCGATTTTAAGAGGTAAGGAATCGTTACCTTTTGTCCTTGGAGGATGGAAGATGGATGTTTCAATTTGATTTGGTATAATAAAGCTGGCCTCTCTCTTTTTGGTTGCTTTGCTTGTATTGTATAGAAACTCAAATTTCGTCACAATTGTACATAGTAGCTTTGTTTTTTCTTTACAAAGATTTGGGCGTGCAAAAGTGGCTTTTAAATACTCCTTCCTTTTATCATGTGTTGTCCTTCACGGTGTGATTTATATGGCGGTAAGACTATGGGTGAAGTGAAAAATTTTTTGATACCAAAATTAATAATTAATTAAAGATAGATTTCATTATCTCATTTATGATTTTTAAAATATGTTGCTGTCAACTAAATAAAATATCTTTTAAGTTGGAAAAAATTTACGGTCCAAAGCTCGTGGAACCCCAAACCACAAGACATATCGCCTAAAGTGCAGTTGTGGTGTGTAACTGTCATTATCCAACAGCAGATGCTATTATTACTTTTTTACCACTATTTTCTCCATAATTTTATGACTGTTATGTTGAAATGATATGATTAAGCTATACTTCATGTTTAATGGAATGTGCGACAAACTAATTGAATTATACTATACTGGAAATTTACGCATAAAAATATTAGTCAAATGAGCATAACTCAATAGAAAAGTAGAATGTGAAGTTGGCAGACAATCTCGAGGGTATACAGGTAGGAAGAGAATTCGAATGAATTAAAGGAAGATGGGAACTCTAAACTCTAGGTAACAATAAAACCAACAAAGGGATGAAATCAATTTCTCGAGCTGGTATGGAACATAGTGAGTCCTCTTTTAATGTTGCGAGGAAATCAGGCAGGAAGATGAGGAAACCCAAAGGGGGATGATAGGAATTTTTTTAGTATTATATAAATTTTTGGAATGTTAGGGGTATGAATGACATGAGCCTTTAAAAGGTAGGCTATTAAAGACCTTATTTTGAATAAACATCCTGTACTCATGGGCATGGACGGAGCCACAATGCCCCCACTGGCACCAAAATATTTTACCTAAAAAATTTATTTTTTAAAATTTTTAATTCATAAAAAAATTAAAATCATGTTATCATTAAAATTTTGCCCCTACTAAAATTTTTTTTTTGCCTCCAGTAAAATTTTGCCCACACTTAAAAAAATTTCTAGATCCATCCCTGCTTGTGGGGCTTTTAGAGACTAAAATAAAAGCTTGCAAATTTCATAACTCCATGAATTTCATTGGTAAAAGTAGGAACTTTAGCTCTAACCATGGGAATCACTACAATGGTCGGATAGTATTTGCATAAAATAAGGAGAAGATTAATGTGATCTTGCATCTTAGTTCTGACAGCTTGTTCATCTCTCAATTTGAACAAGCTGTCAGATTCAATCTCTCAATTTGATGTTTTCGTTGTATGTGCTTCCAATTTTGAATTTCAAAGGGTTCAACTTTGGGAAGATCTTGCAACACAATGACAAATCCCTGGATCATAGCGGGAGACTTCAATTGTGTTCTTTCTCCTTCTAAGGCTTAAAGTGATAAGGTTAACCACTCCAATTTGGGCAGAGAACTAGAAAGGGTAATCACCAGGCTGGAAGTCACATATCTAAAGAACCTATTTACGTGGAGCAACAAACAAAAAGGTGGAGCTCTTAGAAGGAAAAAGCTAGACAGAATCTGGCCTAACAAGACTGGTTGAGATGTTTTTCCTAACTCCTATATTTGTGGTTGGAACCCAACTATGCTCAAATCACTCTTATTTGGAAATTCAGGACTTTGCCCTCACCAGAACTACCAATGTTCCTTTCAGATGCTTCAACTTTCTTACCAAAAAGGAGGGATTTATGGAGGTTATTAATGAAGCTTAGGGAAGCTACGTATCTGGGTTTAAATCTTATTAGCTCATGAGAAAATTTTACTTCTTAAAGCCAAACTTAACCATTTTTTCCAATTCAGGGGGTCTTCCAACAGAGAGGAGATTACAACTTGCAGAAGAAGAGTTAAGAGTGATCCAAAATGCCTGCTATATTGATCTTAACAATTAAGAATTGCAATATAGAGAGATCAAGAAGCTAGAGGAGTATAACATGACATTGCTTAATCACAATTCTTTGCTTATGTAAAGGCAAGGAATATTTGGATTAAGGAAGGTGAACCAACTCCAATTTTAAGGAACTCAAAATTCTCTACTTGGTAATTGATAATGTACTGACTGAAAGAACAGTGACTGACTATTATGTTAAGGGGGTGTTTGTTTCTGTTTTTATTTTTTGTTTTCTGTTTTTGTTTTCAAATTTGGTAAAAAATCTTGTTTGTTTGAGTTTTGAGTTTTTGTTTTTGGTTTTAGTTTCTTCCGGTTTTCAAAAATTATGAAAACCACAAAAAGTGGTTTTTGTTTCTTTTTTTTTCATAATCTGATTTACTATCATTTAAATATATATTACTTAATTTTTAATTTTTAATTAAAATTATAAA
>JANZLH020000067.1:2587363-2602948 GCA_026770325.2 Erythroxylum fimbriatum
TAGTAAACATGTTTTCGACAATTTTCCACTGAAAATGAAAATTGAAAATATATGCAAAAAATTAAGATAGAAAACAAAAAACTATTTTCTGAAAGTAAACGCACCCTAAGTTTTTCCATGACTCCCTTTTAGTAAAAAGAAAATTCAACAAAATCTCTTACCTTATAAACATATAAGCACTGAAAGACCTTGCATGTAATTTCTTCAAAGGTATTTTAGGCACTAATATTAATATTTATGTCTCTATGCAAGAATTAAAGAATGTCAATTTTAACATTGTTGCTAATAAAATGCCTTGCCTAATATCTTTGATGTAAAATTCTTCCAAAAATCTTATAATCTTATTGGGGACACAATCACAGAAGTTGTTATGGAACATTAAACAAGGTACAATGTTTAAAGAGATAAATAAGTCACACATATATTTGATTTCAAAATTCTTAATGCCTCAAGCTTAACTAACATAGGCCAATCTCATATTGTAATATGGTGTACAAAATCATCTTTAAACTATAGGCTTCAAGGCTCAAACTAATCATAAAAGAGGTTGTTAACCCTTGCCAAGGTACTTTCGTCCCTAGGAGAAATATTAGGGACAATATCCTCATAGCTCATGAAATTTTCAACAATTATCATATGAAAAAAGGAATCCAAATTTATATCTTAAAGATCAAATTCTGTAAAGATTTTAACTTGGTTAGTTAGAAGTTTATGTTATGTATCTCAGAGGGTTGGGGATTTCCTTCACCATTTATAAGATGGATTAATCAATGCATCTCTACACCATTTTATGGCGTTTTAATCAAAAGGAAACCAATCAAGACCTTTAAGAGAGTCAGGGGTTGAGACAAGATGATCCTTTATTCCCTTTTTTTTTTTTCCATAAGATAGAAATTTTAACTTGAATCATTTTTACCAATTTAAACAAGAACATATTGTTTAGGTTCCATTAAATATGTTTCAAGCAACATATTTTTAATATTTCATTCAAGGATGAACTTTTTCTACTTTATGATGTTAAACTTAAGTCCATTTCAATCCTAACAGAGTCCTTGAAAGAAAGAGCCCTAGCCCTCTTAATTAACCTTAGTAAAAGTTGCTTCCTTATCTCTTCATGATTTTGAATGACAAGTGAGCAATTAGCATCTCTAATATGGTTTTAACAATATCAATTGCTTTTTAAGCACCTAGGCATACCAATCACCTCAAAGAAACTAAAATATACCAATTACCAACTACGTGTGAACCTATTTCACAAAGAGGTTAAACAATTGGCAAATTAGGTGCTTGAGTTATGTTGGCATACTTCAATTCGTCCAAGTAGTCTTTTTATAATATGCATATATAATAGGCATCACGTCTTCATTTATATAATAAGCTGATAAAAAATATTGATAAATTGATAAAGAACTTCATCTAAACAGATAAAAGAGAAAAAGCTACTTAAGTTAAAGTTAAATGGTCCGAAGTTTACACACATAAGGAAGATGGAGAACTAAGAATCAAATCAATTAGAGTTATTAATGAAATGATGGTAGCTAAGATGTTATGAAAGCTTCTAATAAACAAAGAATTCCTATGGTTTAAATGAATGAATAATGATTTCTTAAGGGAGAAAGTAATAGAAAGCATTTGGAAGATAAAGACTAAGTATAACACTTCATATACTCCAAACACTTGCTAACACCGAGGGATAAAATAAACAGCATTAAAATTAGAGTTTGTAATGGAAAGCTCAGAAGGTTTTGGTATGATAATTGGCATGACCTGAGACCTTTTCATAAGCTTCTACATTTCAACAATATAAGAGCAGGGATGCTTGATAATGCAAAAGATGAAGTCAATATTGACAATTAAGGAATGCCTAATTACAACTCCAATTATGGTATAAGACTTAATATGCTGGTCAAAACACAAAACTATGAAGTTTACTAACAAACATGCATGAGTTTGTTTTAAGAATCTCACCAGATAGCTCAATTGGGAAAACTAGTGTGGAGTTTAACACAATGCAAACAATTACTCATCATTGCTATGGGAGACTGTTTTCTTTGTGTAACGTTTAACACAATGCAAACAATTGAACTAAAATAATTGGACAGGTTTACGAAAGTCAGGGTTTAAAGAAAGAAGATAAGTCAGTATTTGAAATAACATTTAGCTTTACAATTTATTTCGCTATGAAAAGAAAAGAACATCATAACCTTTAAGAATGTCAATATGAATGAACAATCTCTCTACGTAATGCTACAAATTGGATCAAAGAAATGTTAATAGCAGTAAACTTGGTCACTAGAATGAGTGTAGAACTAAATCAAAAGTGGATATGAGCCGTGGAGAATCCGGACCAAGCTTTCCCTCAAGTTCAAGCCAAATTTTGAGCCTCACATGTAATCGCATTTTGGATTGTCTTCCTTTGGCCTACTTACAGGTCCAACAGTTGCATTGCCTGTAATTGTTACGATATGCTCCCTTTGTGAATTCTTATTTAACACAATTCAACTTCCGAAAAGAAAACTAATAAACAAAATTAAGGTGCTGTAGATAACGAGGGGTGGATCAATTGATCCAGATTCTTCACTTACGACTCTTCTTTAAGAGGAGGTCTTGAGTTCGAGTGACGGCAAAGAAGAGAAAATGGGCATGTTCTTATTGATGATCCTCTAACCCCTGAGCACAGCTCCTTGATCGGATCAATTAAGAAAACAGAGAAGTATTTACAGCTGCTAAACTTCTACACTTTTTCCCAATTGGATCTTTAAACTATTTCCCTTTTCAGTTGAGTCCTATTTCTTTTATCTGCAACCGAACCCCAGCACGTTTTAAACTATCTTCGTTAGTTAGTTCGTTCATTTATTTATTTCAGACCCTACTGTACTATCACATGGCCGCCGTTACTGGACATCATCTTCTCCAGCCACCATCACCCTTTTTCACCAAAATCAAAACATCCCACTCTATCACCAAACTTGCATTCCCAGCAACTCATTCCAAATTACGCTCCAAAATTTTTCCCAATTTCACCCCAAGCTCCACGGTCCCTTTCTGTTCTTCCTCCTCGGCCCAAACCAATCTCCCTGAGGTAATTTCACTTTTCGTTTTTTTCTCTTTCTATATTTCAATTTCTTGAACACTGCTACCTGTTAAATGTTCCGTCTTTTGGGTAGAAACCGACAGTCTTGGGTCTTCTCGACTATCTCAACGAGTCTTGGACCCAGTTTCACGCCACTGGTACTTACCTTTTGATACTCATGTTTTTATAAGTACGTGCTTCACATTTACGCTTTGAATTTGCTGGGACGCCGGCGTTTGTTTCCATATTTAGATATTAGTGTTTTTTTGTCGGTCTGCAGCTGAAGCAAAAAGACAATTGATTGGGGCGGGTTTTGAGCTGCTAAATGAGAAAGATGAATGGCAGCTTAAACCAGGTGGCCGCTACTTCTTTACTCGAAACATGTCTTCTTTGGTTGCTTTTGCCATTGGTGACATGTGAGTCAATGCACACTATCTTATCCCTATTTTTACATTTTTTTGTGGTATATATAACTCAACATTTCTCAATCTAATTGGAAATTCATTGGAGGATTAAGAAAACGAAAAGGTTCATTTGGTTTTGTAGGTATGCTCCTGGGAATGGTTTTCATGTGATAGCTGCGCACACAGACAGCCCGTGCTTGAAACTCAAACCAAAATCTGCATCTGCCAAGTCTCAATATCTGATGGTAAATGTACAAACTTATGGAGGCGGTTTATGGCACACTTGGTTTGATAGAGACTTGAGTGTTGCAGGAAGAGTCATAATTAGAGATCGTGAAAATTCTTTTCTGCACAAGCTTGTCAAAGTTCAAAGACCTTTACTGCGTATACCATCGTTGGCCATTCATCTAGATCGGTACATCCTTCTGCCTTATCTCTTAATATTGTTGCTTATGAATTTTTAGTTGTTCCATTCCTATTTATAGTAATATAAATAAGCGATTAATTTGGATGGGACTCTTCTTTTTGTAACATATGCATATGTTAGATGTGGTTTCACAAGTTTATGTTGCAATTATTTTTTATCTGAAGACTGCAAATTGTTGTTAAATATTGTAGCACCAGCGCCATTCCACTTAAAATATTCATTAAGAAGTAGACACCACACTTCATATAAGATAAAACTAAACCTAAAATCTTGTCAAAGTCCCTTTATTTATTGGTTAAAATGACCAACAATATGATTCATTTAACCATTTAAAAAATAATAAATGTTTTATTCCGCTGCAAGTTTTTATTTTGAGCAGAGGCGGCAAATTCTAGCATGAATTCAGAATATCAAGATAATAACTTTTGATTAGAATATGCAAATCCACTTGTAAAGTTCCCTGAGATGACAGTAAGTAGATATCAATGAAAATTAGTTCTGCAAGATATTCATATACTGGCTTTTAACTTTTTTTGCTTTTCCTTTGATTGATCAGCAAAGTGAACGCAGAAGGATTTAAACCCAACCTAGAGACGCACCTCATCCCATTACTTGCAACAAAGGTTCAGGAAATGTCTCCAGATCCAAATGAGAAAAATACTGCTTCTTCTTCAAAAGCAGTTCACCATTCACTACTCATGCAGGTATGTCCATTTTTCTTCAGTATCTGAGATAACATGTGTCAAAGATACACATGGACTATGATAAATTGAGGTTGTGGAATGAGACTTGAGAGCATCCTTTCTATGCATTGTTCAATATGCACCTTTAAGGAAATTAACTTTTGCAAAAGTTTCACTAGAATTATCTTTTCTGATTAAAAAATGTTGCAAAAAATAGTTGCTTGATTTTACAGTTGTTATTTTGCTCTTCTATTAATTAGAAAAAACATCAAGATAAATCAATCATGGTGCTATCATAGTCGATGACGTAATGTGCTAATTCTTGGGTGTTGGCTTACATTGCATAGCTAAAAACTATTATGTGGATTGCAAATGGGTGATTGCCTAACCATAAATTTGAGACAACATTCTAGTTTGTTCTTTTATCAATTGATGTACCTTTAAGAAGTCTAAAGGAGATGAAAATTCAGTAGGGGAGAAGAGGGATGATAGACTCTACAGCTCTATATAAAACAAAAAAAATGCTTTTCGAGACAAATGCTTTTCGAGACAAGAAAGTCTAAAGGCAAAACATGTGATTCTCAAATTAATGTACATTAAAATGATTATTGAAAGTGATTAAGATCACAATGATAATGGAAATAAGGGAGAAGTCATTAATATGCTAGTGTGTTTAATTGTTACCATAAATTGAATTTAAGATAGCAATGATGTACTGATAAGATTCACAAATGCGCTTATTTTCTTCAAAACTAATCTTGCCTTATTGCAGGTTTTGTCAGAGGAATTAAGTTGCAATATTGAAGATATAGTGAGCGTTGAGTTGAATGTTTGTGATACACAACCAAGCTGCCTTGGGGGTGCAAACAACGAGTTCATATTTTCTGGAAGATTAGATAACCTTGCTTCAAGTTATTGTGCATTAAGAGCTCTTATTGATTCATGTCAATCGTCCAATGATTTGTCAAATGAACTTGCTATTCGCATGGTTGCTTTATTTGACAATGAAGAGGTAATTGCTTTTTGCTTCAGTTTCTCAAGGAGTGTCAAATTAACTTTTTATTCCCATTATAGTAACACTTAAAGTAAGTTGCATTAATTTATTCCCATTATAGTAATAGGTAAAGTAAGTTGCATTAATTTTCTAAAAACCAATACTATGTTCCATCACATTAAAACTTAAATAAATAATGTTTTGCTTTTTACCAAGTCCATAGAATATAAAAGGCAACCTTATAGCGTATAGTGGAGGACTAATCGGTGGATACTCATGGTTTGGTTGTCCTTAGACGGTCATAGTGTACTATTTTTCAATGTTAGTTACAAGGTTGACTTGGCATGTATTCATGAGTCCTCAGTGTAGCTTTAACCACAAGTAATATGTTTATGCACTTCATTTCAACTCTTCCTAGCTCATAAATTTTGTTTTCAACTACTACTATTTAGGTTGGTTCAGGTTCAGTTCAGGGTGCTGGTGCACCAACAATGTTTGAGGCTATGAGACGTATTATTAGGTGCTTAGGGCATAACAAGGTTGAAGAAGGTGCAACTGAGCGTGCTATTCGACAATCTTTTCTTGGTATATTAACCTTTTTGAGTTAGCATATTCAAGTTTAGGCCTTGATCTTAGTTTTATTGGAAGGTGGTTTTTTTTATTCACATATTTTGGTTTAGAACCAAGAATCTATTAAGAGTTTGGTTGTTTCTAATTAATCAACTATTCAATTTGCATATTGAAAATCTCTTATGAGACCTGACATTTAGATCAACTTTATGATCAAAAAGTTGGCTCATAGAATCGTTTCTGTGTGTAGTGTCTGCAGACATGGCTCATGGAGTTCACCCAAATTTTATGGACAAGCACGAAGAGCATCATCGACCTGAAATGAGAAAGGGACTAGTTATAAAGCACAATGCCAACCAGCGCTATGCTACCAGTGGAATCACTGCTTTTCTTTTTAAAGAAGTTGGCAAACTGCACGACCTTCCTACTCAGGTAATTGCATACTATTAGTAAGTTAATCCATCTTTTCCTTATTTATCATGTTTTGTTACTGGGACATCGGATGCTTTAGCCTCCATGACTGGCAAATAGTTTTACTTGAATACTTATCATACCATTATCTGTGTGCTTTGTCACATTAGTGATTAGTAGAGACTCTACGACTGAGGTGGCAAGGTTGTTAGGATGTCAAAGGTATATTTGGTGGGTCAGAAAGTAGGAAGGGGATATGCAGAGAATGTATTAAGCAGAAGTGTGAGTGAAGGAGAGTGGCGCCTCTCGAGTGCTGCCTCTGGCTGTTTTTTCTTCTTTTATTTCTGTTTCAATGAAAGACCTGCCATTCTAACAACTATTTTTCTCTACTCTCATATAACGCTTCTCTATTTCTTTCTATCTTATCTTTTGTTTTCTAACTTCAATCTTCTGTTTCCTGGGGGGAACCATACCAAATTGGTAGTAGAGCCAGTTTTGAAGCTTGGGGCATGCTAGTGACTAGGATGGAGGGCAGGGTGGAAAACATAGAAAAAAAGTTACCGGTGATTGAGAGTCACCTTTCCCATCTTGACTCCTATGTTTCTTCTCTATCTCAAAAATTGGATAAGGTTTTGAATGCCATCCACAAGGGCTCCCTAGCCACAGGGAAGAGCATAGCAAAATCATGTAGGGACAAAACCAAGTCTAGTGATGAAATCAACACGTTTAACTGAAGGATCAAATACCCGTATTCCAGTCTACCATAACAGGTACGATAGGAAGTTGGAGATGCCCATTTTTTTAAGGAGGGTTGACCCACTTCATGGGTTTTGCAGATGGAGAGATATGTCTTGGTGAAGCAGCGAAGAAAAGCTGAGGAGTTGGAGGTAGCAGGAGTGTGCCTTTGTGACGCTACCCTGTCATGGTTGCAGTGGGAAGAAAACCAACGACCGATCTTGACTTGGGACAAGCTAAAGAATCAGTTGTTGAGAAGGTATTTACCCAAGCGCTTAGGAACCCAACAACACCGACTGTTGTCATTGCAACAAAAATCCACAGTTATTTAGTATCGGAAGGAGTTTGAGTTACTGACCATTTCGTTAAAGCATCTAGACGATGATACGTTGGTGGCTATGTTCCTTAATAGGCTAAAAGAGGGGATCAAAGGTGAGCTAATGAAAATGAATTGCATTTGAATATTGGATTTAATGGAGGCAACTGAACTAGTAGAAGAGGAAAATTCAATTTTGTGCCCAGCCCAAGTCGGTGATCTTGCCAACAAATAGAATAAAGCCCAAGTCACTAGCAATCCGACTGCTACTTATAACCAACCTTGATACTCAACCTAGACCTCAAAACCCAACACAACACAAGTGCACTTAACTTTTAGCTTACTACGACAACAAACTCACCTTCGAAGCCTACCACTCACACCCCAAGTAATCCTAATTCACTGTACAAACGTATGTCATTAGCTGAGATTCAATCCAAGAGGGATAAAGAGTTGTGTTTCAAACGTGATGAAAAATAACACATTGACATTGGGCATAGGTGTAAAAATCATGAACTAACTAAAAGTTATAACAGTCGTTGATGAAGAGAATAAGGGAGAGCTAGTAATGGAGGAAGGGCAGGGGGACGTTGAGGAATTATTGTAGGTGGGACTAACTATATACTCAGGTGGGATTCACCTGCCCGCACTCAATGAAGCTTCGGGGGCAAGTAGCAAGCCAAGAGGTAATCATCCTCATCAATTGTAGAGGCTACTCACAAATTTATGAGCGAACGTATGGTATCAAAATTGGATATTCCCATGATGGAAAAAAAAGCTATAGTGTCGCAATGGATGCAGGAGTGCCGGTCTCGAATAAGGGAATTTGCAAAAGGGGTAGTGTTATAACTCCAAGGACTAATAGTAGTGGAGGATTTCTTTCCATTCAAACTGGGGGGTTTGGATGTGATTTTAGGGCTTAGATGGCTTTTTGCGATTAGATATATGAACTTTGATTAGCAGTCTTTTATAATGAAGATACTAGTGGGGGGAGATGATGGTGCTACAAGTCCAGGCTTAAGCAAATTAGCTGCCTCCCTCAAAACCATGGTTAAAACAATTTGACTGGAGGGACAAGGGATTATGGTTGAGTTGGGTAAGATGTCTGTAGAGGAAGATAAGTAAGGGGGTCGAATCCCTAAGATGGTGAGGGATCTTCTAGAAGAATTCACGAAAGTTTTACAGTGACCAAATGAGCTACGCCCTCGGCAGGAGAAGAGCCACGCCACAAAATTAATTTGCAACCTGGGACAAATCTTGTCAATGTGTGCCTCTACAGGTATCTGCATGCTCAAAAAGATGAGATCAAGAAGTTGGAGAGGGAGATGTTGACTGTCTGGATCATCCAACCAAGTATAAGTCCTTTTTCAAGTTTGGGACTCTTAGTGAAGAAGAAGTATGGTAGTTGGAGATTTTGCGGTGATTATCAAGCTCTTAATAAGGTTACAATCCCCGACTAATTCAATCCCAACTGTAGATGAACTATTCGATGAGTTGAAAGGGGTCAGGCTATTTTTGAAGTTGGACTTAAAATCATAGTATTATGAAATTCAAATAAAGGCTGAGGATGCCCCAAAAACTACTTTCCGCACTCATGAGGGGCACTATGAATTTTTAGTTATGTCATTTGGCTTAATTAACTCCTCGCCTATTTTTCAATCTATAATGAACACTATCTTCAAGCCAATGTTAAGGAAGGGAGTTTTAGTCTTTTTAAACGACATTCTAGTCTATAGCCACTCAATAGGAAGACCTCCTGCAAAAACTATGGAAAGTCCTTTCTACTCTCAAGACTCATCACCCATTTACGTATCTAAAAAGATGCATTTTCTGCAAAGTTTGAATTGAGTATCTGAGCCATATCATAAATGAAGAGGTGGTGTTTTTTGATCCTGACAAGGAGAGAGGAAACTGATAGGGCCAGAGCTACACTGATACACATTGAAAGGAGATGGAGTATGAAGTCGATGAGAAAGTTTTCCTCAAGACATCTCCTTGGAAAGGAGTCATGAGATTTGGCAAGGAAGGCAAGTTGAGCCCGAGATATGTGGGTCCTTATAAAATTCTTGAGAGGATTGGACCGTTAGCCTATAGGTTGGCATTGCCCCTAGAATTGTCTCAGATACATAATGTCTTTCATGTCTCCATGCTGAGGAGATATAGATCGGATCCATCCCACATTATTCAGACCACTAAGGTTCAGTTGAGAGACGATCTGAGTTATGAGGAGTTTCCAGTAGAGATTTTGGACACCAAGGAGAAGGTCCTCAGGAACAAGACAATTTAGCTAGTCAAAGTCCTGTGGAGAAACCATTCGGTGGAAGAGGCCACGTGGGAGCCATTGGAAGCCATGAAAGAGAAGTATCCGCATCTCTTCAATGATTCAGGTAAGAATTTCAAGGACGAAATTCTTTTAAGAGGGGAAAAAATGTTGGCTACCGAATTTTTTTCTTATTGAATAAGCATGATTTCAATTAATTTTGAGGTCTTGATTGGTTAATTATTTTTGTTGGAGTTTAATGTATGCTTCTGATGCTGTGCGTTTTACTTTGCTCCAGATGTATAGAAATCGACTATGTTTTGATCAATACTCTTCTGACTTACTCTTCTCAAGTGTGTCTCACGTGTATGTGTCTTGAGTTTAATCCTTTTTGTTTCTGACTGATAAGAACATTCGAGAGCTTCTCTCTCTTTCTCTCTTCGATATCTTCAGAAATTTCTTCTTCTCTTCTTTGATTCTTTGTGTATATTCTGTGTTTGTTGTATTTGAGTGGAGATTGATGGCGTAAACGTGATTATCATCACATTATTTTTCTTTTTATTCATATAAAATATATGTCAAACAGAATTCTCTGACAAATGTTTGACCAATTTACATCTCAGTAATTTGTCTACAAGGAAAAAAGAGAGATGTTGTACATTAATAACAACCTCCTAAAGTCAAATAATTAATGGGTATCATAATATACATTTTTAAATATAGGAATAACATATTAAAAAATGTATAGATTTTTTCAATTCATTGTCAAACTTTTTAAGATTTTTAATTTAATGACTGACATTTTAAAACTTATATAAATACGGTTAAAATATTATTTTAGGGTCATTGGGCAGGGAATAGCCCCCATAAGTATACAAAAGTTGGTTCCTTCTATTGTGCAACCCCTTGATTTAGAACTAAAACCCCCTCCCCCTAACTTGAAATATGTCTTTCTTGCTGATGATTGCAAATTGATATATTTTCAAAATTCAAATAATAATAAAAGGTTTCGAAAAATACCTGAACCATGCTCTGAACCAACCATACTCTGAACCAAGTAGGGTATAAAATGGTGAAATGACGAATTATTTGAAAGTTGTGCTGAAAATGAAGAACAAATTAGGGAAAGTAAAAATGAAGATGCAAGTTTTCAAGTAGGGTATAATATCACTCCAGCACAACTTTTAAGGTATGTCTTAGAAATGAGATGAAATTTCTTTTATCTTTTGATCATATAGAATTTACCTAATTTGGATTTATTTCAACGAATTATTTATTTATTTATTATTATTTTCTTTTATCTTTTTATCCTTTTTTGTTTATATTTTGCAAGGCTGGATGTGTATAATGTAGGATGGATCTTCACGTTTAGGCAATTGAGTTAAGAATCATCAGCATAACTTATAGGTTTAAAAAATATTTTTTTTTCCAATATGCATCACATCTAGATTATGAAGTATCAAATTATTTTTATGAAATGGCAAATCCCAAAAGATACTTCGTTTTCTCACCGACTTCATACTCCATCTCCTTTCGGTGTGTATCAGTGTAGCTCTTCATTCTATCCTGAGTTGCCTTAAGTCGTTTTCTAGTAGGTGGTTTGTATCAAATGCTTATCACTTTTCCAATGGTTAATACATCAAATATTATAAGATCATAAGTTATTGGTATAGAAATACTAGGGAATAATAGGAGTAAATTGCTAGCCATCCCAGATAATACAAACAGTCTATGATGACGTGTTTGACAATCACAAGAAATTTCTTCCTCCAGATCATCCATTTAAACACAACAAACAAAAGTTCATTAAGAATAAGATGGTGAAAACACCTTCTCTTCCTTACAAAGCTGGTCAAGAGATATTGCAAGAAATTGATGAAATGACAGAAAGGATGTTTTAGACTACTTACCGTCATCTCCAATGGTTCCTACATCAATTATAGCTATAGTAGTAGGTCTAGTTATTTTATTTTGACTAGCGTAACGACGCGCGGTCAAATTTTGGCTCCATTGTCGGGCAGTGCGGTGTTTCAGTTTTTGATTGTGATAGGAAGCTTCTGATTTGTACGAGAATTGTTGTGTGTCCTGCAAACTATCATGGAAGTAATTCTGCTGATTATTCCATCCATAACAAAAGTTAGGTTGATCAGTCCAAACATTGTTATAGGATTGAGAATATGAATTATAAAAGAAATTACTTCCGTCTATATCGATTTTTTTTTCACGAAACAAATTGAGTATGCTCTTAGAAAAGTCATCTCTTAAACATCCATATGGATCATCTTTTATTGGCTAACCACTTGCATTGGACCATTCGGACACTTGAGGGAATGCTCAGGGCATGTGTGATGGATTTCAAAGGAGCTTGGGATAAACATTTGCTATTAGTCAAATTTGCTTACAATAATTCGTACCATTCGAGTATTCAGATGGCTCTTTATGAAGCTCTGTATGGAAGAAGGTGCAGAACTCCAATATGCTGGGATGAAGAAGGAGAGAGGAAACTGATAGGGCCAGAGCTACACTGATACACACCGAAAAGAGATGGAGTATGAAGTCGATGAGAAAGTTTTCCTTAAGACATCTTCTTGGAAATGAGTCATGAGATTTGACAAGAAAGGCAAGTTGAGTCTGAGATATGTGGGTCCTTATAAAATTCTTGAGAGGATTGGACCGCTAGCCTATAGGTTGGCATTGCCCCCAGAATTGTCTCAGATACATGATGTCTTTCATGTCTCCATGTTGAGGAGATATAGATCGGATCCATCCCACATTATTCAGATCACTGAGGTTCAGTTGAGAGATGATCTGAGTTATTCTTTTGGGATGTTATTTCTGAAATATTATTTTAATATTTTGACTTACTCTTCTCAAATGTGTCGTACATCAAATATTATACTTCGTTATCTCTTCAAATAGTAAATTAATTGAATGGGTTCAGCAAATGATGACTTACATATCAAATCAAAAAGTTTTGTAAATAAGCCATTCAACTTTTGGGATGTTATCTCTGAAATATTATTTTAATATTCTGACTTACTCTTCTCAAGTATGTTGTACATCAAATATTATACTTCGTTATCTCTTCAAATAGTAAATTAATTGAATGGGTTTAGAAAAATTTGACACAGAAATTGCTAGGATAGGGAACTTTATAAGATAGGGAACCTAAACAAATACTAGCCTTAAGAGATTAGATAAGCAGCAGCTTATGAATTTCACCTTTTTTTAAAGTTTGTCTACAACCCCTTCATACATTCACTTATCTCATCAATTGGTAGCTTTCATGTTATCCCATTTAGTACCTTCTATTTTTGCATCTCTACTCACATTATGTTTATTTAGAAACTTTGTGACTTCTTTATCTTTATAAGCTCTTATTTTCCCCCGCGTTAATGCAAAGATTCACCCTTAATGGGATAACATCATTACATTCATGTGAATAATATTTCTTTCTAAATGGGAAGGTACTAAATGGGATAACATCATTACATTCATGTGTATCATTATGTTTTAATTTTATAATGCAGGATATAGACTTTGCTCGACTGCTCTAAAAATAGGTAATAGTTGTTAGTAAGTTTGGTGTTCATAAGGAATTTCCTGGTTGGAAGCTAGCCTGTTCTACTTTTAGGTTGTATCCTGCTGTTCAAGCTGGACAGACATATGTAACCCAAAATACATCTCCTGTGAGTAAAAGAAAATTTATTTGGATATCTTCTTTTGTTTGTCCAATCAGATTTTAGTTTCTATTACAGGAAGCATGAGAGATTTTTAATATACGGGCAGATATTGGACAACAGAAGTTACCCTCTCACATTGTCTCTTTGTAGGTCATGGTTGGACGACTTGGACAACAACTTGTTTATGTGCAACCAGTTCATGTAAGCTTGATACATAACATGATTGAAGCAGTGTGCTGTTGGTACTTTATTTACAGTTAACAGAGATACAGCCCTTTGAACTAGCTCAAATTTAGGTTTTCTTTTGATGGACAGCAATCATTGAGGGGAGGGTTGTGCTTAAAGTTAAATACAGCATTGGGTTTCTCATCTTAGTTAACTAGAACAATCTTAGTTGAATACAGAGGCTGTGCTTAAAGTTAACTAGAACAATCTTAGTTGAAATTTTGGTGGCTCTGATGAAATCATGTACAGAGGCTGTGCTTAAAGTTAAATACAGCCTTGGGTTTCTCATTCAATGCTGGATGGAGCAAAAACTCTGATTATTTCACATGCTTTATGATGCATATATGGGTATTTAACCTTCAATCACATGTAATTGTTATGAATATCAATGAGGTGGTGATTTTGAATGTCTAACTATGAAGATAATTCATTTGTTATGCCAGTGAACATTACATTCAACTAGTCTCCCAAGATTACCCTTTTGTCATTTACTTCGAATTTCTGTTATAACATATGGGTTAATGGGTGTTATGTAGACTTCGAATTTCTGAACTTAAACAACTTAAGAGCAACCCAAATAATAAGAACGCATACTTACAACCCAAATCATTGAATATAAAACACAATTATCTAGACAGATAAAACTAACAGAAATTACTAACAAATCATGTTTAGGAATTTTCTCATAACCTCTTCACGCAGAAACAAATCAAACTAAGAATAACCTAGTCTAGGTTAGCTTAAATACCCAACTCAGTCAAAACAGAGAAGACGATGTATATATACATAGAGAGAGAGGGGGAAAATACCTTCTGTCGTTGTCGTGACTGTCATCCATAAATAACCCAGTCTCATAGGAGAAATTAACACTGCCTCCTTTGCTCTGCCGCTCGCTCGCTCGACGGACTTTGTTCGGTGTTTAATTTTTGATCCACCTCCACACATATGAGACACGCTACTAAACACCTGCGTTTTCCAATCTTATATGCATCAGAATCCACGTGCTGCTACGTCGTTTCTCCTCTCCTCAGCTACGTCGTTTCTCCTCTAATCACCTACATCGCTTTTGCGTTGCCGTCTGCATGGTGTGTTCCTGCATGTTTGTGCCTCCTAACACAAACTATAAACATTTAATTACGACAGCTAAATTTACGTAAGGAATTCTAGTAATTACCAAATAGTAAAGATGGTGGAAGAATATGAATCGTGACAGTCGCTGTAAATAAATTCTTCGCACTTGACCACTCTACTTCGCACTTGTCCACTCTGCTTCGGTGCTTCCCATATCTTTGGGTACAGTCTGCGCAGCTCTCCACTCTGCTTCATTCCAACTCCTCAGCTAAAATATTGTGTAGTTCTGTCCTTATTTCGTGAGTATACCGTTTCATTGCAATTAATCTGATTGCATGCCTTCATGAAAATTATGCCTTTATCTTCAGTTGTTGGTAGCTATTTCGTATAGTATCCATTCCCTCCTCTTTTCTTTAGAATCTTCCCTGGACAAGCATTACATGTGCACTGAAATAGTACTTGAAAATATTTACACATCAACATAATCGTTAAAGATGAAGAAGAATGAACAATCTTTAGATTGGTTTGGAACTAACTTATATTGCCTATATGTTTCATTTTAACTGCTCTGTCCCTTTATTCTTCCCAAATACTACTTGAACATATATTTCTACACTTGCTAGAAGGTTGCATCGTCTGTTAGTCCATATCTTTACACACTTGCTAGTTGCAGCATCTATTAGTTCATTTTTTTGTAATATGAAATAGTTGTAACTATTTAAGTACACAAATT
>JANZLH020000067.1:2603048-2613228 GCA_026770325.2 Erythroxylum fimbriatum
GTTTGTCTACAACCCCTCCATATATTCACTTATCTCACCAATTGGTAGCTTTCATGTTATCCTATTTAGTACCTTATATTTTTTCATCTCTACTCAAATTATATTTATTCAGAAACTTTGTGACTTCTCTATCTTTATAAGCTCTTATTTTCCCTCATGTTAATGCAAAGATTCGCTCTTAATGGGATAACATCATTACTTTCATGTGAATAATATTTCTTTCTAAATGGGAAGGTACTAAATGGGATAACATCATTACATTCATGTGAATAATATTTCTTTCTACACTAGTTTTAGTCCTAAGGAAGGACATGAGATGTGGAAGTGTTTGCATGTTTATTTTGATCTTGCAGATTTGATTTTTCTACCAACTTTAGCAGGTTAAGTTTATCTAAAGAACAAATATATATATAGTTGTGAGGAGGAAAAGAGAATTATAACTTTTACATAACTTAACTTAGACAAAATACCTATATTATTTATAACATTTACATTTGTAGTATTATGAGCTAAAAAACAGATACAAGTTTGAAGACTGCATTGGATCAAGAAATTTTCCATTTTTATGGGTTAATGGGTGTTATGTAGACTTTATGGATATGGATGTATCAATTTTTAGTTAAATGTAATTTTTTATCTTGTTAGTTGTGATATAGCTAAATCCTATTAGATAGAGACCCATTTGCATTGGTCTATCATCCAATTGATTATTGTGATATAATCTAATTGAGATGATCTAGTTAATTCAGTTCAATTAGGATTCTAAATTGTAAAGTCAAACGTGTCTATAAATAACCTATTTGAGTTGTACTCTTAGGAACGGAGAGATAGGTGGGAAGGGAACACATTGAAAGGGAGTATTCCTTTTTATATTATTGGGAAAGTAATAAACGAACAGTTGGGGACAACACAAGAAAGAGTAAAGAAGCAGGCAGATTCACACTGACCAGAAGTTCAATTTCAGACAGGTGATTTAGTTTATTTGAAACTTTGCCCCTACTGTGGTAGGTAATTGGCAAGGAAGGAAAATGAGAAGTTGTCTCATCGTTAGTTTGGCCATTACCCTATTCTACAAAAAGTTAGTTAGGTTGCCTACAAGCTAGGACTGCTAGATTCTGCCCTTATTCATCTTGTGTTCCATGGGGGGTGTGGGAATCAAAGGAAAGGCCCATTTGGGTCTACCCTCCATGTTGACTATCCGCCTATATCTCTTCTTTGTTTGTTTTGTGATCTAGTACAATTCTAAATGGCTGAGATGGCAAGGTTGCTAAGATGTTAAGAGGTATATTTGGTGGGCAGAAAGTAGGAAGGAAATATATAGAGAATGAATTAAGAAAAAGTGTGAGTGAAGTAGAGTGGAACCTTTTGGATGTTGCCTTTGGCTATCTCTTCTTCTTTTCGTTTCAATGAAAGACCTGCCATTCTAACAACTATTTTTCTCTACTCTCCTATATCACTTCTTTGTTTCTATCTTAAATCTTATCTTTTGTTCTCTAACTTCGATCTTTTGTTTCCTGGGGGAGCATACCACACTTATTGTAATAATGAAGATCTGTTTTTTTATTTGATCATTTGGACTATTATCCTATAATCTTAGTTGATCCTCTTATGAGCTTTGAATAAAATGATGATAATTTATGTTTATGGCATATCATTAGCGATGATACAGAGCCAATTTATTGAACTTCTTGGGAATAGATTTGACTATCGTCTGATTGCTTTTCACCATTTGAAAAGATACTTTTATATTTAAGTAGGTGACAGTGTTGGGAGTTTTGTGTGGCTTGCTATATCCTATTTGAAGTGAATTACATCTTCAATTGTTTGTTTCCTTATCATTTGCTCTATGCACTTTGTAAAAACTACACCTGATTTGGTAATTGTCAGGAATTTGCAATGAGGAATGATATGGGATGTGGGTCCACGATTGGCCCCATTCTTGCTTCAGGTGTCGGTATACGTACTGTAGATTGTGGCATTGCTCAACTTTCAATGCATAGGTAAGATATTGACCACTTTATTGGATGTTATGGTGTGTGTTCCTTGTTTGGGAAGTCAGAATCTAAAAGAAAGTCAACCAAGTGCAAAAGCTTTGAAAGACAAAACAATTATCTATTTTGACTTAGATATTAATTACTTTCATTGGGCAATTTCTAATAGATGCATGAAATACCAAATACTTCCTTTGAGAATCAAAAATTGCCAATTGATTCTGCATTCTAATTGAACTTGTTTCGTCCAATCTAATTGAACTATTTTCACAAGTAATATTCATTGGTAGCAATGTCACAAATTTGCATTCTTGGGTAAATTTGTGTGGTTTAATGATCTTTTGTACACTTTATAATCCCAAACATCACTTAAAATAGTTCATACTTGCCTTAATTGTAGCCTTAGGTGAAATGAGGAAGAATTGCCAAAATTGTCCATTTTGGCCAAATATGTAATAGTATATGAACATCTATGAAAAGTTGTATAGTTCAAGGTGGTGCATGTTTCTAATAGAGCATCTTGGAAAAGAAGATTACCATATTGGCCTTGTTGCCCAGTAGAGAAGTTTTAGCATTGATAGAATAACAACTTAATGAAAGCTCTACTGATACGTGTGATCTGATAAGGTTCAGAAGTACGCAACTATACCCTTAATTAGTATAAAGGTTGTTTCTGATAGATCTTCGTCCATATACAATACAAATATAAAAATAAGTAATAAAATAAGTAAATAAATACACAAACAAGAAATAAGACAAGTATAAATAAAATAAATAAGTCACTAAAAAAAATATTTAGGTTAAATAAGAAAATACTTAAGCTAAATAAGAAAGTACTACATATTAAGTATTTAGGCTAAATACAAAACATAAGATTCGAAAGAAAATGCTTAAAAGACCTATAAGAACAAGGACCTCTCTATATGAGATTCGTTATCTATATTCTAACACGTTAAAGTTTGCTATTGAAGGTCATGTCATCGGTTAGTTCTAGTAGAGTCGTATCAATTTTTATTATCTCCTCTAGTATTATTTTAGGCCTTCATTTTTTCTCTTATAGTTTTAAAGTATAATCTTTTCACATTTTCTCATTGGAGCATCAGGGTATCTCATCTTAATATATTTGAATCACCTAAACTTTGTCTTTCTTAAAATTTCACTAATATTAGTAACCTTTAATTTGTCTCTTATCATAACATTTCTAACTTATCTCTTCTAGTAAGGTTGCACATCCAACAGAACACCCTCATCCCTGTCACCGTTAGTTTATGACTATGCATATGTTTTATAAGATAACACTTTGCTCTATAGAATATGACTGGCCTAATCGTTAAACGATATAATTTATCTTTAAACTTGAGTAGTATCTTTTTGTCGCATAAAGTTTTTGATGTATTTCTCCATCTAGGTAACCTTGATCTAATATGATGAATTATGTTTTCATCAATCTTGTCATTGCTTTGGATGATAGATCTTAGATACTTAAAACAATATTTTTATAGTGTAACTTTTGAATCAATTTTTACTTCGACATTAGAAACCACCCTACGACTTGAAAGTTATATTTTAAGTATTCAGTTTTAGTTCTGCTCAATTTAAAGCCCTTTGACTCTTATGTATCCCTCTAAAATTTTAACTTAATATTGATACCCTCTTTTGTTTCATTAATTAAAATAATATCATCAAGAAACAATATATATTAAGGCACATCTCTTTAGATATTCTTGATGAATTCATTCAGTAATACTGTAAACAAAAAGGAGCTTTATGAGGAGCCTTCGAAAAATGTTTTTGTATCTCCTCCTATTATTGTCACTCTAATTTTTATACTTTCATACAATCCTTAATAATCCGTATATAGGTCGTAAGAATTTTTTTAATTTTTGAACACCTCCACATGATTTCTCCATTTAACATGTCATATTTCTTCTCTAAATCAATAAAAATCATGTGTAAGTTACACTTGTTTTACTTGTACTATTCTATATCTTCTAAAGAGATATAAATCTTCTATCGTCAATCTTTTTAGTATAAAACTAAACTTCTCCAAGATAAAGAGCATCCCTCTCACCTTCTCCCGTAACTTCATGATATGGCTAACAGTTTTGTTTCCTGCAAATTATAAGAGAAAGCAACTTATTTTAAATTTGAGTTTAAATTTTAGCACTAATGAGAAACAAATTTCTTAATGCTATTCAAAATCCTTGAGATTATCTCTAGTAACTAATTTGATCTCTTTGTCCTTCCTCGTATGAGAAACTTAAAAAAAGCATTTTCAAGCATATAATTATTTATTGATTTACTTGGACCTCGTCTATGAATGTGCATACTCAATTTCTACTAACAAACTATCAACTTTGAGAATGATAATTTATTTCGCGGTCTTTCCAATGGGCAATGCAAATTTCCGTGGTATAATTCATTTTGCATTCAACTGAGCTACGACAGAACAGTTGCATCCTTGCAATGATGCTTGCAAGTGATTTTCTCATTTCTTTACAGTTGGCATAATCTTGTTTTTTCTTGAACTGCAGCGTGAGAGAAATATGCGCTAAGGAAGATATAGACATTGCTTACAAGCATTTCAAGGCTTTCTACCAAGATTTTTCAAGGATAGACAAGAAGCTTCAAGTTGATTGAATGTACATGACATTAGTACTTTCTGAATTTTGTTAGGAAGAAACAAAGATATAGCAGAAGATTTCATTTATTTCATCAGTCACTAGTTGCTTTACAAGCATGTTCTGGTCGCCTGGAACAAAGATTTTTATAGTCAAGGACACATAAGTAGAGAATATTGATGGGCTATGCAGTGCTGCCTCTTGGCATACACAAGAAATAGAGGATTATGAACTGACCATCTTTATATATTCAGAGTTTGTTTGTCTCGGTGTTAGTTGAGGTCAAAATTGAGCTGCCGTTAAGCTCTATATCTGATTTTGTCTTGGATAGTTTCTGCTGCAGCTCGGAACGTAGAGCCTGATTTTCCTGGTTTAGACGTTGTGCTTTCTTCCTTGGCATCTTATCTTGCTGGCTCATATAGAAGTTCTGCAGATATAGCTGTGAATTCTCCATGTTGAGCTGCTGCTGTTGCCTGTAAAACACACGAACAAAAAATCATAACCTTAATAGCTCGCAGGGTGGATCCTAACTCCAAAGGAAAACTAATCTTCCACACAATATTAAAGGGATTACTAGTCCATATGTTTGCCTTATGTTGAAGTAACGCAACATCTGGACCTGAGTCAAAGAAAAGATTAAGATATTGGACTAAAATAGAGTAATAATTGGTTGAAACAAACCTGTATCATAGGAAAGAAGAACTAGAAGAAACTACGCATCCAAAATATTTGTGGGCATTTGTGTATATATAGAGTTGAATGAAACAAAGGGTGGTATGGGCTAAATGGAGAGCTTACTAAAAAACATACGAAAGCCATCATGTCTACCTTTTTCCTGCAGGAGTAGATTATGTACAAGGACTCTAAACCGTTTGGTGTGCACGAGTCATCACTTCCGTTCAACAGAAAGAGAATTTTGATAGAGTTGTTAAAGCAGTGCACGTAGAAGGGATGAGGGGATAGGGGCGGCGAAGGTGTACATAAACAAGTATAAACGAGTTTGTAAGGCATGCATGTTGCAGGTAGAACACAATAAAATCAGAAAATTATCTAGTAATCTTTGGCCGCTACATTGATCACATACTGAGATGATGAACCGTATTCATCTTTTGCACTTTAAGAATAAAGGAAAACAATAGTTTTTTACAGCTCATTCTTCCTTTTCTTCGGCAAAACGGTAAAGAGCTAATACATATGCATACGCGACAGAGTGATATCGGAAGACTTAATACGGTTGGGTGATGAAAACAGTCCCATAATAAATTAACAGTAGAAATATATTAATGGATAAATATATTTAATATCCATATGATACATATATTAATCATTTCCTTATTCCGCCTGAGCAAGGACCTCGCAAACCATGTGAGAGCTCCCAAAAGCAGACTGCCACACATCTATCCTCATTCGAACAGGCCAAGCTTTAGCAAAGTCTTGGTTCCATGATTGTGCTGTTGTCAGAAGGACGACAAGCAAATACTATGCATGAAATCAGAAATTCATGTCCAACCCTGAAAGTAAGATGTAAAACAACCTAGAGGGCAGAGAGACGAAATGAAAAGTACCTCCATTCAGCCTGAGGATATGCGTGCCCAGCTCGGGCAATCCTTTCCTGCATTTCTTTCTTCGTCATCACCAAGCAGTGCTTCTTTGCAATGCCATTGTGCTTCTTTATCCAACATCATGAATGAAGAAGCTACAAACAGAACCGAGGCTGATGGAATGGTTCTACACTGATGTTCATCTAATTTTTTCCACTCCAACCAACCTCAGTTCTCTATGCCTGCACCCTGCCAGTTGACATAGTAGCTGCACAAGCCTACCAATATTTGAAATCCAAGTTCCAGATGGCAGGGCACAGGCATGGCCCAAGCCCCTTACCGGGGCCGGGCTAAACCAAAACTCGCCTCAGGTTGCTGCTGATGAGACTTCACAAGACAACATTGATATTCAAAACAACAATCAATACATATCGCAATATGATGTTTTATTCTCTGAAAAAGACAGATTGGTTAATGTTTTTGGTTCGATTACAATGCCAAAATTTGAAGATTATATAATAAAATTAAAAAATGTGAGAGAAAAGATCATCAGACAGTAAATTAATAGTCAACAATAAATAAATCACTTAAGTATAACAATAATTAAAATAAAACTGAAACTTAATAGTCAACAGTAAATCACTTAACAATACTGAAAAACCCCTTCCCGTTATACTTGATAACTCAAATTTAATGTGAAAAGAACAATAACTGCATACCTGTGAAAAAGGTTGAACATGTTCATGAGGATGAACATAAGGTATTCCTGGTCGTTGACAAGGATACTGAGGTGAATGCAAATAAATGGCAGATGTGGATCGTGCACCAACATGATTTGGATTAAATGGTGGTACCATTGTTTCTGGATGACTAAAACCAATTCCAGAAGGTGCTGATGGTGTACCCCAGGGCCCAGGTAAATGTTGAGGAGCTCGTGGTTGTTGTTCTATGGAGCTCTGTGGCCTATGGCTAGACCCAAGTTGAGGAAATTCAGTGTTGTAATTCAATGCAGGGGTGTACATGGGCTGGATGCCATAAGGACCACTACTGAACCCAAATCCAGGATCAAATCTTTGCATGTACCTGGATAGAATTACTATGTAAGGCTAATTTCATAGGAATATAACAGCAGTTGAAGTTAATATCAGTTTTCTCGCAGTTATAGCATAAGCATCCAATAGATACTTTCAATGTGGAACAGATGACATAATGAACCTTATAACTGTTCACTCATTAGTGAAAAGAATTATTCTAGTAATGTTGACAGCATTCTGCAAGGCTAGAGTCTTAGATGTGCATGCTTCTACCTAGAATGATGAGATGCAAAAGTCACATACACTTTTTGCTTCTTCAGTGAAGAATCAAGCGCATCAAGAACAGATTAGTTAATTTTATTTTTAACGTTTCATTAGTTAGTTCTAAAATAGACGTTATATTCTTCATCACATTAACATCATAGTACCTAACAAGTCTGTAAGGACAAGAAGTTGAAATTCTGATAAATTAAACAAAATACAAATTAAACTTTACTCATGGATTAACATTTGAGGCGTTGCACAGGTGGGTCAATGAATCTAATCTAAAGATGCACATTGACTCAGGTACAGGCCTGCAATTAGGCATGGGCACCTAAAGCACTTGGAGCTCATAAAGCTGTTTAAGAACACAGCGCATAGAAAAATGCTATTAAGCTCTTCCTTCCTCACAAGAAGTAACCTCCAACTTATAAAGAAAAATACCAATAATGCCGTAAAAATCATAAACTAGCAACCAGGATAGAACACACGGACAACAACAAAAAATCCTTCGCTCCTTTTATTCTCTTCTTCAATACCTCACTGACCTTTTCTTACAGTCCTTAGATAATGTAACCATCTCCTTTTCGATTTCCTTCGGAGAATTACAACAGATAATAAGCGTTTTTTAGTAAATTTTTTTATTGGGGTGTGAAGCCACCTTAAAAAGCGTTAATCCACACCAACTAAAGAATGAAGGTTATTACACCTCACTCATTAGAATGGGAGTCAGCTACTCAAAATGAAGTAATCAAAAAAGCACATCAAGAAGGAAGAAAATTTACAAAATACCTATCATAGCTTCGGTCATAATCAGGATCTTTTCGATCAACTTCACGGTCCCGAAAGATGGCCACTCGGTTGTTTGACTTCCCTCTACCAATTGGCTCCTTCTCTGTGCTACTTCTAACTGATCGACTGCTACTTGTAGAAGGTTCAATCAGATCCCTCCCTAGAGTTATGTCTGAAATTACAGAAGGAGATTTATCTTCCATCTTAGGCGCACCTAACGAGACATGCAGGGAACCATCTCGCAACGTTGGTTCAACATCTGGTTTCAAATTAGCACCACTGCTAGAACTACTAGAGTTAAATATCCGTGCACGAGCCCTATTGTACTCCTCTTTTCTTTCCTCAACACTTTTGGAGTTATTAGACTTAAAGGAAATTGAGTTTCCACTGTTGACATGTTGAGGATGTTTCTGTGGCCTCTGCTTAATTGCAACTTTGAAGACAGCACTATCTTCTGATGGGAAACTTACAGGGATGTCTGCCAGGTGAATCAAAGGAGGTTTACATTCGGAAGTTTTGCGCACTATAATTCTAGAGCCAGAACCATCAGCCAAATTGTTATCCAACAAAACCATAGACTGCAGTGAATAATGCTGGGCTACACGATGTGCAGCCAACCGCAGATATGAAGTAGGTAACTGTTGAAATTCTAGTTGCTGTTGCATTGGATTGCGAATGAACTTTTCAACATCTTGTTCCATCCGCAGAACTGATTATAAAAAAAACCAATGGTTTAATCATATTCTTCTATCACATAGATCATTACATTATGATCACACAAAGGCTTACATTATCAAATTCTGATAAAGAATGCAAATGGTTTTTTTTTTATAATAAGACAATGAGAACAAACAATTTTTTAAGAGAATTTTTTTTAAAAAATAATGCTTGGAACATTGCAAGATGAAAGTCATAAATTAAGTGAACGAATGCTCTGTGGAAAATAACAATAGGATAAAAGATTGAAAGAATACCAATTAAGCATATCTTATAAGAAAAAAAGAGAAACACAGATGCGTCTGTCCATATACAAGTTATTACATGCACCTACGTTTCCAAAATAAAGACCAAGAAAAGGGAGCCGGTTGGATTCAGCTATTCATATGCAAATCTCCGCATCCCATTGGCTCATTACAACAAAACTCTAGAAGGCAGTCCAAGACATAACCAAGATTATGCATTCAAAAGCATCGTACTTATCAACCACTTGAGTATCAGCACGGACACCCTCAACTTCAACATTGCAAATAATCAAAAACAAGAAATCAACAGCCTATACCGCGACCAAATATAGTCGAAATTGTCTCAAGAACTTACTCGAAAGGCGTTCGCGAGGGTTCTGCAAGGCCTCGCGAAGGAACTGATCCACCTGATCGAGAACATCGTCCGACACGTTGCTACCGCTACCTGAAGAACCCGACATAGACTGGCACGAAAACGAAGCAGCTGGTACCTCAGGAGGAGGAGAATGATGATTGGAGTCCTTCTTAAGAATCAAACGACTCATCGTGTCGTCCAAATCGGCAACCTCCCAAGACTCTGGGGCTCCGAGATCCTCCACCAAAGAGCCCTCCATGAATCAAAACGGAAAGGACTGCAAAGAAAGATAAAATTGACAGGGTAAGCGAGGGATCGCAAGCATCAAATTACAGTTCGTTTGGGTTCGGATACGGATTTCATGAGAGAATTATGCGTTCTACAAAAGTTGGGAACGACGATTGGGAGAAAAAGTAAGAAGGCATTCTGTGTCGGCGGCAAGTGAAGACATGGGAAGGACCATATTCGCCATTAGATAAGCTCTGCTCTAATTATTTCTTTGTTTTGTACTTTATTACTGTTGGGACCCGATCCCGGAGCCCAGTCGCATGTTGGACCAATGGTGGTTGACAAATCGATTACTACTTATGTTTTGATAATAACAAATTATATAGAATTGGTTA
>JANZLH020000067.1:2641341-2652362 GCA_026770325.2 Erythroxylum fimbriatum
GATAAATGGATGTTTCATATTCTGTTTTTGGTGTTATGATCAAACATAGAATATGATTTGTTTGTGATTGAAATTGAATTGAAATGGAAGTATGAATGAAGAGGAAATAATGAGGACATAAGCTAGAAATGATAGACTAAGGAAAAGAGATGATGAAGTGTGTTGGAATATGTTAGATGGAGTGTTTTCACTGAACATGCATTTGTATTTTGGCCATATTTTGATCTATAGACATCCAAATGGGCTTATTTTAATTTTATATTGAACTAGAGACATATTTCTATATTTTGCATGAGGAATTGAATTTTAACTCTATCTTTAAGGGTTTCAAAAATTTGACTTGAAGTTGAGTACAATGTGTTGTTGCAGTGTGAGAATAGTCTATAGTATTTTAGGTATAACTTGCATAATACAGAACCAAACTGCATTAAATTGATGTCATTGGAAACTTAAGACATATAGGAACATTTGTTTATAAGAATGTATTGCCTAAATACCTCATTTTCTTTATCAAAAGGGATCACCAAGTAGTTGCACGATGTCGTCAAATGGTTGCACGATCATGCACAAGCATAATCGTGCATTGCTGTCTTCCCACCTTACCTTGGTGTTTTTGGATTTGATTGAGGTTTGAAATGAACCTAGATGGATGCTAAAATAAGTAGTTAAGTGAATGATAAGTTTAGGATGTTCATTGACATTGGGATTGAATAATGGATTGACTTAATATGAATTAGATATAAATAAATGAGAATTGGGAAATTGTGTGGATATATAATGCTAGGAAAGGAATGGTAAATGTATGATTGATGAATAGATGATTGATAAATTAGGGACTATCAAGTTTCATAAGATATGATATATGGATGTTCATAAGATGTGAATTAAAGAAATATACTTGGGATTGTCATTGAGCATGCATTATCATATCACATATACATATGTCTATGATTGAGTATTCATGGAAATGTGCAAATTAGTAATGTGTAAATGTGTATGTATTGCATGATATAGAAGAGCAATTAGAGCGACAACATTCACACATTGCTAGGACGTTGAGATGGTAGCTATCTGGAGTATACTATGTGAGTAACCTAGATGGTCTCACATTGATTTATTATTTTGTTTAAATTCTGAATTGGATTATTATGTTATGTGAATGTGATGATTCCGGACATTGAATGTCCGAGTCGTTTGATGTATGAATAATATATTGGAAGTGCTCATTATATGTGAATTTGACAGAATATGTGATACTCAACTTAATTATTAAATGCTAGACCAAGGTTCGATGGTGAATTTGAATGCGAAAGAAAATTGAGCACAAGTGAATGATTGAATACATATGATGCATTTCACGATATGAATGCATGATAACATAAAGACAATTGTGACTGGAGTCGCCAGTGAAAAAGGGATTAAAGCTCAAAGTGTGGTAAGAGCCTCTGGCTTACTATGTATAATGAGCCATGCATCTCCAACGGATAAGGGGCAATTATTAATGAGCCCGGTATCCACAATAAATACGGGACAGTGAAAAAGGCACTCGGTCACAACAAAGTAATAAATGAAAGTGAGTCCCATGAACATTGCATATACAATTTAATATGCATTATATGATGATTGAATTAAATTGTATGAACTGTTATGAATGTAAAAAGTGAATAAATGAACAAAGTGTTATATGGTGTTTTTTGATAATTGATGAAAGATGTGAATTATATGATGACATGAATTGTTTGTGTACTTGAAACATGAACTGTATGTGTTACGTGTTATGAGTGAGCCATCAATGATGGATAGCTCACTGAGTTCACAAAACTTATCAAAATTGCAACGTTGACTTTTTAGGTGCGAAAGAGCGAACTTATCTTCTACGACAACTTAGAAGAGATATAGTACTACTTTTGGATAGAAGTAATGGCTCAAAGGTTGGCCAGCTGAGACTGAAAGATTTAGATAGAATTTTGCATAATTCCTCATTCATGTAGCATATTTTTGTAATAAAGCTGTAAACTCTGATAGCTAATAGCTCTTCGATATTGTATATAAGGACGAAGTATGTAATGCTACAATGTATATTTGGTTTTATGAAATGAAAATGACGAATTGGTTTCATAAATATTTTGATATTTATGTTTTAATAATGAGGCCATGATTAAGTTAGTGATGTGACTGCTTTAGCATGCCACCCTTGTGGGGTACGTGCTCGGATATCGTTCAAAATTTCAGGTATGTGTCCTATGAAAGTAGGGTGTTATAGTGTATGAGTGTATTATGTCATTTTGATAGCATATTTTATTGAACTATGAAATATAGTTCAACATTAATCCATGTTAATGACTATTATCAATAACTTGAAGAATTTTATGTTTCAAAAAAATTAGGGACACGTGGATTTATATTTAACTAAGAATTTTTTAAAAAATTGTCCCTACATTAAAATTAAGATTTATTTTTGTGTTCATTTTTAAAGTAGATTCATAATTAAATGCATAACTGAAAAGTAATTTAGTTTTTTTAGAGTCTAAAACTCAAGATAGGTATTAAATATAGATGAAAATATTACATTGAACAAAAATGTGCTTACTTTATTTGCGAAGAGATTTTGGTATGAAGAAGAAGAGAAAGATAGAGTTGTTATCAATTTTATTGGTGACATCTACATCAGTCTACTTATATATATTTTTAAATAGCAATAGGGAAATGCAAATGGGCTTTTTGAAGCCATCATTTATGCACTTAATTATTCATAGAAGTTTTTATTTATTATAAATGAATCTAATAATGGTGTTATGCCTTAAAGTGTTAGACTAGTAAATTATTCAAAGCCAGTTTAGGGAAGACAAAATGAAGTTAATCAAATGATGCATGGTATATGTTGTATTTGATTTTATTTATTTATTTATGGCATTTAAAGTGACTTTGATTTGTTAGAACTATGTGTAAGTTGCTTTTTCTAAGATTTGTTGTTCTTTCCAACTAGTGTTGTGACAAAAAGATGTCGACTTTTTGTTTTTTAGTTTTATTGCAATATAATTGGCCTTATCTTGCTTTTTATACATGACATCTTTGTTCAAAATGATTTGTCCTATATTCGATTGGTTGAGTGGAATATGGATCTTCATATTATAAATTAGAATTTGAATAGAAAAAGATCTTCAAGATTTCTTTTGTTTCCTCTTTTTGGCCCCTTTATGAAATAAACTATAATTAGATGAAGTATTTTATTAGGTTTCTCACATTTTAGCACTATGTTAATTATTTATCTTTGTGTTGTGTCCTTACATTTATGGTTGCATGTTATAGTTGTAGGTTTATAATTTCTGGGGCCTCTTATTAATGCTACTATAAGTTTTAGTGTTTTGGTTAATGTTCATAATGAATTAGATGAAAATTTTGTCAAGACTTGATAGGTCATGTTGTGTATCTTCTCTTTGTTTTTGGTTATTTGGCTTGGTGTTTCTTAGTTCTTCTTTATTAAAAAATCATGTTAGATTTTTATTTAGTGACATGATGACTATACTTACAATATTTCAAGAGTATACTTTTTTATGATATGCATTATACTCGTGTAATGCTTCTATTAACGTTTTCACATCTTTTTACTTAATTTGGTTGTTTAAGAACCTATTATTTGGTCTTAACTATATGAATGTTCCTAAATTCTCATAGGGTTGGGATATTGTATCTTGATATAGATGGTATTGGTTTTATGTCTTAGAATTTCATTTTCTTTATAATTTTAAGCAGTTGTTAAGTGATTGGGATTGTTCACATAATAGGAAAAGATCTTCACATTAAGCACAATAGATATAATAATAATTAATGGGACTTCTCATTCATTTTTCTATTTTCTATAAATTTGAGTTCATGGTATAATTTTACATAAGGATGGATAATAAGAGTATATTAGAGGCAAGATTAAGATTAAAAAAAAAGGATATAAGTGTTAACACACTTAGTATATTAGTTTTAAAGAGTGTGACGAGAATAAAGAAAATATGGTCAATTTTATATATTACAAGCATGTCCACGATTTATAATAAGTGCTTAATTCTTCATGTTTTTAGGTTTATATTTAACGCATTTCCCACGTTTATCTTATTGTTTTTATTGTTTCTGATACTTAATTCATTCAGATTTTGTTTTTAGGATGTAATTCACTTATTTGGGGCAAAAGGAACAAATTCAAACAAGTTTAAGGTGATTTAGAGCTATTTTGATGAATTTATAATTCAAAGGAGTTGCATGTAAAACCTAGAGATAGATTGACTCAAATCTTCTTAATTAACATCAAAGCTAATAGGAAAGTTCATAAATAAGATCAATGATTTAATTTAATGAGCAAGAAATTTCGATCAATCAACTTAGGATTAGTTTTTAATAAACTTGAGAAAGATATTAATACAATTAAGTAATTGTCCTAGTTTAATGAACTTCAGTTTAAATTTATGTGTGAAGTTTTAATTGCAAGAGAAAACCTAGTGGATTTGAAATATGGGTATTACTATCTACATTGATTATGTCTTAGTTTAATCTTCATTTTAGTTAATCAACTGGCGTTGATTTTTTCTTTGTTTATTGTTCTAATTTTGAATTTGATCAATCTCCATCATCATAATTGGTTAGGCTCGATAATAGAAAAATAGTTAATACTAGTATTTTGGTTCTTGTGATAATGACCTATACTTACTAGTGTTGCACTATGCGCTTGTGGTAAAACAAATCAATCAATTTGCCAAATCAAATAAAAGAATTTATAATATATAATGACAAGGAAAAGTTATACATATTTAAAAAAATGGATAAAATGAATTAGACATTTGTACATATCTTTTATGACTATGATTATGAAGAACTAAACATTAAGGATGATATAACAAATTCTAATGATGAGACTTTAAAATGAGGATGAGGGTGAAGAAGTTGAACATCATTAATCAAGATATGATTCTTTTCTTGGTTAATAGTAGTGATTCTTTAGGTGAAGCCATTTTGAATAGCTTTCTGACCTATGATGAGTAATTCTTACACGCAAGGGATAAAGAGATGAAATTGACTAGAAGAGTGACTACTAGTTATCAATCTGACGATGTTATTGAGGAATTAGAAGTAAAAGGAATCCCATTGTTATTAACACAAGTATTAGTGCGCTCTAAAGTAGTTTTAATCACTTAAGAAGTGAGAATGAAGACAACAATGAAGAAATAACTACTCCAATTACTAGTGATGATGACTTGTTTAAAGAAAAGAGTGAGAAGAAAAGATGTGTGCAACATTTAATCCATTCACAAATATGAATGACCTAAAATTTGAAGGATGAAATCAAAATATATAAAGGATTTCAAAGAACCAATGTGCAATTATGGTAATGCAAATAGTTATGACATTAGAATGTTAAGAAGCAAAGATAAGATAAAATCCATTTGTGATGTTCCTTATCCTTTTGGGGTGTATTTAAGTGGGCGTACAAATTAGAGACATAAAAGTAGACATATTCCTTTCCCTTTTGAAAGCTATGAGCGGCTAAACTTCTTCTTTCTAGTTCAAAAGGGGATATCAAGACCAGTGAACATATTTGGGCATCGATTAATCGTAGTGATGTTGTTCTTAACTCTCTTTTGTAATTGACTATTTTATTTTATGTCTAAAGTTTGGGGTTTACGTATGAATTATATAGATAGGCCTACTAGATTTTAATGTATGGATTCATTGTCAGAATCAAGATTGCAATCCGTAATTGTTGTAAATCTGACTCATTTGTAGCAAAGTTATGTATCATTAGAGATAATATAGTGTAGGTTAAATAACCTATACTTATGTGGTTGTTGCTTGTATTAACATGTTTTATAAACCTGTAATGCAGCTGCTATACTAAATCTGGAGAACTTATTCCTTTTTGTCTAATAGCTAGACTTAATTAAAGAGCATGTTTTAATAAACTACAACTTAAGAAAAAATTATGATTAATAGAGCTTGTTGTTAATATATGGTTAATAGTTTCAAGGAGAGGTACTAGAATAATGCCAATATATTATAAAAATTTACCATTTTTAACTAGCCTAGAATCCAAAATCACAGCACAAATATTTTAAGGCTTGATCCATCCCATTTAAAATGGGCACAAAAGAAACATTTAAAACATCTCAAAACCCTGCCCCACGAGTAGAATTGGTTAACCCATCCTGTATAAGCTCTCTATATCTAACTCTATGTCAGAACAAGTCAGGTTCTTCAACCTCCAGGCATCGGCAGTGTGGAAGCAGGGACGGTATAACACTGGTGGAAGCAGAGACAATGGGAGCGGGAAAGCTCCCTTCCAGGCAGTGGCAGTGGCTTCAGGGAACCCATGACGCCACTATAGGTACCTATAGGGGAAAGCTCCCCTGTAGGTACAATGCATGTTGTGTTGGGTCAATGTCCAGATGATGGCAGTAACGACGGTAATGTTGCCTGCAAGGGTAATTTGAAAATGTTACTATTTCTTAAGTAGTTATTAGCAGCAACATTAAACTCATTTAAGAGTGTTTTAGTGAATATCGATTATTATATTAAGAAATTTATTTTTTTAAAAAAATATTTTTTTAATAACGTCGACAACCACGGGTGGCCATGTATTTAAATCCTTAAAAGATGTACGGGGATGTGATCCTTTGTGTCAGCAACTCTGGCCCTACTCTATGCCGTCCCACATAAATAGATGGCTAGGATTGAGTGGCACATAGTAAGGCTAGAGTTGCTTGTACAGAAGATTTGAGTGGGACCTACATAAATGGATGGTTAGAATTGAGTAACACAGAGTAGAGCCAGAGTTGCCGGCACTGAAGATTTTAGCGGGATGCACGTGAATTGTAAGGGAATGTGTCGGACGTTGCTAGGAAAAAATGTGCGCTATACAGCAACTTTAAACAAGTTAAAGATTATTTCGACAAAAAATAAATTTTGGGAGTTAAGCATTTCTGATCGTCACGCCAAAATTGACTATTTTCCAAAAAGTTTGCTCAGGTGAAAAGCTGCATCTTGCAGTTTTTGGCATGTAACTATATATATCACCGCTGAAATGACTTATGTAGACACTAATTTGCAACTATATCCGTAAGGTTAATTGTTCCTTCTCGGGATGTAAGGAGTTTTACATAGGACGTAACAGAATGTGAAACACGAGAAAGCTAAAGGCTCACACCAAAATGCTTTTTGGAAAAGTGAGTTACGTTGTAATGAGATGATAGGCACTCACTTTGGTATCTTCCAAACTCAAAAACAAAGAAAAGAAAAGAATATTACTTGTTGATTGCACTTTTCTTTCATGATTCAACCAAACTATTATTGCTATAAAGAGGAATGTTAATTTCCACCAAACTAAGCACCGAAAGATGTACATTCTGTTACTTGCAAATTAGTTGTTTCCACCGGAACTGGCTAGCTAGAGAAAGCTCCAGGCTTCCTTAAATGTAAGTGCATTGATATTACAGGTAGAATTTGTTCCATGTTGGGAGGATACAGTATTCCTAACGGCTTTGGTTTTATGTTCAGTTCCTATTAGACAAACTGATTTCAACCATTGATAAATGCAGTTTACTGTAACGATGCCAAGAATGGTTTTTGATATGCCTCATGTCTCACCTATCCCCGATGTCCCCTTGTAAGCTTACTGTTGTGTTGATCAATTATCTTAGCTCATTCTTCTTATTTAACTAGTTATATTACAAAACAGGAAATAGCAGTTGAAAAGAGGATTGGAAATTGCGATTTTCTGTTTATTATCATAAAATTTATTCGTAATAATTTAGTCAATTGCCGAATAATCAAAAATATATTTTCTTTTGGTAAAATTCAGAATTGCTTAAAAGTGAATATTTCAACCTTCCAATTTGAGCCTGAAACATAAGTTGAACTATTTTTCAATTTCAATTTTAATTTGAGAATCCAAATGCAAGTAATCCAGGAATGTGGAATTTAAAAGAGAGAACGAATCAAGTTTGAATCAGTTTTATCATCTTGAGCTTGAATCTAAAACTATGTGACTTAATTCATTTCTCCCCAGATTGACAATGGACCAAAATCGTTCAGCAGCTGATCCTGAAAACAAATCAAGTTACAAGGATTGGAGCAAGCGCATGAAAAACATATCTGTCAAAGCAGGGACATATTCGAAGGAAGCTCTGGACCAGAGGAGAATGAAATTGACTACGAGACTTGGACAAAGAGGAACGATGTCGCATTGCATGATGCGACCCAAGTGTAAGAGAGCAAATTCAGGGAATTAGTTCGGCCAAAATTGCATGGGACTATTTGGCCAAAATGGATCAGATGCATGCAACGGCTCTCCATCCAACCGACTCGCCGGGTCTCATTTTGTGTCAACCGTCCAATCTCACAAAAGCACCATCACAAACACTGTTTTCACCAGGGCTTAGGCGTACGTGGCTCTCTATTAAATGGCTGCGATGTAATCTTAGAGCCTTTTTTTTGTTTTAAATTTGGTTTACTACAATTTGTAGTTGACGTGGGCTCGGAAGGACTACCGGAGCTTGGGAGGAAGCCCACTGCCAATTTATATGGCAGTGTCACAGGAGAGTTACTATGCCAATGCTCCAAGCTTTAATGGTTTGTCATGACTGATTTTGTAATCAGTTCTAATTTTTATTATTTATTGAGGTCAGTAGGGTTCAAATTCTGGGCTGGAGTATGATTTTGGTCTATATGACTTCCAAAAAGAAAAGGTTGATTGGTATCATTATCATTTGTTAAATCCTTCAGACCAACTTACTTCCAACTTACTTCATATATCTTTATTGGGTTTGAAACCATTTTGGCAGGATGAAGTGGAAAGCCTACGAGAGTGGATCAAAGAGATTGATATAAAAGTTGGCAGCTCAGCATTCAATTGATCACCATAAGGAACCAACTTGCGTGGAATAAGAAAATATTTCCAAGTCAGTATGTCTAAAATGGTGCATGCCAACTAAGATGTTCCAAAGTATGTGTCAGTTGAGTCAAGAGCATATATAAGCTTGTCATATAAAAACTAAATTTGGATTAGAATGTTTATATTCGTGGCATATCAGGAGTATAATATATATGTTGTATATGAAAGGAAGCATTGCTTATTTTGTGAAATAAATACTGCTATTATCTACATAAGCTACAATATATATTTACGAGATTGAATGTTGTTCATTCGATGTTTCTCTTATCCTTTTGAATGGCTTAACAAAAATTTTCAACTTCTTAATTAAGATCAAAGTCTAATTTTTAAGTATAATTACAATTTTAATAAATCAAATATATCGTATATTAATTTATGAAGTTTCTCAAATTTTACAATTAATTCCAACTTAATTTAAATTGATTTTTGTTTCTTAAACTTCCTTTTTTTTATGTATGACACATTACATTCCTAATATGTTAACAATAATTATAACATATAATTCTAATTCATAATTAGAATTAGATAAATTAAAACTTTTTTTAATTTATCTTTAATTTTGCAATTAAACTATCCATAATTACATATTAAAATTGATGTATAGTAGCATGAAAAGATCACTCCAATAGTAAGAATGTCAAAAATAGTAAACACTAAGTTCATAATCTATGTTCAAATCCAATCATATTTGAAAGGACATCCCGGAGTTACCCTTTCGGAACCCGATTGGAGCCTTACCGGTGACCCCACAGTAGCCCTTCAATCGATATCTAACTTAACTAAATGGTTTCAGCAAAGCCAAGTTGTTTAATTGTTAAAAAACTCCAAAAGTTAAAAGCGCAAAAAATAGAGGGAAAATAGTTTTTTTCAAATCATTTTACTAAAAATTTTGGCAACATAACGACTGCTTTTCTAAGATTTCCAAAATTCAAAAACCTATATAATGTGATTTAAAACATTTTTAGTATTTCATATACCATCTCAACTTCTAGAATTGGATCTCAGGTCCATATGACAAGCAATCACAGACATATAATGCTCAACATTTTAAAAATATCATTGAGGATCAAAGCCCTCGTAGTTCATTAACTAAGATATTTACAATCCCACAAATATTCACAAGATCACATTTTTGAACCCTTTCTAAAATAATTTAAAACATATCACACACATAGCAAAAATAACATAAGCACAGTGACACTCGGCGATACAACTAATCCTGCGATAGAGTCCTAATTACTGCAACAGCTATACGTATATCTAGGTGATTTGCTTAAAAACATAAAAATAAGGGTGAGCAAAATGAGCTTAGCGAGTGTTAATCAGTTTACAAAAAATTAAACTTTTCATAAAAACATAACTAAAATAGTTTCATACAACAATAAAGCTTATGGTAAAATATGTTCCATAACAATTGGTAATAGCATAACATTTCACCAAACCCAATTTTAATTTTTTTAAAATACTATTTCGAAATGATTTTCTACATTAAACTCATAACATGCAAGTTTCTATTTTTCTTTTTTCCTTTTTCCTTAACAATAAACATTGGTGGCAATAAGTTTTCTAAAAACTTTTATACTAAAAATAAGTCAACCACTAGAATTGGTACTATATGGTATCTCTCAAATCACTTTTTTTATTTTCATGACTTTCCTTACTCAAAATAGTCCACCACTAATTTATTTATCATACGATACACTAGGCATAAAGTCACGAAGCTAGTTCTTTATCGCTTATACTAACTTATTCTCCAAATAATATCACAACACTTCATTTAATAATTCCAATATCACAAATAAATATAATGACCATTCTTAATCACATTCACATGGTCATTACATCATAACCAAACTTTTATACCAAAAATGCCCTTAAGGTCATTGTTATGAATATCGGACCGTACCGGCCCAAATCAGGTACCGGTACTTTGACTTTGGTACTAGGTTTAAATACTGGTCAGTACCGGTCCGTTTCGGTGTTGGTACCGAAAATTTTAAAAAATTGGGAAAAGTTTTTGTAAAATTTTTAAAAATTTTAAAAATTTTCCTCTCTTCCTCCTACCTCTCCTTCCCCCCTTTTTTTTCAA
>JANZLH020000067.1:2659811-2671815 GCA_026770325.2 Erythroxylum fimbriatum
CCCTTGCTATATATAAAGCACTTTGTGTAACCGTTCTTCACTCTTCATAGGCCTGGGCCAATTGTTTAATCCTTTTCTAAGTTGGGCCTTGCCTCCCGTTATACGAGTTCATAACATTACCGACCCCTCGAAAACATCCTTGTCCGCAAGGATGATAGCGTGAAGCAATAATCGTGACGTTAAATGTGAAGCCATAGGAACCAAGGGTAACATCCATCTCAAGCATGAAGATCCCCTAAGCTGTAAATGTAACCTGAAGAACTCAGCTAGCACAGTGAGTCGATGCACTACTTGGATTTTGCCATTGTGCAGAGGCAAGTGCTTGGGAATAAACACAGCTTGGTGTAGCTTACTGGCAAATGACAGCTTGAAGGTCATAATCCCCATCAGAAAATCAACATAAAGAGCACTAAATGTAATCTCAGTGAACCCATTTACAGCAAAGAATTGTCCAGCAAAACTCGGTTTGAGAGACATACTCTCGTTAATAAGTGAGGCATCACAAGAACGTGCAACCAACAAGGCACCCAACAGTGAAAATTTTTGGAAAAGACAAGCTTTGAGTACTTGACAACAGCATGTATGCGCTTGTTCAAGAATCATCTCATATCTAATGGAATAAGACGTGAGGTGTATAAGGAGGAAATGAGCAGTAGCAGGTGGGACCAACTGTTCAGGAGATGGTATAGTCCTCGCAAGAAATGCCAAATACACAAACAAAGCATTAACGTCGTGACTGTGAAGTGCATCCAAGTAGTGAGATATAAGATTGCGAATGGAAGCATTGAAATCAGCCGTTCTATGTCGCAACAACAAATCAAACTCGTCATAAGAAATCACTTCATGAAATTGCGGACTAGAAATTAATTTCACACTGAAAAAATCAACTATTGCATAGAATCGATGCAAACACTTAAATCCAACGAACTGAGCTGACCAAACTATTGGAGCTTCATGTAGTGTTCTGTTGAAAACGATGGCAACTTCGATAACAACCAAGGTAACTAAATCGAAAATTGTTTTCCAAAAGAAGGCAGCAAGCTTTTGGTTGTAACTAACATCAGTCACAAACATCCCAAAGTTGAGCGCAAATGGCCACAGTTTAATAGCATGTAGGTTGGCAAAGACAAGAAACCGACAATCGAGCAATAGCTGTTGATTGACAAGAGAAATACCGGGATCAAAAGTCGTAGTTTGTACAAAAGCATGAGGGAGGAATAAGTCATCAACTCCAACTTCAACTTGACGTCCTCCGGAATCAAAACCTTTGAGAGCCACAGGAAGAGTATACTCATCAATCAAGGCACGAGAATTCTGGTTTGTTTCACGAACCGGTTTAAACTCCACAGCTTGAGCACCATATTCTCTCGATGGAGAATTTCTAAACACTGAACTCGGACTGTGTGTTGGAATCAAATCCTTGTGTGCACGAACAGGTTTGGGTTCCACTGGGTCAATGATCGCTTCTGGAGTGATGCACATTCTCTCCGGCATTTGATCAAATACATTGGCGTCATCAAGGATGTCGGTCTCATCAAGCACATAAGAGGACAAGAAAACCACAGATTCCTTAAGATCACCTGAAATCTCAGGGTGTCGGTCGCTAGCAGCTGTGACGGTGACTAGTGGAGCCGGCAGTTGGTGAAGCAGGTCAGGTCCAGCAACTTGTTGGACGACTTCTGTTGCATCAGGAGAATTCTTGTTTGGGAGAGGAAGGAGAAGATCTAAAAGTCGACGAAGAAGGAGGGTATTCTCCTCAACCCGACGCCGCAACGTGGAAGTCGACGTAAGCATGGCCCGAGAATGATCGGCCATGGCCATAATGTTGTCTTCGATGGAGTTGAGATGAACGTCATCTAAAGGCTCTGTCATCTATACATAGAGTCAATGAAAGCACCAATGAAGTGAACAGCTATCGCAAAAAGATGAAAATAATGTAACAGCACAGCAGATAACAAAATAACAGTAGAATTCTGGGAACTTTCTATTGATTGTAAAGGAAATACAAGTGTAAATTGTGTAAGTAATCAATCTAAGAGGGGAGATGAGAAACAGAGAGAATTGAGATGAGAAGAAGAACAAACAACAATAGCATAACATTCTCCCTGATTCAATCCTTGGCACCCTTGCTATATATAAAGCACTTTGTGTAACCGTTCTTCACTCTTCATAGGCCTGGGCCAATTGTTTAATCCTTTTCCAAGTTGGGCCTTGCCTCCCGTTATACGAGTTCATAACAATCTTTTATTTCCAGGGTTAGTAGAAAGCGTATCTATTATTAGGTAGGACCTGAAATCTACTATTACCTAAAGAGTGTTATTATCGACTTTTTTTGTTCAAATTTTTTAGTTATTTCTTGATTTTCTTAAGCCTACTAATGTATTTGTAGGATTCAAAACCAACTACATTTATCGTGATTCCTATGGTGATAAAAGCATTAGAGTTATGGTTTTTAACCAAATATTTTTTGAATCTAAATAGGTTATTCCTTATGTGATAGGACACATTAAGATGAACTTAAATTAGGCAGTGATTTAAGAAGAGAGGACAAAAAGCGAGTTATAATTTAGGTAAAGTGGAGGTACATGCATAATTAATAAGGGCATGATCCAACTTCATTCTCATAAGCATGTTCCTTGCTTATCTATTACTCCATGTATATTTGAAACTATCATATCTAAGGTCCTCTAATTTAACATTACTTAAACAAACTATGAAATCATCTACTTTATACTTTGTTCCCTCAACCTCTTAAGAGTTAAATGTGTTTTTAAAATCACCAAGGATAAGCTAAGGGTTAAAGATAAAGGCTGTTAGAGTTTTGATGTCAACTCGTAGTTAAAAGATTGTATGCATAAATAAAGATGATATCTACTAAGGTATTGCTTTGGGTTAGAGTGATTTTGAGGTGAATATATTGACATGAAAATTGGTTGTTTTCAAACTTTACGTGCTTATGATCAAAAACCTCCAACACTCTTCCATTGAAAAAATTTTGATGATTGGAGATTAAGTGCTCATATTTATTCAAAAACCATGTCATATTTGAAGAGATTAGATTTTATTTTTGTCTCTAAGAAACTAGCCAAAAGGGTTTTTTCTAATGATAAAAAATCATTAAAATTTGTTATTTAATGGACCAATTCAGTCCACTAATATTCTAAGTCACAACAGAAATTAAGGGGAGATATGCTTAATAGGAGGAGCTTTCCTTTTCGTAATTGAGGTTCTCCTTATTAGAGAGAATTGTTTATCCTTGCTTATATTTGGTATAGTATAGGTTGAAAGTTTATCTCAAATGCTAGCAAATTGTTCAAATTATGATTAAGTAATTTTAGCTCCTATTATTGGTTGTATTTCTTTCCTAACTAGTTCTAAATTTTGTTTAAGTTTACTAATTGTAAGCTCCTTATTAAGTTCAAGTGCTTTTTTATTTATTAGTGGCCTGGTCTTTTCAAGTTCTATTCAATTATATTTATTAGTTATTAATAATATACTTATTAGTTTAATATATAATAATAAATTAAGTAAAAATTACATTTTTTTGTGTAATAATAGCATCAACAATCTCAAAATGTGTAATATGCTGACAATCTAATAACAAGTTAAACTTTAGTTTATACTATTAAACATTTTGTTTTTGTTTTTTTGTAAATTTACCTTCTATCTATTAAATTTTAATTAGCATATACCTTTTCTATATTCTAATTTTCAAATAAAAATAAAATAAAATTTCTATCTTTGTTAATAAGAATTTTATAAAAATTCCAGTATATAAAATCAATAGTAGTAAGAAATTTATTTCCAAAAATAATGACAATAACAGATACATCTTTACAAAAAAGATAATTTATTTCAAGGATGATACACAAAAAATACCACTCTCCCTCCCTTTTCTCTCTCAAACTTAATACCTTTATACATGTAAAATTAAGAATAAAAATCTCTTATTTCTTAAAAAAATCTCAATACCACGACTTCATGTTCTTGTTGAAGATCCCAGGTCCGTATGTGTATATGAAAATTTCAACAAGAAGGGGAAATTGTAAAAATATGAATAAAGTAACAGGAAGGCTAACCAGTAGAATGATTGGAATAACAAGATGCAATTGCCCTTGAAGCATTATCATAAGAGTAGAACAAAAAGATATCATCATGGAGACAATGGAGAAGAAAAGTGTAGAAAGTCCAATTATCAACTTTGTGGGTAGTGATTTAAGGAAATCCTCTTGAGCGTAGCGTGATGTGAGGATTCCTAAAAACATCAACACAGAAGTTGAGGAAGCAAACAGAGATATTGAATCCGAGATAACAAAAACCATGTATGTCTTTTTGTAGGAAAAGGAGGGTTTGTTGTTTTCTAGCACGGTTGAGTTAGGTACAGTAAATATCGCAGCGAACATAACGGTAATGATGAGAGCACCAACCACAGTGGAAGAAGTAGCGGTCTCCTTCATCCATTTCTCTCCATCTGCCATTAACTGCTTGTGGCTCTTTTCAAATAACTGCTCAGGCGTTTCACCATCCATATTTTGCATGTCCTTGTGATATGGTAGCACGATGCTCTCCACCTCCTGGATTATTTTTTACGAATTAAGAAGGAATATACATGCAACTATTAAGCAATTTATCGAATATTAAGCCTAATTTGTAACCTACCAAATATAAATTTTATCAAATTTTAGATCATTTTTGTTTAAAATTACATGTTGTCGTAATGTATAACAACTACCAATGTTTTTTGCAAGTTGAGCATTGATTCATAATGAGTTAAAGGCTTCAAGTTGAGTTCATTTCTTTCAAAAATTCAACTCTAATCTTGAAGGGTTTCATTTCCATCATGAGATCTCTATCTTATGATCAATAAATAAGATACCTTTAGTTGGCATAGGGTATTTAGAGAAATGGAGAAGGGCAGTGAAAGTCCAAGAGCAGTTGATTATACCTTGAACCATTGTAGCTCTCTTTGCATTTGTAGAGCTGCACCTGATATTTTAGCAAGGCGAGACGGAGGTGCTAACATTCCTGCCAAATGTAGCATATTGTTGCCAAAGTAATCGACGCGGCTGATCCAACCAGTATTGTCTACATTAAGGCCATAGATAAGGCTATAAACCTTTTCCTGACGATAGGAAACTGCTTCCATTATCACGTCTCTTCCAAATATGTCAGCATAGTACATACGATGTGGACAAGCTTTTATTATCTCAATCACAAACTCAAATATCCCGTTCTTTACAGCTTCTGTCAACCCATTTTCCACAACTCCGGTTGGAAGTTCTGTATCTTTTATGAACGATATGTGGTGACACATGCAGCGTAGAATCTCCAGAGCATAGGCGTGCATCAACTTCAATTCGTATATTTGTTTGACTCCTACATGGATAAATTATTGGAAAGAAAAAAAAAAAAAAAAACTACAAGGAAGATGGTGCGCATGCAAATTGATATCTTGCGTACCAAGCAACTTAAGAGTACACCAAAATAGTCCACCACCTGTTGCAAGTTTAAAAACAAAATGAAGCGCTTGTCAAGTGAGTGAATGACGGATCAATCTAAATAACTAATGAAAGCTAATAAACTGTTATTTACAATTATGATGGATGTTTTCACGTGAACTTTACTAGAGTTTATCTACAAAAACTAAATGATCTATAACATTCTTTTAGTTTATCTTTGCTTAATGATTACCAATTGACTTTTAATCATGATTGATTAACAGTCCTTCAATAATTATAGTGTCATGATGTGTTTATAATGTTGTCTTTGTTAAAACTATTGAATCTATACATTTATGAATAATTACAGTTACACGTGAAACATATGCATGCTAGAAATGTGATATAACTTAAAAGACTGATCAAGTTTGTGTGTAATTAACTTAATCTCAATTTTATAAAGGTCCTAACATTTGTATGTTGTGATCTTCATTTTGATAATCTTACAGTATTCGGATTAATGTATATATATTGTGAACCTGAAAGTAAGTTTGCCCACAAAAATTAAAATTGAAAGCTGGGAAGTGAAAATTAGGAGAAAGGAATGGTTAAAGAGTGGACAATAATGCAGCAAGACCGTATACCCGGAACATTCGTCTTGCGGTTGAGTTGTGCGCCTTGTATACGAAATTCGTCGTTCAAGGTATCAGGGACCTGTATATGTATTGCTGTCACAGAAAAAGCACACCAATTGACCACACCTCAAAGAATTTAATCCATATAAAGTAATTAGCTGGCTCATCACTTTTGCCTTCCCCTCTACTGTAACCATATAAAGATCGGAAGCTTTCGATATTCAAAAGCAAAATACCAGAAATGCTGAAACAATGCAACCAGCGACCATAATACGTCAGTTTGATTATTTGTCACGACTATTTATGCACTATGAAGTCCTAGTCTTTGGAATACTATTTACTATAAAGTAATCTATGCGTATCAACTTTAAACAACATCACAGCTGCATATTGTAATCCGCTAGCTATTTATATATATATAAATACATTGTCCATGAAGATGATATACTAAATAGTACGGAAGGAAGAACAAGTAAAGAGGAGAGTAAAATAGGAAAGAACTAACAGGAATAAATCCAACGTTTCCAAAAGATAAGACTAGAGCCGTGGAATTCTGAGGCCCTTGATCCCAACGCCAGGAAAGGGCTCATATTTCCAAATCCTGGACAAATGGTCAAACTTGGGCAACGCCGAATGAGATCCAAGGCGACATCTTCAGGCATGGAAAACTATCAGTGACTGTACACATAGTATTTGTACACTAGAAATTGACTGAAGTACGTAGGCATAAGCATGCAGCTGATCATGAACTTCGCAAATGGCTATCTTACCAAAAATCCCACTGACAAAGCAGGAGCATAACAGGGTGGATCCATGATTCCCATTTTGTGGATAAAAGCAAGCAATGGGAGTGCGAGAATAAAGATAGCGAGTAGTTTCATGGTGTGTTCCTTGAGATGCCTCGACGACCGGAAGTTGGCGTCGACGGTCGGTGATGAGAAGAAGCTTGTCGTTAAGTGAAAGAAGGCATTCGACTGTTGTAGTCATACCATTATAAGCAGCATAAGTGAGAGCAGTGGCACCATATGAATCTTGTACTTCGAGGTCAGTTGTGTTCATTAATTTGGCCAATTGCTGCGTGATCTCTTCATTTCCGGTGTTTGCCGCAACATGAATCAGCATCTGACCACGAGCTGACACTTTGGCAGTTAACGCCGCTGGGTTAGCATCAAGCAGCGTCTTTAAATTCGCCCAGTTACCTTTGTAGATTGCCGCATACATGGCCGCAAATCTTTTGTTGTCAACATCAAAATGCCCTGTAATAAAATTATAAGTATGTTTGTATTTATATACACAAACTATCAGAAATCTAGAATAGAAGAGGGGCTACTTACATACAGCGCCAAGCGGAATCATTCTAATCAAAGGTGGTTTAGTGAGCCCTGACAAGTCACCAAAGTTGACCCCAAATAATGCGATCCTGGAGAGATCAGATGGATTCACTCCTTGTGTTTGGAGTTCAAACATTTTGGCCATCGTATTCCATGCCCATTTGGCAGAGCTGATATCGTAAACCATGGACAATGTTGGTGGATCGCATGTCATTCTAATTGCATCTAATGCCACTATATTCTTAATCCTCCAAGCTTCACTGTCTTTTGGGACTGATTTTGGTTCTATTGCTTCCCAGAGATCTTCGCCTACCAGATACTCTCTCATTCTCTGGCTCCAGAATATATAATTCGTGGGCGCTGGTGGCGCCAGATTTAATCTGCCAAATTAGACATCATACGAAAGAAAGATTTGGTGTGACGTAAAATTAGGATTTGTAAAAGCTTGAACGAAATGCAACGTAATTCATATCTTTTTTCTATTGCACTGATAAATGTACGTAAATGCTCCATCAAATATTTATACTTAAACGCACGTCGATAAAAGGGCACGAGTACTTGTAGAAAATGAAGTGTTTGATAATGAGCTTACATGGGAACATTTGGGATTGGCGACGGTTCATAATGATCGCTTGGATTCATATTCTTCTGCATTATAACACAAAAAGGACAATTATCATTTATATCATTGTGTAAGATTCAAACAATGATAAAATGGATTTGAACGATAAAAATAGCGCTACATGCATACTTACGTGCAATTTCCTTTTTCTGCAGAACTCTTTGCAAGTGAAAGTTGGATACAAATGAACGCTGGTCAGAAGCATTTATAGTCGATACATACATAAGTGTATTGGTGTGTACTTGAAGAGGTTGTGTGGTTCTTTTCTTGGCTTCTTAGTTGAGTAAAGAAGTTATTCTCTACTCCTCATTGGAATCGACCCTTTTCACTTTCATCTCTCCACTTGTGATTGATCACTGGAAACAATAAGCATTTAGCTTTCACGTTGTGTTTTTGCTCCACTTTCGATGCAAGAAGTAGAACCTTGTATAACCAACGTCAAGTGTCGCTGTCCGTTGTATGTTAAAAACATCAGAACGGATAATAAGCTCTCTCATATCAAATTTTTGATTGCAATTACAATTAAAAAAAATCTCAAAGTATCATACAGACAGTGTTCAAAAAATTAAGATGCTTCTTTATTAAAGTAAAGAATTTGATACCTCTTGATGGAAGAAAACACTTATGCAATGAAAAAAGATAAAAATGGCTATACATAGTGAGCCTTTAGGATTCTCAAAGAGACCAAATGAGATTACATAATTAATATACATAGTAACATAGTATATATGAACCTAATGCTTCTTGATCTTCTTTATTCTTGGATTAATCTACACTTCGAGAATTGCAAACTTCAAATTTTCTTTATCATCTTCATGAAGTATCTTCTTGAGTTATACTTAACTATATCTTGTTCATATATATCATCTCATCAAGATAAAAAACTTATTAGTAGTATTTTTATTTGGTTATTTTAAAATATTGATCGAAACCTTCCTTGATTCAACTACCTCTTTCTTTTTTTATAATGAAAAAAATATTTGTGATATTAGAAAGAAATAATAAAAATCGAGGAAGTGAGCAATTGTCTATATCAAGATACTTATTAGCTCCCACTTAATTTATACAAGACTAATCATGACTAACTTTGCAACACAAATGCATTTCTTCTTTAATAATTTTATTTAAACATATTTTTCTTTCTTTTCTTTTTTCTTTTTTTTCACGTAAAAATTGAAAGAAACTACATCAACCTTTGAAATTCATTAATAAGAGATAAAATGACATTCCAACAATTATAACCAACCTGTACATATGCACACCCCCACACTTATAAAAAAGTGTTTAAATTGGTTAAATAAATAGTGTCTACTGACCACTTTGGAAAAAGAGGTAAGTAGTGAGTGCATGTCTGGGAATATAATAACTTTTGGTTCATATCGTCCACAATTTTGAGGATAGTATCGGAATATTTTTTGGTCTTCTTTCCAGTCATTAAGTGCTTCAAAGCAGTCATAGAAGATTTCATAAGTAATCTTTTTCATTTCTTCCTTAAGAGCTTTGGTAGGGACGACATTTATTTTCTCCATATTGATAGGTTTTCCCAAGGTTTTCATTTTAGAGTCTGATGACTGTTTCCCCAGAGCTTGTTTATAATGGGGCCTTAATGATAGTTCTTTGAATTCAGCTAAGGCCTTTTCTGCTTCAATGCAATTTTTATTGCTTTGTTGGATAATTGAGAGTTTATCCTTAATATGGATGGCAACCTTATGTCATTCATCATATATTCCAGCCATGGTTCCATTGAATATGACATAAACTTTGGATTTTTTGAAATCATATTTTTCTGGGGGACAGGTGTAGCTGGGTTTGATAATAGACTGGTAGTTGGAATAGTATGTTCGGGAATGTTAGGAAAAGCTGTTTGGGTAATTTGTTAAGGAGTAATTGGTTGGATGGTTGGTCGTACACTTGGTGGTTGATCAATAGATAGTTGTTTTTCTCAATGAAGGCAATGGTTGCTCTTAACTGATTAATTTCTTTAGTTAAACTTTCCAATTGTTGTTGTAGGTTTAATAATTTGGTTTCCTTCTTATTAAGTGAATTCTTTAGGCTGAGGATAGTTATTTCCATTCTCTAGTTAATGTATCTACAAGATTGTTAGCAGAAGATTTTATATAATGTATTTGAAAATTATATTGATTTAATTCTAATTTTCATTTGATTAAACGTCCTTGATTGTAATTTTTTAAATATTATATTTAGTAAATCCATATAAATACTTATAATCTGTTTGAATATGAAATTCAACAGGTAATAAATCAACTTTCTATTTTCTTAATATTTTAATACAAGCAAGTGTTTCCTTTTTATGGATAGGATGTTTCCTTTCAGTGGGATTAAAAGTCTCATTGATATATTTACATAAGAGATAATTCCTTGACTCGGGTGGTTATGCTAGAAGGCAGCCAACCCATTTATCCATACTTGCATCAATTTGTACTAGTAGTATATCCTTATCAATATAATTATATAATGCTGGTAAGTTCTTGCAAAGATTTTTTAATATATGTACCGTTGCGGTGTATTGTTCTGTATATATCTATTGGGCTTTTGTACTACATTTAATTTGTAACTTTTTTTCTTTCTTTAGCTAAATCTTTAAGAAACCCTTGATCAAAGATATAGTTTAATAATACAAGGAATTTTTGAGCTTCAGTTATGTTTTTTAAGGTGTGGGAAAATGGTGTAATTTTTCAAAGATGTTAGGTTGTAATTTTAAGAATCCATTATGAAATTCTATACCTAAATATTCGATATTTTGTTGTGCTAATTTAATTTCCTTTTTGTTTAAAATTAGTCCTGTATGTTGACATCTAGTGAGAACACCAACTCAGCAGCTTATATGGAAAAGAATTGATAGGACAATACATCAATTAGACAGGCAACATATATCTTTATACAATATGCAATAGGAGCATTCCCCATAGTTAAATCAAATAGAAGAGAGCCTCGTTGCATATTGCCATCATATTAGATTTATACCATAAATCTTCTTTTCCATATCAACCATTGATAATACCTATTATTGAGAGTCATGATGATGAAGTTACTATAGACTTATTATCTATGTTTATCATTCTTTCATCCTACGTATTTTCTTTGTTTTGTTTCTCCTTATGCTTTTTGAACTAAATTTTTTACGTTATATTATTTTACCTTTTGTTTAGTTTTTATCTTCATTTTATTTTAAATAATTTTTGCATTTTATGTTTTATTTCTTTGTTTGTATTTGTGCAAGGAACTAATATCTTCTAGATATTTATTACATTAATATTAATAGAAGTAACAACAAGCTTAGAGAAGTTATCTTTCACGTTTACTTTTTTTTTTCTCTTTTCCACTTTTATAGTAACTTTTGTTTTGCATTTTACTTATCGTTGATCCATTGAAGAAAATTTGCAATTTATGTGTAAGGAAGGACTAATTTGATTCTATTTTGAGACTATTTCTATGTATTGATCTAATTGTAGTTAGCTTAATAGGTGAAAGTTTAGGGAAATTAACAAATAAAAGAAAGGTGATTGAGAGGAATAATTAAAAGTTGAATTTTATTGTCAATTAACTAGGTTAGATGTTGGACCCCATTTTCGGAACCCAACATCCGAATTCATAAAACATGAGTGTAACATCCTGCTACCCATATTAAGGCTAGAATAGCGAATTATGAGAAATCACTAAGAAATTAGGAAAATTTATGTCATCCATAAGTTAAGTGCGACATGCACATTTTTGCACATTCATATGATTGTACATGCATTCATTTACATTTTTCGGGTATAATTAGATTGAGTTGTGATTTTTAGGAACTTTTGAGAATTTTAAATTTATTTATATTGAAAATTTTATTGATTAGTGGAATTATATTTGTGAATTTTGGTGAATTTAGGATTTATTTCAGAATTTATAGAGTATTATGGAAAATGGGAAAAAGGAATCAAAAGATATTTGGAGATAATTGGATTGTAAAGATGGGAG
>JANZLH020000067.1:2733401-2749687 GCA_026770325.2 Erythroxylum fimbriatum
CAACCAAACAGGTTTTCGTTTTTTTAGGAAAAAATCATAAACCAAAAAAAAGAAATAGAAACAAAAAATAACAACAGAAAAACGAAAGTGGAACCAAACGATCCCTTATTGTAAGATTAATTAAGGATGAATGCTTAGGATTTATTGTTTCATTATGTTTTTCCCCTCCACTCTAATCGATCCAATTATGTGTCGATCCTAGATTGTTTAAGGGATTGAATACTCTCTTTTAATACCTAACCAATTAACCCTAATTGAATATGAAAAATCTAGATTTTGCAACCTCTCGATTCACAAAACTTTCCTAACTTTTTCAATTAGATTTGATCTATTTATTGAATAATTAAGTTCTCACACAAGATCTCTCTTCGAATGATAGTTGATTTGATAATTACGTGACTTATTAAACTACCAACTCTTGTTGTGCAATTTAATCAGATTATTTTTGACTCACACTTTTGATTTATTGTCAAAATATGAAATGCACAATTATCACAACACCATATTTTTGTATTGAATCAATAAAGAATAAAGTCACAAAAAGCATCGAAATAAACCCCCTAATCTAGAAATTAGAAACTCATAAATGTAATAAACATTTGAGAATTCAAGTTACATATCAAGTTCGATGAAAATAACAAAAACAAAGAAAGAAAATTTTAATTTGGAGCTTGATATGGAAAATTGGAATTTTAGATGTTCTTCTTGATCTTCCCTTGTTTGATCCACTTTTCTAAGATAGAGGTTGCCTTTTTTAGGCTTCTTAATGTTCTTAAATAGTCTCTTAGGGTCTTAGGGGTGTAAAAATCTAAGTATGTGGATGTTGATAAGTGTAGTTTATACTATATCAAGCAAAATAAAACACAAACTTGACAAACCAATCATAAACACATGCATTCATGCAACATGCATTAATGAGACATGACACCTAACTTTATAAGATCAATTTAGCAAATATCAATCATTCAAGTTGTGTCAACATACCAACCTATGCATTTCATGGTTAAGAACTTTGAATTGAATGTACATATTAATCAAAAGGGAGGGGAATCTACCTCCTTGTTTAGTCTCTAATATCTTCATACCCTTTCTGGCCTCTTAAATGCCCTTGTATAGTGCAAAATTAGGGTTGTAAGGTTATACAAGGATATGTAAGCAATCGTGTATGCTAATTTAACAAAAAGAGTTAAACGATCCTATAGAGATACATGGCTAACTTACACAGATATGTATGTCACTTACACGACCATGTAAGCCCCACATAGGTGTCTAAGTCTCAAGGTTGCTTAAAATAGTCCTTCAAGTTTGTACACATTTCCAGTGGGTAACACGTTTCCGTACACAATCATGTAAGTCATAATAACTTCATTTCTTCCATTCTTTATCCTATCTTCACCCTAATTCATCTCCTTATCACTCTACAAAGGAAAGTAAAATCGAACATCGATGTAAAGGCTTAAAGGATGCGAATTTAGTTCATTTTGGTTCTTATTCCTCTAACTTGTACCTAATGAAAATTATAAACCAAAATATCTTAAGTGCAACATAACATTAATAAAAAGCATTAGGGAATAATTGTATCAACAATTAAACAATTATCAAGCCATCATGCAATATTAATACAAAATAAGTAACTTGGAAATCAAAATTTAAAGTATTGTTATTCTTATTCATTAAATAACTTTTAAAAAAACTATATTCAGATGCGTAGTTAGGTGATCTGACAGATTATAGGCTAGGTTTGTGATATGGATTTTTAAGTTATGTGATGAAAATAAGGAAAGCCTTTATCATATTCAATCTCATATGCATCAAAGCAATTCAATTGAGAAATAGGCACCAAAGGAAAATGAACAAACATAATTTCTATCCTTGAAGGCTATCAAATTTCCTTTTGCAATACTTCATCAATCAATTGCCTCACTTTGACTAAGTGCATACCTTAACTATTTAAACTTATCAATATTTTTAGATTTCATTTTAATCAGTTTTGGTCCCAATTTGCACACACAATCCAATTCATTTAAAGCAATTTAGTAAAAATGTCTTTGACACATCTTATTTCATCAATTTTCAAAAGCATTAGATAAAAACAAACAATTAACTTAAGAAAGTGTTCAGGCAACCTAAAAATACTTAAAATATCATAAAATTGGAACAAAGGAAAATATCCCACCCCTTATAAATATTTCAAACACTATCCCTAGTGTTTAATAGTAAAGCAACAAAATTAGTAAAATAGGAAATAAAAGAGAGAAGAAAAAGAAAATGCTATTTTTCTCTTTGTTTTGGATGGGGAATTTAGTGAGGGTGCATGGTGGGTAGGTCATCAAGGCATGACTTGTATGGCAGGTAGAGACTAAATGTCTAACATCTTATTAGGAATTTAGGGATTTTATGAATTTATGTGCCAGACATGGTCGTGCACATGGTTATTTTTTAGATCGTATATAAAATTTTTGGCCCAAGATTCATGACTTCCTATGGGTACATACACTTATACGCTTTAAGGGATACAATCATAACCTTTTGTGTATGCACGTACCTAATTTTCATAAGGGCATGTCTGATTAAAAACATTATCCTTTAATCTCCATATGGTTACAAATAGTTATATGCTCTATAGAACACTAGCATGTCTAAGTCCATACAGGTATGTTAATACAATAGTGTTCGGGTGAAATAACATCTTGCAATCTTTAACACATTTATAGACAGTTACATGCTCTAGGGGACACAGACATGTCCATTCTTCAAACAAACATGTCAGATTGAACATGGCTGCGTACAATTCCATAATAGCGTGTCTTTAACAACAAGTCTAAATCTTTGTTTTCTATCTCGGTTCTGCCCAATTTCAACTCCTTTTGATTCATGAAGAAAATTAATGCCTAAAAAGAAAATATATTGAAATGAAATTAAAAGTAAAACTAAAATAAATTTAGTTTGCCTCCTAATAGTTCTTTTATTTAATGTCCTTAGCTCGATTGTGCTGTCATATTCTTTATAATAAATTGGATCGGTTAAATCCATTTCTTCCATTGTTGTAACATTTACATTCTTATAGTAGATTTGAGAGTATGACCATTAACTTTAAAAACTATGGAGGTAGACATGCTTTGAATTTCAACTACCCCATATGGAAATACGTTAGTTATAATGAAAGGTCCAATCCATCGAGATCTTGACTTGCCTGGAAATAGTCGAATCTGATAATGATAAGGGAGAACATTTTGCCCAATGGACAATTATTTTCATGCAATGAATTTTCCACGTAAAGCTCTTGTTCTTTCTTTATAAATTCTTGAATTTTTATAGGATTCATGACAAATCTAATCAAGTTCCTATAACTACAATTTTCTGTGATCTCCACTTTCTTCAAAACTCATATTACACTACTTAATAGCCTAAAATGCTTTATATTCTAATTGACAAGGAGATGATATGCCATTACTAACATGTAGGGTGACATACCAATTAGTGTTTTATAAGTTGTTTGGTAAGCCTAAAGTGCGTCTTTAAGTCGTAAACTCTAGTCTTTTCTTATTGGTCCAACATTTTTTTCTATGATTGATTTAACTTATTTGTTTAAAACTTAAACTTACCCACTTGTTTGTGGATGGTATGATGTATCAATCTTATGAGTTGCTCCATATTTCTTTAAGACAACCTCAAACATTCAGTTGCAAAAATGGTTGCCTTAATCTCTAATTAAGGCTTGTAGAATGTCGAACCACCATAAAATATTATATCTAAGAAAACATGCAACTAATTTGGAATCATCAATTCAGGTGTCATTTTTTATACCCGCTTTAACATGCTTTAACACGAAATCGATGACTAACAAAATGTAAACAAAATTAAAATAAGAGGAAAAAAGTCCCATAAAATCAATGCCCCAAACGTTAAAAATTTCGTTAACCAAAATTGGAGTTTGTGGCGTCTCCTTCCTTTGAGTGATATAACTTGTTCTTTAACATTGTTCGTAAGCTTTACAAAATAGGTAACTATCTTGAAACAATGAAGATCAAAAGAAACCATATTCTAAAATCTTTCTTGCCATTCATTTAACACCAAAATGTCCTTAAAACATATAAATGGAAAAATATAAGGATATATGAGATTTCATTTTCAGGTACACATCTTTGAATTACCTAATTAGAGCAATTCTTCCATAAATATGGATCATCCTATATATAGTGCTTAACATCACTCTTGATCTTGTCCTTTCAAGCTTTCAATAGATTTGTAGGTAGCATATTAGTAGCCAAATATTTTACTATATCTTCATACCATAAAAATTTGACACCCACAAAAAATTGTTGTTCATTTGGTAATTCTTCTTCTAAATCAATGTTTTTTCGAACGTGAGATAAGCAACTTAAATTATTTACCACTCAATTTTTTGCACCTCGTTTGTCTTTGATTTCCAAATCAGTTTCACTTAACAATAGGATCCGTCCCATCAATATGGATTTTTCTTCCTTCTTTGACAACAAGTATTTTAGAGATGTATGATTAGATAAAAGAATGACTTTAGTGCTTAACAAGTACGATTGAAAATTTTCAAAAGTAAAAACTACTACTAATAACTGTTTTTTAGTTGTTGAGTAATTTTTCAAGGCATCATTTAAGGTCATAGACATATGGTAAATATCATACGGCATTTTCTCTACTCATTTTCCTAAAACAACTCTTACAACTTCGTAGCTTGCATCACACTGGAGTTCAAACATCAACTCCCACTTAGGTAATTAAATAATAGGGGACAAAACTAATAAAATTTTTAACTTGTCAAAGGCTTCTTTATTATCATTATTGAGTTAAAAAAGTAACCTCTTTTTGGAGTAACTTGTACAATGATGATGCTAGTTTCGAAAAAACTTTCATAAACCTTCAATAGAAACTTACATAGTCAATAAATGAGAAAAATTCTCACCCACTTGGGGGTAAGGAAAAGATTGAATAACATCTATTTTTGCCTTATCTACTTTAATCCCCTTACATGAATAAGTTTCCCTGAGACTATACCTTGCTCTACCATAAAATGACATTTTTCAAAATTAAGAACGAGGTTAGTTTCCTTGCATCATTGTAAAATCCAACTCAAATTATGTAAATACTCATAAAAATAACCTCTATAAATAGAGAAATTATCCATAAAAACCTCAATGATTTGCTTTACATAATTTGGGAATATGCTTCCCATATATGTTTAGAAAGTAGCTAGTGCATTCACCTATACACGAAAGTTCCAAAAGGAAAAGTGAAAGTCTTTTTATCCTAATCTTTAAGAGAAATTATGATATGAAAGTATCCTAAAAAACCATAAAAAATAGTAACATGTTTTACCAACTAATATTTCTAACATTTGATTAATATGGGATAGGGAAATGGTCTTTTTGAGTCATGAATTTAATTTCCTATATTAAAAAAATACTTGACATCCATTTTGGACCTTAGTAGGAACTAAATTTCTATCTTGAGTGATGTTGTCACCATAATTCCCATCTTTTTCAAAACTACTTGTATAGGGCTAGCCTACTCACTATTTGAAATTGGGTAGATTATCTCAGCTTGAACTAGCTTAAAGATTTTCTTTCTTCAGTACCTATCATCAAAGGTTTTAATCTTCTCTAATGTTGCCTTATGGGTTTAGCTCTAAATTCTAAAAGGATCATGTGCATACAAGTAAAACAACTTACATCTTTAATGTCCACTATCATCCATTTGATGGTCGTTTTATATTTTTCAAAACCTTTATGAATCATTATTCTTGTGTAAAAGTCATCTTAATTGAGATTAGTACTCGTAAGTTATCTCCCTCTCTTAGGAACACATATTTTGGATGTTTTGGCAATGTTTTTAACTCTGGTTTTGGTGCGCATACTACTGAAACGATAAGTTGGTCACTAAGCCTAGGCATGCCTTACTCTAGATACTATATTATTGTCATTTCTTTTACTTTCACAAAACTGTCCAATGCTGCCATACACTCTAGCATACAAAAATTAAGGAAAATATCAGTATCTTCATCATTAGAAAGACTTTCCCTCATAGTTGTCTTTAGCTCATCCTTCTTATTAATCCAATTTTGTGCTAGTGAACCCAAAACACCAATTGCAAAGATAAGAGAGTCATCATCAAAACGTTTTATTGTATCATATATGTTAAATTGAAAATATCCTTACCGAATTGCATAGTCAAAGTACTATTGTGGACATCAAATTTTATTTTTTCAATTTTAAAATTATCTTCCTAGCAAAAATGGTGCTGATTGGTTATCATTTTACAAATCCAATACATAAAAGTCAGCCAAAAAATTAATTTGCCTTTAACATGTATAAAACATCCTATAATAAGCCTTTCTAATATTCATTGGACCTATTCGCTAATTAAATTACCACCCCGTCTTTTATAATGATTCTAAGTTAAGAGTTGAATAAATAAAATAAGGCATGATGCTTATGGATGCACCTAGATCTAGAATTGCCTTTTCCACCTTATAACAACATTTTTCCAAGCTTTACCTTTTCAATCCCTTTTGTCTTCTTTCTTTTTTTCATCGTACAAAGTTCCTTCAAGAATTTAGCATACCTAGGTACTTGTTTAATTGCATAAAAAAGGAAAATATTTACCTTACACTTATGGAATATATTATATAAATTGGCATCTCATTCCCATCTCCAAGTATCCTTTAACACTTCCAAAAAAGGAGGAAGTATAGCTAAAGGAGGAGTATGTGACTCATCCTTAAATGTGGGCACCTTTTCCTCTACTTCAACATGTTTAATGTCTTTTATATGAGAATTTAATGAAGGTGTTGCTTTCATGGGTTGCTCCTCTTACTTTCCCCTTTGCAACGTAATAGCATTATAACTCTCCTTAAAATTTACTATAGTTTGTAATGGCAATTTATTCGAACTTTGAGATTCCAAGTGACTGACCACAGTGGCTAACCAACTAATTTTCCAATTTTAAATCCTAGTTCTTCTCTCTTGTTGGAATTTAACTAATTCTTTAAAAATGTATTAAAGATAACTGAATTAGAGGTTTGGGCTTATTACAGTTGTCCCAAAGGTTATGGTTATATTGTTGAAAATTAGACATAGGTTGATTTATTAGTGTATTTCTATATCAAAAATTTAGATGGTCTCTCTAACTAGGTTTTTACATGTTTTTAATATGGATTATATTGATGATGAGGATGTCCTATAAAACTTCTTACTATATTTGATTATCCTATCAAATCTTCTTATAATGTGGGACATATATCGATTGGGTATCATACTATTGAACATGTTCCGTAAGCCTTTGCCACCTTCATTTTTCCTATAGCCAACTGATGAACAAGTACAATAAGATCATCCATATATTGTTTTAGAGAAGAGATATTTACGTCGTTAACTCAACAAGTTGAGTAGTCCATCCTAGCATTAAAATGCTAGGAATTAGATGGCATATTAGCAATCAATAAACAAGTCAAATCTAGCGTTTTGTCAACAAGTGCTCCTCTACTAGAGACATTGATAAGGCTCCTATTAAGTGGTATAAGTCCCTTATAAAAATAATGAATTACTAGTTATTCACTAATAATAGACACATAAAATTTTAAAATGCTCCCAGTACTCATATAAGGACTCACCATTATATTGTTGAATGCCACAAATTTCCTTTCTAATGGTGACAGCAAGGGAGAAGTTTTCCAAAATTGTTTCTTCATTTCGTTCCATATGGTGATACTAGCGGGTTGTAATCTAACAATTATTAACCGTTATCCTTTAAAAAGAATGAGAATGTTTACAATTTGATTTGATATTTGGTGACATCACTATACTTCATTCCCTTGCATATAATATGGAATTCTTGGAGATGCTTGTTAATAAGTGCTTGATTTACCATATATTTACTCCCTAATGCTTAGTGATTAATGTTATGTTATGCTTAAGATACTTAGTTTGGTTTATATTTTGTTTTAGGTATAAGTTAGAGGAACAAGAACCAAAATGAGCTAAAAACATATCCTTGTAGTTGTCTTATTGATGTTCAATCTTATTTGCCTTTGCGAAACAAAAAGAAAGTGAATTAGGCTGAAGATGGGACAAAGAATAAAAGAAAAGAAGTTATTATAACTTATATAGTCGTGTATAAGGTCGTATAACTCACTAGAAGCATGTAAGAGCATAAAGATGCAATTAGAACCAATCTTACAACCTACACGCCCGTGTGTGGACTCACATGATTGTGTAAGTGAGCTACACGACTATGTAAGTGACCTTGTAGCTTATTGTGAATGTATAAGTTCACAATTCTTCCAATTTTGACACTCACAATCACCTATGCACTAATGTAGTTGACCGTGTATTGTGGCAGAAGCCTAATTTGTACTATAAAAGGACATTTAAGAGTCCAAAGGAGGCATTAGAGACATAAAAGAAGCAGAATTTTTACCCTCTGGAGAGCTATAAGGAGCTAACCTTTACCCTTCCAGTTCAAAGGGGATATTAAGGCTAACGAACATGTTTGGGCATTTCTTAATCTAATAGTGTTGTTCTTACTCTCTTTCGGAATTGATTGTGTTATTCTATAAATAGTCTTTTGTGATTTATGTATAAATGATTTAAACACTTCAAATAGATTATTTATGTATGAACCCATTGTCAAAATCTATATTACAATACACAATCATTGTACATCTGATTCACTTATGGTAAACTAATGGTCGAGCATGATTAGGGATAACATAGCATAAGTTAAATGACTTGAGCTTACATGGTTATTTCCTATATTATCCTATTTTTTATTACATAATACAGCTGTCACACCAAATCTAGAGAGCTTATTCTAGGTGGTTTGATAGCTAGACCTAGAGCTTGTTTTAATTAGATACAACATAAGAGAAAATTGGGGTTAACAGAGTTTGTTGCTAATCTATAGTCAATAGTTTCAATGAGAGCTACAAGAATAGCATGAAGATTGATTGTGCTCATTCATGTGAAGGTTAAGATTAAAAAGCAAACTAGATTTGAAACCCAAATTTTAATTTTATTACTTTTGTACTATTTGATTTGATTTGTCTTTAATAGTTTATTTTACTTTATTATGTTAATTGAAATCAACCAAAACCCCTCGCCCAATCCTAGATGTTCATTTTGTAGGGTGTAAATTGATGGATATTTATAGCATAGCTTGTCTCCAAATTCCATCGCCCACATCATCATAACCTCAATCTCCATAAGCCTTCTTGCTCTAATTTTTATTTATTGTTATTTATTTTAATTTATACTGTTTTGTTTCTCATATTGAGGATAATGTATCGTTCAAGTGTGAGGATGTATATGCAATTGCATATCAATTGTTTGTGAAATTTTCATTTGTATTATGATTTTTTATTAGGTTGGTATTATGTGAACATTTTGTTACATGATATATGCATTGTGTGAATATGTCAATGACATGAATTAAATGACATTAATTTAGCTTTGAACATAATCATTTAAATTGTAAAGGCATAGTAACTTGTGAATTTTACGTTTGAAGTGTCTTTAAAATGAATATGCATGTTAATTAGGATATGATACCTATTCTTCCGAAATTTATACATTTATAATTATAGTCAATTTAATTGGTTAACATTATTAGTACCATTTCATGAGAATGATTGACTAAGAAGAAATTAGGTCGACTAAGAAATTGTTTGACTAAGAAGAAATTAGGTCGACTAAGAAATTGGAAAAAAGTTTGTCAAATTCTTACTCCGCTATCATTTTTTAAGAAAATTGGGTTAAGAATAAAGCTAGTAGCTAATTGAGAGTTGTGATATAGCTGCGTAACCAGGCTCATTCACAATAAAATGTTTGTCTTTACGTCAAATGACTAAAATGACACCCAACCAAGCTAAATAAAAAATACAACCTATTTGAGTAACTAGGAGATATTCATGACAAGGTATTTTCCTTTACATCAAATACTAGATTATCATTAAAGAAAATGTAAGAAATGGTGTTACAATAAATAAAACATAATGATCTTTTACAAAAAGCAAGAATTTTCATGAAAAAGTTACTTAATGATAGTTTGCCTTTTTTATTGATCAATAATAGTGAATGCATGCTTACCAGTGCCATAGGTGTATGAATAAGGTGTTGATATTTTTATTGATGTGTATATTGAAATCAAAGAAATTAAACATGAAAGAAATAAGTTAGTATGGTGGCACTTTTTGAGTGATTGATGTTTGAGGTTAAGTTCATTCTATAAGATTTGATGTCATTGTACCATTATTGTATTGTTGCCTAATTGTGTGTTTATTCACTTTTGTGTTTTAAGTTTTTCTTAAGGACAAGCAAAGGTTTAAGTGTGGGGATGTAGATAGGTGTAGGTCATTGTATGTTTTTCTAAGTGATTAAGTGTGTTTTCAAGTGTTTTTTTAGATGATTGTCATGTGTATAGGCTTATAATTGTGTTATTGTTAGTATTGCTATATGTTCTAAGTGTTTGAGTAGTTTAGAGCATGAATTTGATCTTAATTTTATATTTCTAGAGGTGTTTAATGTGTTTGTGAGTGCATAGAAACGTGAAGTTGAAGAACGAAGAAGATTATGGATATATGTGGGCCCACACAATCATGCACCATGCATGATCGTGCTTGCTAAAGGTTAATAACACTACATGGCTTTCTGTCATAATCATGACACCATACATAATCGGGATAGAAAGGAACTAACCACACTGGGCACGATTATGCCAGGAGGTGTTTCTAGGCGTGATTTATTTCGAGTTTTGAGGGTTTAGGTTATTTTTGGAACTGAACAAAGTGGGGAAACCCTAGACACAACCCTTGAACCCAAGAACTATAAAAGGACATGAAAAGCATAAAAAGAGGCAATATCCACTACATTAAAGCATATCAAAGAGAGCTTTAGAGAAATTTTAACATTCTAAACCAAACTTCAATCAGTTTTTGTTCTTTTCCCTTTATTTCTTTCATAGTTTTGAATGCATATTTGGCTTTCTATAATGTATAACATGATTATAGATTTCTAAATCCATATTTAAGGATTATTCTGGAATTATTTTGTGAACCTTATTTCTTGTTGAATTCAATATATTGATGAATGTTTGTGATAATTGTCACGCATATACTTGATAATAAACCGAGAAAGTGAATCAAATCATTAGTTTTAAGGTGTATAATGAGAGTTGGTAAATTAATAGTCTTACAATTATCAAATTAATGAAAATTTGAAAAGAGATCTTAATTGTGAAATTAATTATCTGTAGAATTACTTCATATCTAATTGAATTAGTTAGGAGTAGTTTTGTGAATCAAGAACTTACAACTCTATAAATATTGAATTCAATTAGGTACTTGATTAGATCTTAAGAGAGAGTAATCAAAACTTTAGGATATCTTTAATTAAAAATAAATTGGATCAATAAGATAAAGGGAAACAAAATAAGGAAATAATAGTTCCTAAGTCTACAACTTTGATCAATCTCAATTTCATTGGCAGCTCAATTATTTCATTATTTACTTTCTTATTTTGTTATTGTTTTAATTTCATTTATTTATTTTAATTCAATCAATTATTAGTACCTTAGACAAAGTTCTTTTGAAGTTGTTTAGGTGTTTAATAGTCCTCATGGGAATGATACCCTTGATACTATAAGATATGATCCGTATACTTGCAATATTGAGAATTTTATTATTATATAAAAATTGCTTAAAAGGTTCATCAAGAATTTCTCAAAGATAGTGTCTTCTCTATATAAGTTGTAAAATAATGTCCCTTTTGACTTCAAAGATAAGTGTAAGGAGGCATTTGATAGACTTAAGGAGCTCTTGGCATCCTCACCAATGATTAAGCCTCTAAACTAGAGCCTTCCCTTTGAAATCATACGTAAAGTAAATAATTAGCAATAGGGGCAGTTCTAGCATAAAAAATGGGTAAAGTTGCATATGCCATCTACTACACTTTGAAAACTTTGATTCTACCCCAACTAAATTATTCCATAACTGAAAAGGAGCTTTTATCTGTTGTATTTGTTTTAGAATATTTTTGGTCATACTTATTAGGTGCTAAAGTTATTATTTACTCTAATAATGTAGCTTTAAAGTACTTGCTCACTAGTAAGGAACTAAAGCCAAGGTTAATCAAATGGATTCTTGCCTTCAAGAGTTTGATTTAGAAATAAGAGATAAGAAGGGGTAAAGAATGTGGTTACTAATCACCTCAATCACTTTATCAGAAAAGAAGATGATATTCCTTTGAGAGAAACATTTCCAAATGAAGAGTTGTTTTCCACTGATTTGACACCTCTATAGTATGTAAATATAGTGAATTTTTTAGTTACTAACAAATTACTTTTCAGTTTGTCAAAAGGTTAAAGGGACAAATTGAAGAGTGAGGCCAAGTATGGACAAATTGAAGAGTGAGGCCAAGTACTATGTATGGGATGACCCCTATCTATAGAGACACTGTGTAGACCAAGTCATAAGAAAGTGTGTTCCTAAAAGTGAGATGCCTTCTATCTTAATATTTTTTTTCATTTTTATCTTTAGGTAAAAAGGACTACCTATAAATTTTTAAAGAGTGGTTTTTACTAACATTTGTTGTCTAAGGATGCATATGTCTTGTGTAAATCATACAACAGGTGCTAATGATCAAGTAACTTGTCTTCTAGAAATCAAATGCCATAAATCCCCCATTATTTTTTGTGAAAATTTTTATCTTTGGGGCATTGATTTTATGAGACTATTTCCTTCGTCTTTTGGCTTTCATTATATATTACTTGCAGTTGATTATGTCTCCAGGTGGGTGGAAGTTAAAGCTACCAAAACTAATGACGCTAAAGTGATTGCAATTTTTGTCAAGTTTCATATCCTTTCTAGGTTTAGGATGTTAAGAGTCATCATAAGTGATAGGGGAACACACTTTTAGAATAGGTTGATGGAAAATTTGTTCAAGAAGTACCATATCATCCATAAAGTTTCAACCTCCTACCACCCTAAAACTAGTGGCCAAGTTAAGGTATTTAATAGAAAAATCAAGTAGATTCTAAAGAAAATAGTTCAACCTAATAGGAAAGATTAGAGCTTGAGGTTAGAAGATGCACTGTGGGATTACAAGATGGTCTATAAAATGTCGATTGGTATGTCCCCATATAGATTGGTGTTTGGGAAGCTATGACATGTTCTTTTGGAGATGTAATATAAGGCATATTGAGCTATCAAGCATTGTAATATGAACTATAATGAGATAAGATCCATAGAAAGCTACAATTACATAAGCTTAAAGAAATGTGGAACGATTCGTATGAGAATGCAAAGGATACATAATGAAAAGATCAAAGTTTTCCTAGACAAGATGATCTCGAGGAAAATCTTTGTTATTGGTCAAAAAGTGCTTATTTACCATTATAGATTCAAATTATTCCCAAGTGAGTTATGTTAATGCAGTAAAGATACAGAGCTTGAAAACTATAAAGACATTTAAGGTGAATTGTCATCAACTGAAGCCATACTATGAAGGGTTCTAAGTGGAAAACATAGTAGTAGTGATAATTGAAGACCCAAATGACATCACATGATAAGGAGAACATGGAGTTGAGTCAACATTAATAAATAAAGGTGTTGATTAGGGGGCAACCCAAGAGGAGTTTGTTTCTTTTCCTTTATATGTTTACATTTGTTGTATTTGTTGAATGATCGATTTCTTACATTTAATGCTACATTGGGGACAATGTAAGTTTTAAGTGTGGGGGTGGGATTTATTATATGTGTTTTAAAGTTTGTTTCTTATATGTTTTTAAGTTCTTTTTGCATGTTAAAAAAACATTCTCTCTTTTTTTATTGCTTCTAAGATGATATAGTTATAATTAGGGATTTGAATTAAATAAAAAAAATTCATGGAAACTTGGGCATGTATTCTTACTTTTGTGATTGGTCAATGTATTTTTTCTTTATAAGATTTGTGACTAGTGGGTACATATAAGTAAGTGATATTTTGAGCCTTTTAAACTGATGCATCTATCTCAGTCTCATTGTCTTTTGTTCATATGTGGTCTTTGTGATATGTGCATCCTGAGTTTGCCTTGATTTTCTATTCAAAACCATATTTTTATCACATGCATTAACATGGAAATGATATAGGTGTTCTTTGTTTTACGAGCTACATTAGCCAAATAGTCGACTTAATGATATGATTTTTCCTTTTGTTAGGCCTCTTTGAACTTTATTAGCCTTTTGTTTTTTATGTTAAACACATCACAAGCCCTCAACCTAAAAAAATTTCTTACTCAAGCCTTAAAGCTAGTGAAGAATTTGTGATTTTTGCTATTGGTGGATGTACAAGAGAATAAGTGTGGAGAGCACATATATTTGGGTTAGTTATATATGATGGAATGTGATTTTTTTTCTCTTCTCAATGAATTCCATCATTGATGTAACTTCCTTTAATTTTTTCTTTATTAAAAAAGAAAAATAAAATAATAAAAATAAGTTATTGAGGAGGAAAATCATTTGTTTTACAAAGTAATTATTATTAGGCTTTTCTCCTAAAGTTGTATAAAATGGGTGATTTGATTATGATGCAAATAAGGGAGAAGTTGTTGTGAAAGTTAATTCCTTATGGTTATAATGTATTGTTCATCATTGTTTTTACAAGTGATTCCTCATAATTCCTTGTGCTTCACGTGGTTTGTGATGTGAAGGCTTGAATCTAAGTTGTGAAATAGAGTTTTTACAACCATCTTGGCTTATGATATCCATTTTTTAGTGGATGATAATTTTTGCACTTGATACTCCATTCAATGTTTTTCTTACTTCACTAGCTTTGATAGCTCTTAAACTACATGATCTAAATACTTATCAAACTAACCTTTGGCCCCATTACAACCTTAAAAATCCTTTGGTTCATGATTATGCATGTGAATCTTTAATGATGGAGAACTAAAATGATATGCAAAATCATGGAATGTCTTGATCATGAATAGTGTTTGAGTGTATCTATAGATTTATCTTATTTTAAAATGCAACTTATTAAGATCTACCCTTAGATTGCTTATTTTTTAAAGGGAATGGTTGTCGATTAATTATGAGTAAAAACATTGAATGTTTAATTCATACCATGGTTTTGAAATTTATTACTCTTTTCTTATGGCTATCTATTATTAGGAAATATCTAAAAGAAGGAAATTTTTTGCTTATGATTTTGAGTTTTTCATGAGGATGGTCAAAACCTAAGTGAGGGGGAACTTGATAAGTGCTTGATTGACTATATGTTTACTCCTTAATATTTAGTGATTAATGTTATGCTGTGCTTAAGATACTTATTTTGGTTTATATTTTGTTTTAGGTACAAGTTGGATGAACAAGAACCAAAATGATATGAAAACATATCCTTGGAGTTGTCCTATTGATGTTCAATCTTATTTGCCTTTATGAAATAAGAAAAAGGTGAATCATGGTGGATATGGGACAAATAATGAAAGAAATAAAGTTATTGAAACTTACACGACTATGTATGGGATTGTGTAACTCATTGAAAGCATATAGGGGCACGAAGATGAAATTTCATCCACTCCTACAACCTACACGACCATCTGTGGACTTATACAGTCGTATAAGTGATCTACGCGACTGTGTAGCTACTATGAACGTGTAGCTTACTGTGAATATGTAAGTTCATGATTCTTACAATTTTCACACATATGGCCACCTATATGCTTGTATAGTTGACTGTGTATTATGACAAAACCCTAATTTTTACTATAAAAGGGAATTTAAGAGGCCAAATGAGGCATTAGGACTTTAGAGACACAAAAGGGGCCAGATTTCTTACCTTTTGGAGAGCTATGAGGAGCTAATCTTCATTCTTCCAATTTAAAGGGGATATTAAGGCCGACAAACATATTTAGGCATTTCTGAATCTAGTAGTCTTCTTTTTACTCATTTTGAAATTAATTGTGTTATTCTATGATTAATGTTTTGAGATTTATGTATGAATGACTTAAACACTTCAAATAGATTATTTATGTATGAACTCATTACCAAAATATAGATTACAATACATAATTGATGTATATCTGATTCACTTGTGGTAAACTAATGGTCGAGCATCGTTAAGGATAATTGATTGAACCAAGTTTATACTATAATTTGGCCCCGTTTTCTTAAGTATTTATGCACTTGTTGACTCCTAATTTATGATTTTTGTGCTTAAGTTGGTTCCTCGTATTGAGCTTTTATAATTTGCACATTGCCAGTATTTTGTTGTCATTTG
>JANZLH020000067.1:2794960-2806134 GCA_026770325.2 Erythroxylum fimbriatum
ATTGAGAATGATGTTGGTTGATGATAAGTAGATGTTGTATGTGAGAATTGTAGATTTGAATCCTTGCTTCTTACAACCTATTAAGCAGGTAAAGGATCATTAGATAAATGAATGGGTCATGCCGAATTTTTTTTAGTAGAAGATAGAAAAGTTGGGCTTACTACGGGTTTTGGTGACATTAAGTCTACCCATTCCCTAGTGCCAACACGGCCCAAAAAGGCGGGTCGTGTCACACACCACCATCAATCGCTCTCCTATCCTCCACGCATCCACAACTGCCAAATCTGAAATAATACTAGAACTAAACCCAACCTAACCCAACTCAAAAATCGATTGTGAATTTGTTTGGGTATGTTTTCACTTTTCATTTGATTTTTTAATGCTTAACTGCATTTGTGATTGTAAATGGGTTGGAAGTTGGAATGAAATTGTGAATGGATTTGTGATTTGTTGTTGGTTGGATAATAGATTGGAGTTGAATGAAATGAGTTTGGTTCATTGTTGTAGTTTAGTTGATTTATCTTAAATTTTTTTATCATTGAAAAATTGAAATGCACGGCATGCATAATTTAAAAGTTAGAAAGTTTGAACTTAAATTAAAACCTTAAAATTGAGAATGTAAAGAATTTAAAGTAAATAATTAATTGACATATTCTTAAAATTATTGAAATGATATTTGAATATAGGGTAAATAACTTATTGAGTATAATAATAATTCGATTGTGGTCTTATGGAAAAGCTGAAGAGGAGGTTTTGTAATTGTAATTATTGTATAGAAAATTAGCAAAAAAAAAGGGTAAAAGCTATATCTCTAAGTTGTCTCTAATCTTTATCCCAAAATTAGTCCATCTCATTAAGGCTCTTGCATATTCACCTTTATTTATCCCAAAATTAGCTCATCCTATAGCCTTTGCATATTCAAAATCTTTTATTCTTATTATTCCATTTTTATCTCATTTATAGTACCTCGGCATTATATCTTCAGATAAGTGTGAAAGTTTCTTAGTTCATCTTAATGAAAAAAATTACCCAGCTTGTGCATTCCATTTCAAGATATTTATTAAAGGCAAAGATTTATAAAGATATGTCAATGACAATAATCATATTCCTAATAAAAAAGAATAAAGATAAACATGCTAAGTGAAGTTAAGGATGTTTAAGTCATGACTTGAATTTTTGGATTTGTTGAGCCATCATTTTAAATCTTTGAACCTTCAAGACTACAAAGCATAAAATTGTACTTCGATTTTAAATTTAGCATGAATTTACTACTCTCCAATAGGAAAGTCAATCTATTTATGAATTTTAATCTAGTTTCATGTATCTTTATTTCTTTAGGCTTAATATAAAGAGTTAAAGACATTATTTATGCTGCATTGCCTCATGAAGGACTTAACACTGCTAATTTTTTGTTGATGAAACTACTAAAGGATTAATTTCTTACAAAACTAATATCTTCATTTATTATTACAGATACATGCAAGGAAGTTCAAGTACTCTTGATCAAACTGCTTTAGGAAGATATAATGACCCAGCTTAGGTTCATGTTGCATTGGTCCTAGGTATGAAGAAACATACAATTTGCTTGTTTTGTAACAAGCATTTGAAAGGTGGAGGAATCACCCAATTGAAGAAGCATTTAGTTGGGATTAAAGGAGATGTAGAAATCTATAAAAAAAAGTAAGTCATGATATGAAGTAGCAAATGAAAACATTGCTTGAAGAATATCAATATGAGAAAGATAGAAGGGAAAGGTTGAATTTTGAAATTGGTAGTAGAAGTTTGTTTGCTGGTTTTCGTGGTGATTATGAAAATGTTAAAGGTGGTAGTGGTACTGGTAGTGTTCCATCCTAGGCCCAGGAAAAAGTAAATGTTACACCTGGACCTGATGTGAGGAAAAGAAGAAGGCAGGTGACTAGTTTTTTTTGCACTACGAACAACTCCTGTAGCTCAACCTTCAATTCATAATCTAATGCAATAAAGAGATGTGGCTCACAATGTCGATATGACAGTAGCTAGATGGTGTTATGATATAGGTTCATCATTCAATACTTCTCAATCTTAGTATTATCAACCTATGGTGGATGCAATAGCCTCTTACGGTCTGGGAGACAAAGCTCCTTCAATTGATGGCTTAAGAGGTAAACTTTTGAATTGTTCAGTTTTTGAAATTAGAAATTGTTTGGCAGAAAGAAGAGTGAATTGGGATACTTTTGGGTGTTTAATCATGTGTGATGATTAGACAAATAGGAGACAAGTGCCTATTATTAATTTTTTGGTTTATTTTGCAAATGACTCAATATTTTTGAAGTTTATTGATGCATCTGGCCTGATTAGAAATACTGATAGTTTGTTTGAGATATTTGATGAAGTTGTGAATAAAGTAGGGCTAGAAAATATTGTTCAGTTCATTACTAACAATGATACCACTTATAAAGCAATAGAAAGAAGGTTACAGAATAAGCAAAATTATTTTTTTGGACTCCTTGTGCTGCACACTGCATTGACATAATGTTAGAGAATATAGGGGATCCTAGGTATTTTCCTATTGTTGATGAAATTATGCAGAAAGTTGAAAAGGTGACCAAGTTCATCTATAATGGTGCATAGGTATTAAATTTAATGAGAAAGGAATTTACCAATGGTAGGAATTTATGTTGTCCTGCTATGACGAGATTTGCAACAAATTTCTTATTACTTCGGTCTTTTGTTACGATAAAGAAAGAGTTAAGACAAATGTTTACAAGTGATAAGTGGGTTGCATTTTAGCATGCTAGGTCTAATACTGGAGTGAGGGTTTCTAAAATTATACTAGAAGATAGATAATTTTGATCTCAATGCTAATTTGTTATCTGTGTTTGTGAGCCTTTGGTGAGGTTGCTTTGCTTAGCTAATAGTGAAGCAAAGGCAACAATAGGGTTTTTTTATGATGCCATGAAAAAGGCCAAGGAAGCAATCAAGGCCAATCTAAAATACACTTCTTTGTACAGACCGTACCTTGTAATCATTAATAAGAGATGGGAAAGACAACTTTCTTCTCCGTTGTTTGCAGTTGGGGCGTTTTTGAATCCTAGTGTATATTTCAGACCAAATTTTACAAAGAAAGTTGAAGGTAGTAGAGGAATGTTATTCACTGTTACAATAATTGTTGGTCATGAAATGATACAAGATCTTTTAAGCTTACAATAGAGCCTTATAAACTGTCTTTTGGGGATTTTGGATTCCCGATTGCTATTTGACAAAGAGCAAAACTTTCTCCAGGTATTAGTTTTTTCCTTTTTCTTATTTGTTAAAAATTAATTGTCACCTTATTTTATTTGTAACGCTACTTTTGTTATCTTACAACTTACAGTTTCTTGATGGGATCAATTCGAAAATGGTGTTCCAGAATTGCAAAAGTTTGCAATTTGGATTTTAAGTTAATGTGTGAGTATAACAGGTTGTGAATAGAACTAGAGCGCGTTTGAATTCATCTATTCCAAGAAAAAGAGTAGGCTGGAGCACAAGAAATTGAATGACTTGGTATTCATTCGTTACAATTTCAAGCTTCGGGAAAAATATGTTATTATCATTATTAATTGCGATATAATTGCTTATAATTTTCTAATAATTAAATTTTATTGTTTATTAGGAGTCTTAATAGTACAATTAGTTCAACAAATCCAATTTATATTGATAATATCGATTTTTTGGCATATTGGACTTTTGAGGCATTAGATTTGATAGATGTGAATGACTTGGAAGATAATCTTAGTTAGGAAAACATTGACATGTCATTTGGTGCATTGAATTTGAATGATGATGAGACTCCTCTCAATGACAAGGATTTTCTACTAAATGATAATTGGAGTTAATGTAGTTATAGCAAGTACCCTCCCGTAGACGATTGAATGAAGTTCCAAGTTTTTGTTTTTCCTCTTCTTTAAATTTTACTTATATTTGATGTATATGTTAAATTCTATATATATAATGTAATTGTAAATATTTTTGTTACATGTTTCATTTCTAGTTGGTTGGTTCCTCATCACAAACTCTTGTCATAAATTGTGATAGTTTAATAGTTAAGGATATTTATTATTCTTTTTATTGGATATTTTGATGTAATTATTATTTATTATATGATGGAATTATAATATTTTAAATACTTTGTATTGTTCATAATTGTATATTTGTATGATGATAAATGTCTTTTTTTCATATTAATTATGGTTATTTCATATTAATTGTGATTATTGTTTATTATTATGATTTTTAGAAAGAGACAGTATAGTAGTGAAAATTTCTAAAGAGTAACACCGCCTAGTAGATACTCCATACCTAAAAAAGCTACAATAAAAATATACGGTTTAGGACACAGTCATAATCTATAGTCTAAGACAATGGTATGCTAAAACCTGGAGAGATATAAAAGGATTCCCGGTCTAGAATATCATTCTTTAATAAAAAACTTAGGTTAGTTGTTTTTAATTGAGAAATAAGATGTAATATCATATAAATGCATTAGACGCTTTCGAATACATAGACTTTTTTTTTAAATCCAGATTCTTTCTGTCGTGATTTATTTTATTTTATTAATTACTTCTATTGGTGCAAATATAATTTGTGGCTAAATGTTTTATACGTAAGGATAGGAAAAATCCTAGTTATTGTCTTTATATAGATTGATTAGATTTTATGGTTAAAGATATAAAGCTCCCCAATTGTACAAGAAACTTAAAAAAGTTTTAATCTTTAAAATTCTAAAAGTAAACTCCTTACAATTTTTAAGTTTATAAAAAAAAAACCTTCTTTTAGAGTTTGATTAAAATATAACGACAAAATACACGTGACATGCATATTACATGTGGATCAGACAAATGGTGTTGACATCACGATTCCACCAAACACTTAAACTCGAATCAAACTAATTAAATATAATCTAAATTGATAATTTATTATAATTAACTTAAATCATTAATTTATTATATTTAAGTTAAATTATTAATTTAAGTCAAGTTCAATTTATTTAGGTCGAGTATCATGTCAATGACATATAATTAGTCCATTTATGAAGTTCATTTTGCAGGTGTTTTGTCATTATTTTTTGATTGAAATCTTAGAAGAGTTTCTTTTGAAAAATTAAAAGCTATAAATAGCTTTTTAAAGAATTTTGAAGATTAATAAATTTTTGTAAAGCTTTTTAAATTGTAGAAGAGATCTATGTCCTTTGTTCTAATTTTATTTATAAAGTGGATTTATATTTTCAAAATATCTTTGAATTATTTTAATGCGGATTTAATTATGTCGATGATTATATCTTATCTTAATTCCACTTGTGGATAATTAAGACCACGACTTAGTTATTAGAAATTAAATAAGATGCCATAGATAGACCTATATGAATAATCTAGTATTAGGGTGAAATTTTTCATATAAGTTAATAAAATATAATGGATTTTTAGAGTTTTAACTTGGTAGAGATTCAAGTTAATTAACTTAAGAATAAGTGTTGAAACTTGAGAGAGTAAAATTTCATATTTAAAAAATTATGTCGGCTCAAATGATAAATACCTCATAAGTTTATTGAAACCTAAATGTAAAGAAGATACTACAAGAAGTACTTAATCTAAGTATTTATCGTAATTGAATTTTATATGTAAGTACTTACTTTGTTTTAATTCTCTTGGCTATTACTTTGTTTAGGTTTTATTTTATATTTGATTATCTAACTACATCTAACAATCATCTTGATTAATTATTTTGACTAGTTAGCAATAGGAGAGTTTACTAGATCCATCTAACTTTCTTGTGGGGTTAATACTCTATACATCATTATATTGCTCATCAACAATAGATACATTTGCTTTAGTTTATTAGTAGTTATTTTGAATTAAAAAAATTAAGTAGAAGCAAATCATCATCACAACAAAATTTTTGGCACCATTCTTAAAGAAGCAATTGGTATTTAGGAAACTTAAAAGCTTTAAGTCTAGTGTTGCTATTTATTTTTTATGTTTATTTTAATTCTTTTATTTTTATGCTTGGTTTACCTTAAGTTTCAGGGTGTGATATTAGTGTATGACAAAGAATTGTTACTGCATTTTCCTTAAAAAAAAGACCTAAAGTTTGAAAGAACACTTTACTAGATAAGAAGAGAATGAACTAAGCAAGAAGCATGAGATAAATGAGATATACAATATGATACAATAAAAGGAGACTACTTGACTATGATGGAATATATGAAACCATCTCTTGTAGGGACACAATCCAATATTACACAACTTGAAACCAACACAAACTATAAGTGTATGTTCAGTATAATGAATTACAGGATAAAGATCTCAACAAACACATAACTAACTTCTTAGAAATATATTACATCTTTAATACTAATAGGCCCATTAAAGATACTATAAAGTTGAGGTTGTTTTAATTTTCACTGAGGGATTGAGCTAAACAATAGTTAAAGGCACTACCTACAACTTCAATCATAAGATGGGAAAGTCTTATAGGGAAATTCTTAGCTAAATATTTCCTACTATCAAAGTCAACAAAATTGGGAAGTGACATCTCTACCCATCAATAGCTTAATAACAAAACTTTTTTATGAACTGTGGGATATATAGAGATTTGTTGAGAAAGTGTCCACATTTGACTTACCAATATGGATGTAAGCTTAGATCTTTTATAATGGTTGAATCTATTTAATAAAGTTGATGATTGATACAACAATAAGTGGATTTTTAATAATAAAACTTGAGAAGTAGCCCTTGAACTTAATATAAGAGATGAGCAAGAATAACTATTAGTGATAATTAAGAAGTGCAAGAACCAATAAACCAATAGATGTATTGATAGATGCATAATCAACCATATTTAAACCCTATATTTGATTTATTTTTGCTTGATATTTTATACTATTATTGTATATTTAGTACTTAATTTTCTGCTCCAAGTGTATTTGTAGAGTACAATTGCCTTCATGGACTAATAGGAGAAGAATTTGAAAGAAAACATGACATAAAACAATGATTCAAAATATTGAAGGGATGCACAGCCATGCATAAGCCTATGCACTTCTCTCAGGCCATGCAGATTTGTGAATTTAGGAGATTTTGGATTATGTGCATTTTCATGCACGACTATGCATCAACTCGTTGATCTCTCAGAACCTTAAAATTTACTATAAAAAGGCTTTTTGGAGGCAAAAAAAGCGAGTGGACATTAGGAGGTGATTCTAGACGTGGTAATCATTCTCAAGGGGAATTTTTGATCTAGCGAAGTGGAAAGCAAGAAGAAATCATTGAAAGATCCATGAGAATACAAGATTAAACCTCTACGTTGCAAGAATATTCGATAGGAAATAAAAGGGAGATTTATATTTATAAACCCGTTATTTTCTACTCGTGTTTCTTTTTGTTTATGTTTGATTTCATTTTATTTCATATATAACTAAATATCTATAGTTTCTAGGTTAAACAAACCCTTTGTTTATTCCTTATCATGTTTTGATTCTTTTATTAATGCAATTGGTTTGATTGATATATTATGATTCGATTATGTGTTTAATATATATTCTAATAGATCCAGATTATTTGATTATAATATGATTTCATGTATAGAGATTAAGAAATCCTATTTATGAATAGATTTACCATAATTGAAAGGATTTGATTGCAACCCTAGAGATATGATGACATAAATCTTTCAAATTCAGGTGAAACCTAGTAGTGGGAGTCACAAATCGGTAAAGCAATCCTATAAAATTTAGCCTGAGTAATTAGGTTGAAAATCTTAGGATTAGTTGTTATTAGACTTAAGGTCAGTTATTTGCATATCATAGGAATCTCCACGATCCAATAAATCAATAAATATTTGCATAATAAAAGGTAATTATTTAAGAGATATTATAGGGATTCATAACTTATAAATTAATTTATGATATCGATCATTTTCTAAGAGATTTCTTATTTCTCTGTTCAACATCATTTCCTAATTTATTTTATTTGTTTATGTGTTATTTTCTTTAAATTAAAAACAAAATCAAATTCTTATACTAGATGATAGGATAACAGTAATTACTAGTATTCAAGTCTTCACAGCATTGAACCGTACTTATCAGTACTAGCTATAGCTACACCGTTTACTTGTGATTCATTCAACATTATCTAACTCAGAAAAGTCAATCAAGTATTTGGCGTCTTTGCCTGGGACTTTGATATTAGAAACACTTGAATCCTATTACTCTAGTCATTATTTTTTGTATTTTTTTTATTTGTGGCTTATTGATTCAATTATCTTTTGAATTTCTCTACTTGATCTTGAATTTGTAGTCTATTGTAGGATTTATGATTCATTGTCATAGGCACAACTCATAATGGAATGATGGAGCGAACTATACTTTTATGGGAGCTAGCATATGTCTTCACAACCTATAACATCACTACATGGGCGAGAGAGGTTTCCTCATATGGTTTAGGAGGCTCAATCGATGTCTATGCTGTATCGCAACATTTGTGGGAGTACGTACTAAAATCATGAATGTCGAGCACCAAACTATATGTAAAAATGACCGAACAAGCATAATCAACCTTAAGGTGCACTATACGAGAACAACTACAATTCAAAATGGAGAAACTCTTACACCTATGGATGGAATGACCATACTCCAGCTAAATATTTACAATACCAAGCACCTCTAGTTAACGAGCAAACTTTGGAAGATATGATGGCTGCTTTCATTCAAGAATCAATCATGAAGTATCAGGAACCAGAGGCTCGTATACAAAATTTGGTGAATCGAAAATTTGGTGAATCGAATCAACCAACTGGCAGAGATAATATTTAATGAGATACAAAGGAGTTTGACCAGTACTACAAAAGTAGACCCTACCAAACATGGAATGGCAATCACCTTTAGGAGTGACAAAGAGCTCCCATTAGAAGAGGAAGAGGAAAAGGAACAGAGTATTACAAACAAAGTAATGGAACTATTGGCTAAAATGAAAGCTAACCTATGTGAATTCAAGAGTGAAGACAAGGCAAGGGTTAGCTTCATAAATGAAGTAACATTCCAAGAAGGACTTCTTGAAAAAGCCTCCATCCAAAAAGAGGAAGTAAAGAAATGACAAGAGATAATAGAAGAAGATAAGCCAGAAACCTCTATCTAGGACAAAGAAGAAGAGTGGATAGAGATGATTAAGGAAGAACTGGTGAAGGAACTAGGTAAGGAAAGTATTTATAAGGTGTTAGTAGTGATCTTAAGTAAGGACGCTTCCTACTTCCTCTAAGACAAACTGCTAGGGCCAATTGAAGATTATTAAGTTTTGTTATTCCATATTTTATTAATAGTTTTTCATTGCAATAGGCATTAATACAAATGATTGGAGTAATAAATTTTATAAATTATAACCTTGCTATTATCTTTCAGCATGTGGCTTACTTACAGACTACACAACCTTTATGCATGGAAACAGGTGGAAGCAAGCCACTCATTATTAATCCGGGATGAAGTTGAGCATAAAGGGTATGTCAAGCTAATGATGTTAAACAATTATTGCATGGGAAGCAACCTATGAATTAGGATAGGCTTTTTTTTAATTTTATGTTATCTCTATTTTCATATTTCGTATTTTTTCTTTATTGTTATTTGTTATTTTATTTTATTGTTTTATACCTTTTTTGTTTATGTCTTGCAAGGATGTTAGTCTCATATTGGATGGATCAAAATCAAAAAATCATGTTACTCAAGAAAGTACAAACTCTTCCTCACTTTTTAATATATGTTTCTTTTGCGTACATTGAGAACAATGTACAAATTTAAGTGTGGGTGAAGGGTTTAATGAATTTTTATTGATTTCTTTAAGCTTATTATAATCTCCATTATTAAATTTTATGAACTGATATATTGAATGACTGAAATATGTCCATTAATAATGTGTTTCATTATTGAATATTGATTGAATTGGTATGGAAAAGGATGATAATTATAATAAAAATTTCTTCTATAAGTCATATTTTTAGTATTGATTGAAATTGTCAAATTGAATGAAAATTTCAAATTATTTACACACATATACTCCATATTTTTTGTAAGTTTTTGAATTTTAGAGAAAAATTCCAAAATTTTTAAGCTCTTGTTATTCTTTCATGTGTGCTATCATGTTTGGTAGAATAATTCTAAAACTTGCTTTTATTATACATATTGAGATTATAATTGCTCAATTAGAATCATTGACATAATTAAGGCACTTATATTCAACAACTTGTTTAAGCCTATTTAATTGAAAATTACCACACCCTTAAATTTACATTTAGGAATAACCAAGTTGAGTCATAACCTTTTTTATTGATTAAACCCATATATTAACCTTTATCATATTTTTTTGATAACCTTTTTATTGTTTTAAACCCTGAAGGTATTTTTACATTATTTTCTTCTTTGAAACTTGAATTTTTGAATGTTTCAATATTTCTTTAATTGTGGCACATGATGAATGCTCAAAATTATTGTGAAAAAAGAGAAAAAAATCTAGCACATATATATATATATGTGCTAGATTTTTTCTCTTTTTTTTCACAATAATTTTGAGCATTCATCGTGTGCCACAATTAAAGAAATATATATATGTATAATGGACCTATGTGTATTGTGAATAAGTTTCATGTAATTTTCTTTTTATGAAATTTCCTTCAAATCAAAATTTTTATTATCCCAATCATCACCTAACCTAAGCCCTGTTACAACCTTATAAGAATTTTTTTATTTGTGCTTCTAGTTTATACATAAGTGGTGGAGATGTGATAATATTGCAAGCTTATGGTAAGAATTTTACTATGCACTGATTGAGAGTTTGATGCTTTTTACCCCAAACACTTGAGTGCATTGAGTAAAATCTTAGTAAGGGTGTAAAGGTTTATGCTTTTGATTTCAATGTGATTATTGATGTGATTATTATTAATATTGACTTAGGCTAATTTAAGGACAATTTGATTCTAACTATTTGTAAATTTGATTCAATAAGATATGATGATTTAGAGTATGATTGGACAAATTAAGATTAATGAAGGATTGTTGCTGTAACATCCCGTTACTGGTAGCAAAGGGTATTATGGTAGTATTGGGTCAGACTGATAGATTTCATTGCATTCACTGACTGAGCATGCTACTGGCCTCTGATCGTAGAGGAACATGT
>JANZLH020000067.1:2806234-2818494 GCA_026770325.2 Erythroxylum fimbriatum
GGAGAAGCGATGGCGCACAGGTCGGTCAGCTGGGTTGGATTTTTGAGGATGACTTAGGATAGATGTTTGTATCAGTTCCCTTTTTGGTTTTGGTTAGGGGACTGATAGACTTGTCTATTCTGCTTTTGGATGACTGTATCAGATTGATAGTATGATATTAAAATTTACTGGTTTATTATGCTGTGATTTTAAATTACTGCGATGCCATGAGTATTATTTAGTAGAAATGTTCTGGTGGTGCACCTTTATCGTGGGATACTCGTCGGAGCGACCTTCGAGTTTCCCGTTGTGTACCCTACGATGAGGGGGCGCTACAGTTGCTGTTAAATTTATAGTTTTAATTATGGTTTGCTTTAGGACCAACAAAAGCTTAAGTATGGGGATATTTGATAGATGCATAATTAACCATATCTATACCCCCTATTTGATGTATTTTTACTTGATAATTTATACTTTTATTATATATTTGATACTTATTTTGCCCCAAGTGTATTTGTAGAATACAATTGCTTTTATGGACTAAAAGGAGAAGATTTCGGAAGAAAACACGACATAAAATGAAGATTCGAAGCACAAAAGGAAGGAATGACCATGCATCAACCCTATGCACTTCTCTTAGGTTATACAGATTCACAAATTATGGAGACTTTGGGTTATGCATAGTTTGATGCATAGTCGTGCATCAGCTTATACATCTCCTATAACCTTAAAATTTAATATAAAAAGATGTTTTAGAAGACAAAAAGTAAAAACAAACATTAAGAGGTGATTTCATGGCAATTTTGATCCAAAGAAGTGGAAAATATGAAGAAATCATTAAAAGATCTAAGAGAATATAAGATTAGACCTCTACATTACAAGAATATTCGATAGGAAAAAAAGGGACATTTAGAATTATAAACCCTTTATTTTTTATTTGTGTTTCTTTCTGTTTATACTTGAGTGTAACTAAATATCTTTAGTGTCTAGGTTAGATGAACCCTATATTTATGCTTTAACATGTTTTGATTATTTTATTAATTCAATTGATTTGATTGATATATTGTGATTCAATTACATGTTTAATATATGTTCTAATAGATCTGAATACTAGAACATAATCTGATTTCATACATAGAGATTGAAAAATCCTATTTATGAATCAATCTACCATAATTGAAAGGAGCTGATTGAAATCCTAGAAATAGGATGACATAAATCTTCCAAACTAGGGTCAAATCTAATAATGAGAATCACATATTATTAGGATGACATAAATCTTCTAGATTAGGGTCAAACCTAATAGTGAGTTTCACAAATTGGTAAAGCAAATCTATAAACTTTAGCCTAAGTTTATGTAATGTTTAACTATTAGCATACCATTGGAATCCCCACGATCCAATAACTCAATTAAACAACTGCATAATAAAAGGGTAATTATTTAAGATATTTTTGTGGGATTCTTAACCTAGACATTAATTTTTTATATCGATCATTTTCTAAGAGATTTCTTATTTCTTTATTCAATATTGTTGCCTACTTTATTTTATTTATTTAGGTTTTATTTTCTTTAAATTAAAGATCACAATCAAATTCATAGATTAGATAATAGGATAACGATAATTTCTAATTTTCATTATCTTCATGGGATCGACTTATACTTGTCGGTAATAACTATAACTATACCATGTACTTATGGTTAACTCAACATTGATTAACTCAGAAAAAGTCAATCATGTACACAGCAGGGATATAATAACTGTAATGGTAGTTTAAGTGGAGGCCCTAGCAAGGAAGCTTGAAAACTTTAGTACAATGGTAAGACTAGATCAAATGATGAGTTGAATCCTGTGTTCAATGGCATAAAAGCATTGAAAGCTAAGTTAGAAACCTTATGTATGAGCTAGTAAAACAAGTGAATTATAGGGAGTTTTCAAAGACAAATAACTCATACAATAAGAGCTACAGTTTGAGGTGGAGGAATCATCCATATTTTTTCTAGATCAAACAAATAGGTTAGAGGCAACCTAGACTTGTATTTCAATAAACTCAACAATAGGAGGAGAAATTACTCTTAGAGGAATTGAGGAGTAAGTTTATAACTACATATGAAGCTCAATTATAAAATCAGACGGCTTTTATTCAAAACCTTAAAACTCAAATTGGTCAATTAACAAAATTTATAGTTTAATAACCTCAAGGGGACCATTGCTTAATGATATAATGCTAAACTCAGGGAATATGTGAAGGCAGTCACCTTAAAGAATGAGAAGGATTTGGCAACATTATGATTTATGCTAACTAATAACATAGATGATGAAGAGGTAAAGAATGAAGTTGTTGAGACAAAGTGTTAGAGATAGAATCAAATGAAAGTGACACCAATATCTTCTTAGATAAAGCTAAAAGATTTGGGGAGCTTTACTATATCTTGTAATATTAGTGACATCTTCATAAATGAGGAATTAATGTACTTAGGTGCGATCTTATACTATCTTAAAGAAACAAGGGCTAGGAGAACAAAAACCAAATAAGATGATAATGGAATTTGTAGATAAATCAATTAGGCATCCTAAAGGTATTAGGGATAATGTTTTGAATAAAATTGATATGTTTATATTCCTAGTTAATTTTCATATTCTTGATATGGAAGAGGACAATAAAGAATATCTAATTTTACACACTCTTTTTTGCAACAATCGTTGCAATTATAAATTTTAAGAAAGGTGAATTAATTCTTAAGGTTAGGGATGAAGGGATTTTGTTCTTGATTTTATATAAGAGTAACCAATATATGGTTAATAATAAAACAAATTTAGTTCCACTATGTTTATAGGTAGATACAATGACAAAATAATATGATAAATTCCCCAAATGCTACTCACAATAGTAATTCTCCTAACCAGCAAGTCAATGTTTTGTAGAAACAACTCAGGATAAGCAGGCTTCAATTTGTTTATCAATTCCCATATAATGAATAACAATACAACTCATATTATATGTAAGGATCCAAACAAGGTAAATTATCCTAAATTGGAAGAAAAAGGGAATTAATGATCAGATGATTTGAAGGACATAATTTTTAGTAACAACTAGAAGAAAATATAGTAAAAAAACTAGGCAAAGGCCCCATAAAGTTTCATTGTCATTTCCAAATGTCATTCCAAGCATGGATTGTTAGAAGGCATAATTTCCTTACAAAAATAGGTAATTCATGGTTATATTTTGATAAGAAAACATATATCGATAAGTCTTTTAGAGAATAAATTAAAATTTGATTAATACGAAAAATGGTTATGGGCTGTTGGTAGGGATTGTTCAATTATTTGAAGGGTGTTCATGAACTAAAAAATGCTAAAGATAAACTTGGCAAGCACACTTATCGTTTTTATCTTATAGTCTAGTGAATACAAGTATTAGTAATTGTATTAGTAATAACTATCATTTTATTATCTAATCTAACAAAACTAATGATTGACATAAAAAAAGTGGTTAACAAACGAAAATTACTAATATAAAATATAAAAAACTAATAAATAAGAATGAAACAATTAAATTGATAATCAAGATCTAGTTGTAGAATCTGCTATAACCTTTCTATGCTTAAATTTATCTTAATTCAATTATTAAACCTAGTTTCTTAGATTAGCAGAAATTTCAAATTTATAACTATTTTTTTTGTAAGAATTACTTTTCTATTTAATTTAATTGATTGAAATCTTTTTTAATAAAAATTTTAAGAGTGCATTAGCTTGTTCTATAAATTTCTTTATTATATTTGACCCTAACCAAAATGGTTTATGTGTTCTTATCTTTAGGATTGTATGTAACTCTTATTATGCAAGCTACGATCTATTTATACATATGATTTTTCAATCATTATAGATGAAACTAATTGTAATTAAAACGCTAGCAAATTTCAATTCAAAATATAAGAAGTAATCATGAATAATTTGTAAGAAAGATTGGGTCTTCCATTAAATATAAAATTCATTTTATCTAGATATATCCCAATTTAGTTCATATTAAGATAAAGAAAACTAATAAAAATCGACAAAAAGTGTAATAAAATAGCTCATTCTCATAGATATTAAAATATTAAATTTCTTTAGTTGAATTTTACTTGGAATCCCTTTCTTTCTCTACATAATTGCTCCTTGCTGCCTCAAATTGCCTTAATTTGGCTCTCTAATGATATTTTGTCACCATAATAGCCCCTTTAATCTTTTTATTTCAAAACCCTAGAAACTTTATAATATAACACCAAAATGGATCCAACACAAATTCGTGTTGCACCTATGTTATTTAAACCTTTAAAATTTGTAAAAGTCACTGCTAATATAAATCAACAACACAAATTCATATGGAAATTATGTTACTTAACCATGAACATGGATTATATACGAATCTATGTTGGGGATTTACGTTCAAAACCTCCTTTTGAAATAATTTCAAAACTTCTTCAACTTGACTATAATCCGCTAATATTCGTTTTTTCTTTATTAGAGAGTAAAAGGAGTAAAAACAAAATATAAGCTAAATTGAGTACCAAATCCTATAAAAAATCATTAAAAAACAAGAAAAAAAACACACTCGAAATCATACTAAAAGCATAGTTTAATTAGAACTTATCAAATTCATTTGAGCATTTTCTTTCATCAAGCAAATTTATCTCAACAAGACATCAACCTAGGTAAGTTAGGTTGCAGGAAAATTTAATAATTCAATCAATAAGTTCAATTACAATAATTATTAGTTCAGTCATCCCATTAATCAATAGTTAGATCCCTAGACAATACACCTAACTTGTAATTCAACTTCAACCTAACTAAATAATCTTTTAAATTCAACTCAATAAAAAAATTAACCATATGTAAAGCGAATATAAAAAAGTGTAAAAAGTAACGTAATTTTTATAAGCACGATTGACTTAGCTAAAAAGTTATCCTAACCTTTTTACATAAGAGTAAACATCATATCATGAATGTCTTTAATTACTTAATTAGGTCACAATTATAACTAGCTATTAGTACTATTCATAACTTTGACCCATGACTTAGATCAAATTAAAAGAGTAGAATTTACTTATGAACACTTTGTTTATGAATTTTTTATCAATGCATAATTAAAATGGACTAATTAACCACTTATGAACCTAAAATAAAAAACTCAAAATATTTCAACATTATTCATTTGACTCATCATTCAATCTAAGCATGATTATCAAGACTATTTAATAAGTTTCAATTAAAGTACTCATCAATAATCATATATGTTAAATAATTCAATCTATTCTTAAAACAATATAACTTCTAATAGATTAACTCATTCATCTCAATTTCCTTGCCTAACTTCCTAAAGTTATAGATTAACTAAATGCAATTGGAATTTATAAATAAACTAAGTCTTAAAGTAATCACTCTCTCACATTTAAGTTGTACATTATCCTAAATGTATATAATATACAAGAATATTAAAAACTAGATAATTAGGATAATTATTACTTCTTTGACATTAAAAATATCATATGACCTATCGAATTCCATCATTAATTGATCATTAATCAATCAATATGACTCCTCAGCTACTAACTCTCCCTTTAGATGCGCCTCTATTGCTAGCTCTTTAGCAAATGTATAAGGGTGTTTTGTAATACGAGGTCTTGTATATAATCTTTCCTTTATAACTTATAAAAATCAATCAAATTTCATCCTAAGTAAATTAACAATTATTCAATACTAAAAGATTATCAAAATACACTTATATCCATAACTCTAGTGTTTTTCTAAAACTTAAAAGATATGCAACAAACACTGACATTATGCAAAAACTTACTAAAACTATTGTTAAAGATCCTAAAAACTACTAAATTGAAGTAAAAACCTAAATATTGCTCCTAACAAATGATTTTTTATAAGTCTTTTTTTTTTGAACTTCTTACTTAAGCATTTAACTCATCATTGGGATTTTGGAGATTGTAAACATCTTTACTTTGCTTCAGTATGTCAATCTCCTCCAAGTTCTTCTTCCTAATTATAGGATCATTAACTTCCAAATATGCCAGATGCTCCATTTGAATAGAGCTATCCATCTCTTCTTCTATATAAGTTTCCATATACCATATATGGTTATTTCCTACATAGTATAAGAAGTTTTACTATCAATAACATCTACATAAAAAACAAGAGTCATCTTTATCAAAAGGATGTCTTTCGGATTCCACTATCTTAAAAATTACTTCCTCAATCTCTACCCTTAGGATTAATTTCCTATTATGTACATCAATAATAGCTTCAGTAGAAACTAAGAAGGGTCGTTCTAAGATCAAAGGAACCTTTATATTATCCATCATATTCACAATTAAACAATCGATATGAAAGATAAAATTTGTAAACCTTAACTAAAATATTTTCTATAGTGCCCCTATGATACTTAATTGACCCATCCACTAATTTAATACTCATCCTAGTTAGCTTAGGTTTCACCCAATCCTAGTTTGTTAAACATGTATTGTGGCATCAAGTTAATACTAGCAATAATATATATATATATATATTCTCAATCAATTATTGCAATTCCTTAGGATTTTTGAAGTTGGTAGTCACACGCAAAGATGCATCAATTAACTATTTGGATGGATATATCAATCCACTGTGAAATGTTTTCATTTATGATCCCAAATAAAGTCCATAGTGTGGGAAATTTCTCAATAACTCCTTTTATATCTCCAAAGTATCATAGGACATCTCACCCTTTAATTGTTGAAAGGTAAAATATGTTGTTTATATTGGAGGAAAATGTTTAGCTAAAAACATTTTACCTAAACCATTCTATGTGCTAATAAATCCAACAGGCATGAATTTTAACAATGACTTGGCTTTATTTCTCAATGTAAAAGAAAAACATCCTTTGAAGCTCCATTAATCTTAAAAGTATCATATATCTTTAAAAATTTTCCTATGCATATATTTGGATCCTCATAAGACAAGACATCATTAGGCTTGATCTCAAAATTGTTGTCCTCCATTCTTGGCCAAATAATGTAAGATTGTTTTTTCTATAAGGGATGGCCTAGCATGATTCCTTATAGTACACTATCCTCCCTGTCTTACCATTGTGTTTAGTAGTTGAAGCCTTATAACTTCTAGTTGCCTTCAAATTCCTAGATTTTTCTCACTTAATTAACCAAAGTAAATTCCTTTAGACTTTTAGATTTAGCTCAACTAGTAGTTTGGAACTAATCTTGGTTATAAACCAAAGTATCTAAATCCTAATATTTAACAAACAAACAAAAGATTAAGAGAAAAAGTTCTAAAATAAATAAATGTAAAAAGAAAGAATAATTGATTATATTAATAAAAATAGTGTTCCTAATATTTGGTCCCCAAAAATGGTTTAAAAATTTTGATATATCCACGACCTGAACAATAATAAAGATTAAATAGGTAGGTGCACCTACTGTTCTTATAGTATATATTCCTGTAGGGACTACGAGTAATAATTATCTTTCTAATATCTAAACTATCAAAATGAATTATTCAACTAAAAGAAGTGGTTAAATAAAGTAGAATTACGAATCTAAAAGAACAAATTAAAGAAATAAACAAGAGAGAAATATTCAATTTATAATCAAGATCTAACTATAAAATCCCCCTATAAATATTCCATGATTAAATTTATCTTGATTCAATTGTTAACCCTATTTTCTTAGACTGGTAGAAATTCTAAAGTTATAACATATTTTTCCTTAAGAATTATAACTTTGACCTTTATATTGATTGATTGAAACATCTTTTTCTAACCAAAACCCTTATATAAAATGTTAAAATTCAATCAAAATGCTAGCAAATTTTAATTCATAGATAAGAAGTAATCATGAATAATTTGTAAAGAAACTCATGTCTTTCATTAAATCAAAGAGTCAATCTAAATAAAAAAAAAACATTGAGTTTATCTTATTTAGATCTATCACAATTTAGCTTATATTAAGATAAATGAATCCCAAAATAATTAAGAAAGAATACAAAATAAAAGGACATTCTCATAAATCTTGAAATCTTGAAGTTTTTCAATTAAATCTTGATGGGAATCCCTTTCCTTCTCTCTAAATTTTCTCTTTTATGTCTTAAAATTACTCTGGTTTGGCTCTTTATGACATTCCTTTCTCACAATAATCCTTGTAATCTTTTTATACGAGAAAACCTAAGAAGTTTCCTAACATAACACCACTATGGGTTAAATAAGGATATGTGGTACACTTATGTTATGTAAGCCCTTAAACTTCATAAAAGTTGCTACTAATATAGACCCCAACATAGATTTATGTTTTAATCGTGTTACATTACCATGCATGAATTGAAAATGAATTTGTGTTATAAAACCTTCCTCTAAAATAATATCAACACCATTATAAATTAATTCTAATTTGACTAAATTCATTGTTTCTTTGTCGGAGAGGAAAAATAAGATATGAAAATAAAATATAAGCCAAATTGAGTATCAACTCCTATAAACATCATCAAAACATAAGTACAATGCTCTTAAAATCACGTATCATTTCAATGCTAAGATTGTTATTACTTTTGATTAAAATAAAGGTAAAGGCATTTAATCAAGATCCTCATATCAATCAATTTACTTGAAAGTTAAACTCTTACCTAATCTATGTCTGATTTTCTTTACTTTTTTTGTTGAAAATTTGGCTTTCTAGAAAATATCACTTTAGAATGAACTAAGACCAATCCATGGCAATATATATCTCTCCTAGATGACCTTTGGAAACTTCAATAGCATTTTACTTCCTTTAGAGTCTAAAGGTACTTAGCCTAAATCTGTTGAATTTTAGTGATGATCTTAGAACTTATAGTCAAATATGAGTGGCAAATTTAAGATTTGATGGAAAATTCTTCACTTGGAATAATATACAAAAGAAGAAGATGGTTTATTATAGAAAAAATTAATATGGCATTAGTAAACCACTATTAAATGTGAAAATTCCCTATCAATAAGTCTATGTTTAACAACCTTATTTGTCACCATAGTCTTATTAAGATCCACCATTTTAAAAAGAGACTCATAAGAAAACCACTTTAAAGTTTAATAACGCTATGAGGAAGCTGTGATTATGAATGACAATGAGTTGGGCTAGGCTAAGCTTAAGCTAGGTATAGTAATTCTAGAACTCGAGCCCGACCTAAGGCTCGATTAGGCCTTATAGCCAAGAACTTGATAATATGAAGCCTCAAGGCCTCGGGACAAATGCATCAACCGAAACAACTTGATAATATGAAGCCTCAAGGCCTTATAGCCAAGAACTTGATAATATGAAGCGTCAAGGCCTTAGGAGTTAGGACAAATGCTATAGACTCGTCATGATCCTACTTTATCCCATATATGACAAAGAAACCCACATTTAACAGTTCAACCCAATAAACACACAGTTCTTTAGTCTTTGTATAAACTTTGTCTTCATTGTGTGTGAGGCCATGCCTCCTTCTAATGGATCAGGGTCAGTGCAAAAGGATTCCCATCTCAGAATGCATAGTGATGGCGTGTGGTGGTTGAAGGTGGCTGGAAGTGATGGTTATGGTGTTTAGGGATGATGGTTGAAGTTTCGTAAAAATTGGAATTTTCTGAGTACAAACGAACAGTCAGATTGTAAGGCAAATTTCGGACAAATGGCTTGAAATTTGGAGGTAATTCTTGAAGCAAAATTGTAGAATAGGATGTGTGCTACAACTTTGATGAAGGAATCGTGGCAATCTGATATATAGAAAAAAAGTTATGAAATTTCTTGATAAATTGGTGCTGAAATAGGAAAGTGCTGAAGCTGCAAGTTACACAATTAGTCGATCTCAAAGTGCATTTTTGGGCAAACGGCTGGAAATTTGGGGGTAGTTCTTAAGGTTAAATTGAAGTTCAAGAAATGAGCTACAACATTGACGAAGGAAGTTTTTTTATCTGGTGAGTAGGAGAAAAGATGATTTTTCTTAAACAGGTTGTTCTGGAAATGGAAAGCTGGAATTGTAGAATTGAGTTGGAAACTTAAATGGGTGAAAGATAGGTGGTTGTTTTTGGAAACAAACAAAACCTTTTAGTTTTTGGAAACTAATAAAACCCTATGATATGTTTTAGAAAAACATTCAAACCCTTAAGAATTGCAAAGCAAATTCTCTCAATTTTCATTTATCATAATCTGCCTCACAAATATAAAAGGCTAGTTGTTTAAATAGGAAAGTTTTAGACTAGGATAACCACAATCCGGTTTCTCCAGCCCTATTGGCTTCCCTTCAGCAACTAATGCACTATAAATACAAATAAAACATCCCATAATTGTCCATAAAACTACCATAAGTTGTAGAAATTAAAAGGAAACTAAAATAGAAATAACTAGGGAAACTGACGAGCATTAAAAGCTCTTATTCATCACATAACAAAAGAAAACTTTATCAAGCACTTGTGCTGTACCTCCAAAACATCTTTGGCTCTATCATGCGCTTTAACAAGTCAATTAAGGGTTGGTCAATAGTTCTGCATTGATCAAGGCTTATAATGTTTGTGAGCTGACTTGGGCTTCACAAATACAAGCTTGCAAAGGCCGAAAGGCTGAAGCAAAACCTATAGCTTCATTGTGGGCTTGGATGGGCTCCTTTACAGTAGAAATAGTTAGGCTTGATGGTCCTCCATCACATTCCTAAATATTTGGGTGGTCACGATGCATTGTTAGATGCCAAGCTTGATCTATGATTATAAATTGTTTAATTGAAGAATTAAAGATAAATTAAAAAGAGTTTTAATTTTTCTAGTTCTAAATATGAATTGGAATTATAACTTATAATCATTGTCAACATGTTTGGGAACCTAATAGGTCTTACATATAGAATAGGTTGAAGAGAGCAAAGTTATTTTAATCAAGTTGGACTTGATTGTAAAGTTTGAGAAACTTTATGATTAAATATGACATCTTTAATGAATAAAGATCAGTATGATATATTAAATCTAATCTGGGCATAATTGATATATAATTAGAATTATTTGTAATTTTAATTAAGTTTAATTAAAATTTGAATTTAATTTCAATTAAATTATTAAAAAGCTCAAAATATGTTATAAATATGCTTAAGTTCTAATGGAGCAAGCACTCCTTGCTTAACCTTCTTTATAAAAGTTACAGAGTTCTCTCAATCCATTATGTGGATACTGTTAGAGGCCAAAAATTTGTGCAACTATAGTAGTTGAGACGGATTGGCTTCAAACATAGTTTGAGGGATACAACAAGATAAGGATCAAGATCCGAAATAAGGTACGAATTTAGTTTCCACTTTATTATGATTTATGTTAATCATTTTATATAATTAAAAAGATCTTGGTTTTTGGGAAATCAAAGATTACGAAAAAGTTTCGTAATTATTCTGTTGCAGCTGGGATCAGATCTCAGCTAGATTTCTCAACAATGTTAGCAGAGCCAGGATTTTAATTCTATAATTTGATTAAATTTGCTTGAATGTTGTTGATTTGATTATATAAAAGGAAGTTTCAGCTAGAACAAGTGATGCCTATTCAATTTGTGTTTTATGGAAATTCAATATGTACGCCTCTGATTGTTCTGTTTCTAGAATTTGGCATGGGAATAAGCCATGTATATTGCGTCTTGTTGTGTCTTTTAAAATATTGTTTTTTTTTAAATTTGTTTTTCAGAAAAATGCCTATTATTAAGCAAACGTCTAAGCTTATTCGATGTGAGGCACAGAAGAGACGAATTGGTAGCATGTATGTATAGTTGGTTAACATGCGTTTAATGCCTGGAGACGGTCTAATACAACATGTTATTTCAGTTAATAAAGATGCAAGAGTTATATTTTGGAGGTTGCCTAGCTTTCGCAGATGTTAAAGTAAAGTACATGACTTTGCTTGCGACATTACCTCAACCTCAAGGCGAACTATTACGAATGCTCTGGAATAATATGCCTAAGAAGACTTGTAATTTGTTAGTAACGACATTTATTAAAAAGATGCGTAGAAGGGAGTTGATTAGGACTCTATATCCTATAGGTCTTCCAATGGAAATAGTAAGAGCTATTGTAAATAGAGCTTCATGAACTGTGTCGTGCGAACTTGTGGACTCACTTCCGCGTAGGGTACCTATAGACTATTCGTAGGTTGAAGCACAATTAATACAATATGTTATTTTATAAGAAAAAAGTTTTAATATTTATGTAATATGTTTACATGAATTTTATATAGGAATTCGTCTAGAGTAAAGTAATTAGGATTCGATTGTT
>JANZLH020000067.1:2818594-2839949 GCA_026770325.2 Erythroxylum fimbriatum
CTTGTATGGATATATAAGAATATGATTAAGTAGTTGAGATTTGTATAAGGTTGAATTTCCAAGAGTGAAAAGTATTTACTTTTAATTCAAATGAGTTTGAATAAGGAGTATGAGAACAGATTGGTATGCAAATGGTTTTAAGATGAATAAGAATGAAAAAAAATATATACCGGATTTGGAACGTCTTAGGGTTTCCGCGCCGGCGCTAGTCTAAAGTTTTAGTCCGCGGATGTCGGATTTGTGATCTTTCGCCATTTGTTATCCGAGTTTTCGTTTCACTCCGATTAGTTTTCGTTTTTTTTGTTTCCGTTTTCCGGTTGGGATCCGGTTCCCGGATCCGGTTCCAACATAACATCCTCTTTAACTACCATATACTTTGCCTATATAGTAAACAAACCCACTGCCAACTGTAAGATAGATTTCCAATTGACTGGTCCTTTAGCAACGTAAACACATAACCAGTGATTGATTGACATTTATCTAGATCACCAGCATAGTTGGAATTACAATATCCAACTAAGCAATGACCACCTCTCTCGTCCCAATCAAACATTAATCCAATTTCACAGCTTGCCAATGTCCTTGCTTGGATCATGCATATATCTACTCATGATTCCTACTTCTTGTGAAATGTCAGGCCTTGTACACACCATAGCATACATCAAGCTACCAACTGCATTTACATACGGTACCTTTGTCATATACTCTCGTTCTGCATCTTTCTTTGGATATAAGGAAGCACTAAGCTTTATATGAGAAGCAACCAGAGTACTAATAGGTTTTGACATTTCATTCATGCCAAAATGTTGTAGTACCTATTTCAAATATTGCTTTTAAGTCAAACACAGTCTCTCTAACTTGTTGTCTCTACTTATCTACATGCCGAGAATCTTCTTAGCTTCACCCAAATCCTTAATTTCAAACTCGTGATTCAACTCAATCATTAATTTCTCAATTTCTCATAGATTCTTTGAAACTATCAACATATCTTCAACATATAGGAGAAGATAGATATAGGATCCATCTTATAACTGACACAAATATACACAATGATTGTATTTACTTCTTGTGTTTTTCTATCTCATAATGAACTTATCAAATCATTTATACCACTGCCTTGGAGATTGCTTCAATCTGTATAATGATTTCTCTAATCTATATTCCATATTCACCTTACTAGCAACCTTGAATCTCTCTGGCTGAGTTATATAGATTTCCTCTTCAAAATATGCATTTAAAAATGCATTGCACTAACTCCAAATCTAATTGTGTTACTAAGGCTAACAGAAATATAATAAAGGAATGTTTTACTGCTGGAGAAAAGAATTCATTATAATCAATTCCCTCTATGTAGCCTTTAGCCACTAGTATTGCCTTGTAACAGACATCATTCTTGTAAGGAAATCTTTCTTTCTTTGCATATACACATTTGCATCCAATTTCCTTATTTCCTTTTGGTAGACTAGCTAACTTCCATGTCTGATTCTTATGAAAGGAATGCATTTCTTCATTCATGACTATCCTCCACTTATCTTCTTTAGTTCTTTGGACTGTTTTATTATTAGTGACAGGAGTTTCATCATTTGCAATTAGAGATACGTAAGCCGCCATGTCATCAAAGAAAACAGGTCTTTGAATTCTTCGCTTTGGCCTACTTAATGCAATTGATTCATGTCGTTGTTGTGGAGGTTTTTGACCTTGAACATGTTCTTCATTCGACTCCTCTTCTAAAAAAAGATTGTCTACATCTATTGCTAGGTTTATAATCCTTCTTTCAAACTCCACCTATTTTAGAGTTTCTTTCTTGTCTCTAAACACCAAAGACAATATGCTTTCACACTAAAAGTGTCTCCCATGAAAATTGTTTTCTTTTCTCTTGGATCCAACTTTGATTCCTTAACATAGTAATATATAGTGGAACTAAACACATATAAGGAATCATAATCTGTATCAAGTTTTCCAAACCATACTTCCAAAGGCATCTTGCCACCAATAGTAGTTGATGGTAAGCAATTTATGAGCCCACTTGCATATGATACAACCTCATCCCAAAATTGTCTGCAAACCCAGCATTGAGCAACATACACTAAACTTTCTCTAGTAATGTGCAATTCCTGCGTTCTGCCACCTTATTTTGTTGTGAGCTATTCCTAACCGTGAAGTGCCATGTAATTGCTTCTTCACAGACTTTCATAAATGGATCACTTCTATACTCTCCTCATTATCTGTTTGATGACGTTTGATCCTCTTGCCTATTTGAGTCTCCACCATTTTTTTCCAATTGAGAAAGACTCCCAGCACTTCATCTTTTGTCTTCATTGTATACACCTATATCCTTCCAGAGAAATCATCACCAAAGGTCACATAGTAATGTTTTCCTCCCATAGAAGTTGTTTAGGAAGGTTCCTATACATCAGAGTGAACATAATCTAGAATACCCTTGGTATAATGGATTGTAGTGCTAAATTTCACTCTTGTTTGTTTTCCCTTAACACAATGCTCACAGAAGTCTAATTTACAGGCATGAACTACTTTCAATAATCCTTGATTTACTGAATTCTTTAAGGATTTTTCACCTGCATATCCTAAGCGTATATGCCACAGCCTGATTGCTTCTAGCTCTTAATCATCATTAGAAGCTAATGTTGTTGTTCCAAAAACTGCATTACTTTGGTAGTAATACAAGTTATTATTCCTTCGAATTCCTTTCATCGTCACATGCACCAAAGATGACTTTCATTACTCCATTTGCTTCATTCACAGTATAGCCCTTTGATTCTAGGACTCACACATAAATGAGATTTTTTGTCAAACTTGACACATATCTAACACCTGTCAGAATCTTGGTTGTTCCATTAATATGTGCTTAATTAATTATACATTTATTCCATAACACTTAGTGATTAATGATATGAAAATGCTTAAGATACTCACTTTAGTTCATATATGATTTTAGGTACAATTCAATAGCGAAAAAGCTAAAGTGAGTTGAAAGCACAATATTTGAGTCATTTTCTAGAGGTTCACAATCCTTCGTCTTCATAGAGTAAGAAAAAGAAGATTAAAACTAGGAGAAGACATGAAAATGCCAGGAAAGATGAGATAAATGTTAAACACTTCAAAAGGGTAAATGAAGAAGCCGTGAGAAAGTTGTGCACATCTGTGAAACTTGTTTCATGGATGTGACATACTAAATCATGCCCATGAAAAGTTGACAGCTCACCCAAAAACCCTACTTTTTGGTATAAAAACATTGTTTTTTCAGTATAAAGGTTATGTTTCGTTTGGGGAAAAGAAAGAGGTCTTGGATGAGAGAATGAAGAGGGCGACAGAAGCTCTCATTTATGGGAGACTCATGAAGGGCTAGACATATCGACGTTGGTTTGGAGGTGACATCGACACTGATGACCCAGTTAATTATATCTTTCACTGTTTGTTTTTCTTTCTCTTAGGAATTGATTAAGTTATCCTACATTTAATGTTTGTGTCTTATATAAGAATGACTAAATGCTCTATTTGATTGTTTTTTATGTAAGAACCCATTGCTAGAATTGTAATATAATTCGTATTACTATGTTGAGATTCATTTGTAGTGACTAATGGTTCATAATCATTAGGGATAACATAACCTAGGTTAAATGACCCGAGCTTGTGGTGATACTGTCGCCTGCAACCAAATATAAAAGAAATCACTTCCATTAAAACAAATTAATATAGTAGTGGTAAGCGGATATCGTTCCCACGAGGAATTTTTAACGGTAAAGGTTAGCGAGTTTAACCGGCACAAATAACGAAAATAAATAGGGGGTTTGTCCAAACACGGCAATATCAGAAAATCAATAGAAAAATCACAAATCAAAAGCAATAATTAAATCTAAAAAATCAATGAGAAAATACTTTGGTTTCGGGTCACCGATGCTATCACGCTACTATGGATCCTCGACATAAAATTGCAATCATTAATAACCATTCATTGGGGGAAGTTTCTCTTAAGTGTAATGATTAGACAATTCCATTAATTTTGGATAATAATTTCCACACCTTAACAATAATTACGTCCAAAATAAGTGCAATTTAATAACTTAATAATCCACCATCAATAATGTTAGTCAAAGACAAAGGTGGATCAAAAGACTCACCAACTGTAAATGATTTTTGACTCTTTTCTACTTGAATTGTAAAAAATAACACACCTATTAACAAAGTTTGTTTGTTGAAGGAACTTGCAATTTTTGCTTTCTCTTAGAAAAAGGTTAAGTGACGGATTGGGGGTCGATTTCTAGACAAATGGCTGAGAATTTTTGGGGTAAGTCTTGAGGCTAAATTAAAGTTTAGGAAGTAAACTACAACTTTGGTGAAGGAAGTTTGTGTATCGGATCAATAGGTGAAAAGTTATGATTTTTTTAATCCGACTATGTTATGGAAATCGTGGTTGCGTATAAAATAGTTGAAAGAAGATGAACGTTTTTGGAAACATACAAAACCCAATAGTTTTTGGAAACTAATAAAACCCTATGATATGTTTTCGGTAAACATTCAAACCCTTAAGAATTGCAACACAAATTCTCTCAATTTTCATTCCTCATAATCTGTCTTTTAAATATAGAAAGCTAGTTGTTTAAATAGGAAAGTTTTAGACTAGGATAACCACAATCTGATTTCTCCAGCCCTTTTGGCTTCCCTTCAGCAACTAATGCACTATAAATACAAATAAAAGATACCATAATTGTCCATAAAACTACCATAAGTTGTAGAAATTAAAAGGAAACTGAAATAGAAATAAATAAGGAAACTAATGAGCTTTAAAAGCTCTTATTCATCACATAATAAAAAAAAACGTTATCAAGCACTTGTACTGAACCTCCAAAACGTCTTGGGCTCTATCATGGGCTTCAACATGTCAATTTAAGGGCTGGTCAATGGTTCTACATTAATCGAGGCTCATAATGCTTGTGAGCTAACTTGGACTTCACAAATACAAGCTTTGCAAAGGCTGAAAGATTGAAGCAAAACCTGTAGCTTCGTTGTAGGCTTGGATGGCTTCCTTCATGGTAGAAATTGTTGGGTTTGATGGTCCTCCATCACATAGTCTCATTTACAAAAGTATTAAATAGGCGTTCCTGCAAGATTGGCAGAAATTGAACATTTTACGAACTGTTCCTCTAGCCTACTTCTCAAGAGATAATGTACATAGTATCCAACTAGAAGTGCATGGCCATGATGACTTTTTATTTTTGACACTAAGTGGATAAATTCTAATGGAACATGGTGAAAATAATTTGCATTTGAATCTGCTCTGACCTGATAAAAGTACCCATAATTAGCATTAGAATATCTCCATGTCCATCGAGTGTGCTAGTACTCCGTCATCTTCCCACTCCACATTCTTGGCTTTTGGATCTTTTCCAATTAATTTCAATGGCACTTCCAGTGGTGGTGGTTTCTGCGTATATCAGAGGTGAACTGCTGTTTATGAAATCATTATTTTTGACCTTAACATCGTCTGCTAGAATCCAAATTATCATCTAGAAGATAAAAGAAATCCAATTCATTAGACGAAGATGAAAGTACCATGCAGCGAATGAGAGGCCAACTAATTCCACGGAAGAAAGGGTGTTGCTTGATTTCACTGGCACCTGAATGCGATCCTAAACGCATGGCAGGATCTCTGATCAACAGTGCATTAATCAATTGCCTGGCACTGAGACTAGCCTGAATTGTGAAGTCAGTAATATCAGCCACCAAATAGTAGAAGGCTTAGAAGCTTAACAGATTACGACAGATTACGACGGTATAAAATGCATGAAGTCTTGAGGCTAGGCATGAGTATAAACGATTGGGATCAGCATTAAAGTTTGTTTGGGTTGCATGTATGATAATTTAAAAGAAAAGTCAAGTAATATCTTATTTAAATCCATGGGCATTTATGGTTTCTATACATGTGAAAAATAGAACCATAAGAACCTTAGTTGCATCAACAATAAAGAAAATTAATTTCAAGTAGCAATCGAAATAACTCGGTAAGTACTATTCTCTAGTGGGAGATAAGAGTGAAAAGAGAAGGGTTAGTAGAATGGCTTAACCACAATTAGGATTCAGGTCTACTCAGGACAACGGTTTAACACAGGCACTTGTTAGTTTCTAGCACAGGACGAATAAAAGACATAGTATCTAACAATTCATTGACGCAGACTGGCTAAAATCTTATTATCTCTAATATCTTTTGACGAGTTACTGTAATTCCTCCTTTCTACGTGTACAGTAAAAATATATTCTTCAATTCATGAGGTAGGCAACACAAACGAAGAACATTATAAATGAAACAGCTAAAAGCTAGAGGTAAGGAAAATAAGGTCTAGCAGAAAAGGATGGAAATTAAATAACTTACTGGTATGCTACTCGGAAAGGTAAGATCTTTATGCAAAATGTTGGAGAAAGTCTTTTGCCTGTTCTTTCCTCTGAAAGGTGTACGACCATATAGCATCTCATACAACAGTATACCTGAATTGGAATATATAAACAAGTCAACAGTTAACCTTATCTTGGGAAGTTAATGCAATCTATAGGAACAATTTCCGCAGAAAATACACCTTATATACCAAGAAAAAGAAAAAGAAAAACTGCAAAAGGTTTAGATGTATTGTCCAGCCAAGGACGGGACGACCATTTGCTAGGCAACTGGAACAAGAAAGGCAGACATCATATGTTTTTTTGGAGCCACACCCTACTCGATGAGAATGTGAAGCCTCATGGAAATAAACTAAGTGTATCATGTGCTGCATCGTATAAGTTAAGAAGTTCCGTTAAAGGAATAGATATCACCAAATTTAACCGTTCTTTGAATCGAATTCCCCTCAATATTCAATAGTGTGAAACTAAGTATGATACCATGTGAAGTAAGAGAAAGATCTATACTAGGTGTAACGCGGTTCAGTTATAAAGTAAATGGTTGTATTACTAATTATATTGGTTCACATAATTTTTCAGGTTTAGAGGCGTTGTACTCTAGACCAAAACCAGAAAGAAAAAAAAAAGAGAGAAAAAGAACAGCTGATATATGATTTAAGTGTTAGTCAATTGATAGTTGTGGCATGCCAGAATGCACTTACCAAGAGCCCACCAGTCGATAGCACTACTATGACCTGAGCCTATTATTATTTCCTGAAACCAAAGAAACCAAACTATTATGTGAACCAAATTATACTACCATGATTAAAGTGGTTTTGTTATTTTTATCATTAGAAGAGACATATATTAAACTTCTTGAGCAGCTTGCAAGGAGACATTATTAACAGTGAATTATTTTAACTATTATATTACAATTAATTACTATATATAGAAATAACTAGAATATAGATATATATAAATTCATAGTCACAAGAAACTTGATGATAAAGAAATCAATGTCAGCAGCAATATTCTGATCTTCAACCATTGTATTGTTATCCAGGAGTTGTATGTAATGCATGCTTGCTTCAATAAACCAGAATTAGCAGTCAACATACTCGAGTTCAAGAAAAGCAAGTACAATTCTCGTAGTTTAACACTTCCAAAGAATTGGTATAACGGTACCTTCATAAATTATACACTCTGAATGTAATAAAGAGAATCAAAACAAAATATATAATCAACAATCCATTTATTGTGTTAGAAATTTAAACTTCCATGGTACGAGGTTTCATATACCGGAGCAATGTATTCTTCAGTTCCAACAAAAGAATTCGATTGTGCTATTGGTTCTGCAACAAAAATTGCTGGTGGCTGGCTTCTGGATCTTCTTCTCCCATTAGATGGCGGATTCACAACAATCTGCAGCACATACAAAAAGTTTAGATATCGTCCCAATGAAGTCACAGAAACTTACTGTAAGATGGAATGCTGAAAATATCATCTATTGCATATCAATCAAGAGCCTACCATTAAACGTGTCATGCTGAAATAAAGCAAATCTAAAATCTTGCTACATTAAATCAAAACTAACAAAAATTCTTGAGAAATTTTGGGTGAAGGAAACTCCACAATTTTGAAGAAACTAAAATGGGAGCGTAACAACCCGTCTTTGTATGATGTGCACCTATAGAATGTGCTGTGGATCACCTGAAATTTCCCTTCAGGCACTAGATAGAATATGATGCCCTAATTAAAATCCTCAAGATATGGAAAATCAAAGTTAAAATGCATGCATGCTTATATAATTACATACTTGTGGGTTACAGGACGTCATAAATGATAAATCAAAGTCGGTTAAAACAATATGACCATTCTTCTGGAGCAAAATATTTTCTGGCTTTAGATCCCTGTAAATTATCCCTGAGATGAAGTCATTAGAAAATGTCAAATCAGCTGAAAGAAATAAGGAAGGACAAAATTTACTGCAGAGAAGCATTATAAGGAACATTTTGTGCTACATATATAACAACCAAATAAAAGACTAACCATCTATGGTTGTAGAAACTCATTCAACACTCGTCTAGTTGGATTAATTGTTGAAATAAACCAAAAAAGAGTTAAATATTTCTTGTCATTAATTCAAAAAAAAAGAGCAAGAATTCCTGTGTTTAGCCATTGCCAAATAAAAATCAGTTTACACATGAGACCGCCATACAGTTCTGTAAGTTCCTAATTCATTTAAGAAGAAACTAAATAGTGATATGTCCACACATCATCGCCACATTGGCAAAACGTGATCACTTTTCCATTCCGACAATAATACACCGTTATCAAATGCATAAAAATAAATGTGTTTGCATAACCTTGAGTTGTATGTCCTACCCATTACTGACAATCATTTTTCCTTTCTGTATCATTTTTATGTTACCCATCATGAAAAGCTATATAAGCTACACTTATGTCCCTTCAACTTACCATGACCATTTACTCATCAGGGAAGCACTTATGTGTCAAGTACCCATCTTTTCTCCAATTTATATAGTATATGAAGAAAAAGTAAGCATCACTGGTATCGTCAGCATAGCATACAATATAGACTGAGTTGATAGAAGTACCTAAACAGTGAAGATATTCCAAGCAAATTACGACCTCGGCTGCATAGAACCTGCCGATTTAAAAGGAATGAAAAAGAAAGCATATATAATATTGGTATACAATATCTTATTTGAGGTACATGATTTGAAATCAACACACCAATAAAATGTCTGAGGATTATTCAAATTGTTTTAGATCCCGCTGTAAGTTATTTGGAGTAGGAATTGTCAGGATGGAAACAGTTACTCATCTATTTCACTAGAGTACGAGTAGATAAACATATATCTTTCCCATCACTTCTATGTCCTCTCACTCTTTCTATATTCAATTCCTGAATAGGTACTCTCATTGCACCACATTTTCTTTACTTTAATCCTTTGAAAATTTCCACCAAAGACATGGACTATACTATAACTCAAATCAGTTCCTCAGCCCATGGGAACAGAAGTAAAGGCCCTTAAAATTCAAAAGACCATCAATTTTTCCTTCTAATTTCAATAGCTATATTCAAATAGAATTTTTTGGTGAACTGTTAAGTAAACAAAAGGATTTACAACAAACAATTGTTAATTTGCAAAATTAGAGTACCTTGCAGATTCCTCCTTAAACGATTTCATTGGTTGCTTTTCAAGTAATGCAAATAACTCTCCACCAGGGCAAAAGTCTGTTATCAGACAAACGTGTGTAGAAGTCTGAGGAGACAGAAAAGCATCAGAATATTTTGATATTTCTGATAATCAGCTAATCTTGCATAAAGAGAAATTCTTATTGCTGGAAGAAAACAATAACAATATTGTGCGAGCAGTTTAACCATTATCGAATATCAAGAAGCAGGATAGGAAAAAGGAAAAATTCTGTAGTCAATCATGCCTATAGTATTTGTACCAAAATTAGATCTTCAAATCTTCATGCTACAGCAGCATTTTTCCCAAGAATTTTAGTTTCAACATATAGAACGTTTTATCAACTACATACAAAGAAACTGATTTATAGGATGTCATATAGCAAATAATTTTTTTGGAAATTTGAAGATTGAAAATATAGGAAACAAAACTAATACACTACAGTTAATAAGCAGACCTGAAATGAAGAGTACAGTGAGGGAAGAAAAGGATGATCTAGAAGACAAATAATTTCCCTTTCAACACAAGCACGATGAACCTGTAGACATTAACAAGAAAAGAAGATAATTGGCCACTGTGTTGCAATTCATGAGTGATAACATCATACATTCACTATTCAACTCCTATTTTCATACACTTAAATTACTGTTAAATTTGCAATGGGCCTACGGGCTCACACAAGTATGAAAGTTAGACTGTACACAAGCCGAAGTAAGGTTCTACCCTAAAACCAATTGGCCATAAGCGGAATAGCCCACTAGGCTTATATGTTAGTCTTCTTTCTCCTCCTTCTTTGATGTGGGACACTCACATTTAGGTATTCTCAACACTCCCCCTCACATGAGTTCCTTTTTTTTTCAAATTTGTAATGGACCTATGAGCCCACATGTGGAGAAAAGTTAGACCACACACATGCCCAAATGAGATTCTATCCTAAAACCAATTGGTCAAGATCTTCATTGACTCTGATACCATATTAGAATTTTTAATATGGGAAGAGTGTAGAGCCCATTAACAAAAATTGGGCTTGGGTCTAACTATTGCTAAAATGACTAGAACTAGTTATTTGGTTAGTTGGCCCTTACCATTTATTAACCCTTCAACATTTTCATTTTTAATTAATGAGAGATACTCTAATACTCTCCTTCAAGTGCAATTGGGATTGGGCATCTAGTTATCACTTGAAATAAACGCAGCAGTAACCAGACCGAGCCGCTGGTATTAGATATTAAAACAGACAACTGAGAAATTAAGAATCAGAATTAGACCTGCTCTGATATCATGTTAAATTTGCAATGGGCACGAGGAGGAAAGTTAGACCATATACAATCCCAAGTAAGGTTCCATCCTAAAATCAATTGGCCATAGGTGGAGTAGCCTACTAGGCTTATATGTTAGTCTTCTTTCCCTTCTTTCTTTGATGTGGGACACACACATGTGGGTATTCTCAACACTTCCCTTCACATGTGAATCTCTTTTTGCTTGGGCAATCCAGAGAGGTATGTAAACAATCCTCTCAGGGCTGGACTTTGGAATGAGGTCAAATAGGTCCCCTCTTGGGGTAAACAATACTGCTGGGCCATTTGCTCCGTGTAAACTTCAAATCCTTCTCTAGTTACTTAAATGATGGGCCCCCTTTTGGGGCAAACAGTAGGCTAAGATCATTGGCTCTAATATCATATTAAATTTGCAATAGACCTATAGCTCATAGGAGGAGGAAAGTTAGACCACACATAAGCCTAAGTAAGGTTCTATCCTAAAACCAATTGCTAATAGGTGGAGTAGCACATTAGACTTATTTGTTAGACTTCTTTTCCCACTTTCTTCGACGTGGAACACTCACATGTGGGTATTCTTAACAATTACTAATCATATTCCAGGTTGTCTTGACTTTTGCAAACTTTAGGCTTGTTTCCTATAATCATTTTCCATCATTTAGCTAGTAGTTCTTAACCAAGTGAAAAAAGGAGGATTTTAAAGAGAAAAATGTCTACTAAAGCTTGGAACATGTCTTCAGGAGTGACACTCATTCATATTGTAGAGACATAACGAAATTCAGCTTCCAGTTTGTCCAACCTTTGATATATGCATAATTGTTTTAGTAAAACCATTTACATTCTAAGTGCAAAATAAATTTTCATTTTTTGTGCAATAAATATCTATGGATGTAAATGTAGAGCAAGTCTAGTCAGTAATAGAGTATCAATTGCATTTTGCATAGTACCTGAGGAGAAAATAGAAATGCCAAAGGAATTTATTGACACTAAAATATCACAACACTTGTCAGTCAAAAACATGCTGCATATTGAATGGAGTTTAAATCATTTACAGTCAACAGCAACGATGCAAGTCATTCATCTATGGCATCTCAAATGGAAAGAAATAATCTAGTAAAGGACTTTCTTCTATACATATCAGTAATTTGTCTATCCACACCTTGTTTCGATTTAACATCACAGATTTCTCCATTGCTTTCATGGCATATAGTTCATTAGTGCCCTGTAATTCCACTAAATGAACGCTGAAACATATGAGAAAAGTGTCCAATTACAAAACAAAGCATCAGGATATAAAATACGAACAATGTGGTAGCTGCAGTTAAACAATATCTTATTTGACCAATAATAGTTTTTGCAGATTCACTGTTGAAAACGTCAATATACTACAAAAAGAAAGAAACAACAAACAGGGGCACAAGAAAATGAATTGTCAATGGAGTGGTCTCAAATAAAAAAATATTAGTAGCAATATTACAGATATTAAAAGAATAGTTACTTTTTAATTAGAAAAGCTTGCAACAGACCATAGAATTATGCAGTTCTAGATATTTCACAAATTAAAACACAGCCTAGGCGGAGTGGAGACTTAAAGTTTCAGGAATTGGCATCACAAGTTGATAATGTTAGATTGGTATGAAGTTATCCAAGTTTAATTACCCAAATTCTCAAATCTAGCCTTACTAACCTATATATGCATCAATGACGCTTTCATGAGTCAGGAAGTATTCATACTAAATCTTCCACATTTCCTAAATAACTTGAAAAATCACATGTGTTTACTAGAATGAATATGATTATAGCAACGCCACTATCTTAAATCCTGGAAAAGAAAGATGGATACAAAGACTCCTTTGAATTATAGTAGCCAGCAACTCCAATAGGAGATATAGGAGTAAACCAGCAGTACCTGCCCGTATCCCCACAACCTAAAGGTTTTATTGGCTTGAAATGATGCAGCCCAATCTTTTCACCTCGTGAAGTGATCTGGGAAGATAGAAAGAGTGAATTTTAACAGGAAAATAGATAGAAGATAAAGAACAGGGACATTATGAGGTATAATGAAAAACAGCAAAGAGAATAGTATAAAATTGGTGAAGGAAGAACTTCCTATTGACCATGCCTCTTCAAACGCCTAAAACCTAACAGTTTATCTCTATTTATCTTCGAGAAGGAAATACTGCTCATTACATACTAGCATTATAAGGAACTACTGCTCATTACATATTAGTATTGTTCTTTTTGTTTTGGTAACATCAGCATAAGTTTTAGTCCAGGATCATGATTGAGTAAATTCAAGATCCAAGGTGTTTCTATCTTGAACGTCTTCCAATAGGTGTTTTTTAATAGCATCTACTAAACCTAAGATAAATCATAACAGAACTCCCTCACATGTAGAGCCACTGAGAGAAAGTTAGTTGTCACTTTGAGCAGCTGAAAAAATTAAAGAATATGGATTTGTCATTGTGATGAAAATTCAGCTCCCTCTTATTTTGCTAGGAGCCTCATCTGACAATGAAATGCTAGTCAGGGAACAATGTGGCAGTATATTGTTTATCAACTAAAAAACTAATTTGAATAGTAAAATAATTGTTGATGTCTTTAAAAACTAAAACTGAGTAGGCAGCAGTGTGATGAAAAAGAAACAGTTTTGAAAAAATAAAATTGGAGAAAAGAATTAGAATATAACACTATATCCTCTTATAATGCTTCCAATTTTGACATCCATGTAGTTTTATTGAAGGGATAATAATTCTAAAGTGCTCAACCTTTTCAGATTTTTTCAATTCAGTCCCCAAACTTCTAAATTTTTTAATTGAGTGACCAACCTTTTAAAACTTTAACAATTAAGTTCAAAATTTTAGTTTTGCTGATATGGTAATAGATGGACATCCATGTGGCATTTAGTAGACATGTCATTTCATCAAAAATAACCTTTTGAAATGAATTGTTAAGGTTTTACAAGATTGATCATTCATTTGAAAATTTCAAAAACTTAGGCATTGAATTAAAAATCTTAAAAAGAAACACTTTTGAATATGTTATCCCTTTCTTAGAAATATGTACTTGTCTATCATACCAAGAAACAACACAACCTAAACACGCTCCTTTCTTGGTTGTATATATTACAAAATGTGTATGTATTTTTACAAAGTTGTGATACTATTCAAAATGAGGTCCATTAAAAAATTATCATACCTTCTGTATAGCTTTCCAAGAGGCACTATCCTTTTTGTGAGGCCGTGGAAAGACAGGTTGAGAATGAATAGCCCAAAGATCTTCTGGTCTCTAGAAAAAAATAAAGAATACCGCATGAAGCATGAGTTGTGACACAAGAATAATATTTCCAGCCACAACTACTTTGATCATCCCAATGTCAAGGCATAATCAAATAGCCAGATCATTTGTTAAAGTTCTTACATATTCAATTTGATTAGATGTTAGGTAGGAGGAGTTAAAAGATGAACTAAGCTTGTCCTCACAAGTCACAACATAGGCATGGAACTAATAATTAAAAACTTTGCTGTAGTGAGAAGTTTGAGAATGCGAAACTAAAGTACAAGAACTTATCCAAGTTGATAAATAAAGTTTATACATTTTTCAACTTCTTAAAACTTGTAAACGATGATCTTTTTCTCTTCCAAAGAAATATATTTTTAGTCCTTAAACTTAAAGCTATTTTCTAATTTTGTCATCCAACAACCAAATTTTCTAACTCCTTAAACTCTTCTAGTCATCCTACCTTAGGACTTCTGTTAATTTCCTTAACAGAAATCCTATATGACATCGATTGAATCCAAGCTGCACATACAACTGGAAATGACATGCGCTTCTAACTTGAATGCCATGTAGGATTTCTATTAAGGATATTAACCGTAGTCCTAAAACAGAGTGATTAAAAAGATTTAGACACTAATAGAAAGTGTAATAGTTGGACTGAAGACGTTCAAAGAAGTGTAGGAATTTCCATAAGCAAATATTCAGTGACCAAGCAAATTGATCAAGTTCACGAATGGTAAAACTGAAATAGCAAATAGTTTAAGAAATTTGTAACACTACTGGAAAAGACATTTAGAACTGTTCACTAGCCCAAATACAAAGTGAAAGGAGTACCTTACCAAGTTGGCATCAGGAAGATCTCGAACAGCTTCATCAACATTCTCTGCAGTAGTTTTGACCTTATAATGAAACAAATGTCAGGATGTTAGAAACAAAAAGAAAACACAATACTCTGAAGCTCAGATAAATTGTTTGACAAGTTAGAGTATTTATCTGATAAGTAAAAATCACTAACTGTGATGAATGATACACATAGATATTTGTACACAAGCTTAGAAGTTGAGTTGTTCCGCTTTTATTAACCAATTCTTTTGCAATTTGCTAAATGGGACTACTACAGTGTGCATGTTCATGAAACAGCACATCTTTCCATCATGATAAAGAATGTCAATGGTGTTTGGAATCTTCTCTAAGGGCATCAGAAGGAGTTAGCAGGAAATGTCTGATTAAGAAAATGAAATATATTATTCAAAAAAGTGCAGAACATAATCTTAATTAATTTCCTTAATTAGGTCAACAAGTAACATATAGGTAGATCATCTTCTTATTAATTTCAGTCAATTTATGCATGAACAAAGAAGAGGAATCCTCTCCACCTGTTTATCACCAAAAAGTTCCAGCCAATGTGCTAACCCTGGTATTGTAGAAACAAAGGAAATCATAATAGAAGAAACAATGAAAACAAACCACATACCAACTTAGTACTTTTATGCTCTGTTCTCTCCGAGAGGCGGTTTCGTAGAGGTTCTATATGATCACTCCCGTCCAGTTGAACACCAATAAAATATTGAAGCTCACCCTGCACAGAGAGAATGGATTTCTGAATTGGTCAGAAAATTCAGAATTGCTTATAGGAAATGATGATTATGGGCTTGGAAGAATAGGAATCTGATACTTGCCTTTTGATCACGCATAGGTTGCAAGTGGAATAAGTTCCAAAATTTCTTACCTGCCGAAATCATAAGGTTCGAAAATAGTAAAAAGTCAAATCATAACTCCCATAAGGATAATAGATAGCTTCCAACAGCTACGTATTATGATAACTTTCAACTGAAAATCTTCTTTTTCTCTTCCAACTAAAACGAGTCAAATCTGTACTGTGCTCAAGAACTATGTTATGGATGCTCTCTTCATAAAGCTTACCACTCTTGGTGTAGTTGATCAACTGAACAGTGATTTCCGTTTGTTCTCTTATAGCATCTCTGATCTTTGAGACAGTTGATTGGTCTGTTTCAGGTCCTTGAAGAAATCTGCATAATAGATGAAAAAGGTGACTTTCATCTATGATGCAATTACGGGCATAACAAAACTGAAAAGTGTTAATATTCATCTTCTTTAGACGATTGATCACTAGAAAGCTCTTGGCAAGATAGATTACAAATTTACAATATTGTCAGTACAAAATATGACGACAAAAGAGTCATTCGCTTTAGATGATTCCTATGATAAGATCACCATTGTAAACTTTATGGCAATATAGATGACTATAAAGTTTGTACAAAATATGAAGAAACTCGAAACAGCATCATCAGCTCGATCGGCATAATAATAATCAATCAAACAAGTCATCCCATTAATGGAAGTTATCATGATACTAAGTGTTCTACAGCTTTCTAATTAAATGTGTGGGCAATTGTACTCTTCTGCCCACCTATTCCAGAGTTTATACCTTTGCCATATGCATTATTGAAGTAAGGCTTAAAATTACAGTCCCAAATGGGCTTTCAAGAATACAAGAATTCATAGGTTCCAGATATGGTGCAATGTAAAATGAATGCACGGATACTAAGGGTGAATGAATTAGTATTATGCAGGAGAATCACAGTACAAGTAGAGAACTGGCAGTAAATTGAAAAATCAGACATATATATAAAATCAACACAATCCACAAAATGCAGTTGATTTATACCGACAGTTCCGTCCTAGGATTTCTTCACGTGTGTATTCTGTAAGTTCAAGAAAGCTATCCGAAGCAAATATCTGAAAACGAAGGTAAAGGATATTATCTGTTTAATGGTAAAGTCCAAATTATATTTTTGAGCAAGTATTTTAGCGATCTCCTGACAGCAAAATAGAATAAAGTACAAACATGTACATAGAATCCCAGAGTTGGTAACTGGCCAAATCAATTATAGCTTGTAGAAACCTTTTATACTCTAAGATCATACAAGATATGAAAAAAATTTAAGCAAGTATGAACAAATTGACACCAAGGCTATCAGAAAGAGACAGTTAGGCAGTAGTAAATCATAGAAAGACTCTGGTTGTGTTAATCACTATGTAGTACCTCGCAGAAGTAGTGAAGTCTTCACTGACATTTTTTCTTTCAGTTAACACATAAAAAGAAATTCATAGCAATGATGTGTGCCTTACGATTGGGTTATCAGGAAGTCTAGGATCTGTAATCACGAAATTCTTTTCAATGCGCTCCAATGTAGTTGCCAAATCAATTCCTTGGCGTATATCCCTTTCTCTTATAGAGTGATCCCAGCTATCAGTCCGCTCTATGTCTTTAGTCATCAGAACCTCAGGTACCAAAGTTGGTGATTGTTCATCTTTTCCTATATAACTTAAAGATTTTGCTTTTTTGAAGCTGCAAGAGCAAGTAATTCATTTTTATATGCAATGCAACATCTATTAGTAGTTATAAGGTCTGTCAGAAATGAATTCAAATGGACATTGAAGAACAGGATTAAATAGCTAAAAGATCAGTCAAGGATAAAAAAGAGAATCCCTGTAATTAGGTGGAGAACTTTTCCATGTTACAAAAAGGAGTCAATTTTTGGTCTCTCTCTCTTGCTAGAAACAACACACTTCCATATGGTACATTTTTACCAGCACAAGGGAGGATAATATGCGCAAAGAACAGGGATCTGATAAAATCCAGGAATCATTTAGAAAGAAAAACGGAAAAGAATACTAACCTCATCAAGGAAATGCGGCTTGACTTCCTGGATTTTTTGTCAGCGTCTTGAGTAATACTGTTCCTAGATTCCAGCTGAGGAGAATGCCCTCCAGGGGTACCGATGGAATCAAAGCCAACAGATTTAGGCAAAACATAGTCAAGGTTGTCTGAAGTGTCCTGACTCATAGTTCGAATGTGAGATTTTGGAAGTTTCAGGGTTTGGACAACCTCCTCGATGGAATTTAAAGCCTCATCTTTTTGACGAGCTGAGAAAAGAAATTGAACGATGAATGAGTTCAATGCCGTCAAGCACATGTAATCAGAAAAGAAAACCAAAATTCCATGATCTTACCATCATAACGGATTAAAGACTTGGGCAATCCATTTGGGCGAAGAGCTTTTTCATTATTACCTTCTGTATATTTGCTGACTTCCACCTGCATTCTGCAAAATTCAATATCAGTTTTTGAACTTCAAATGACACAAAATAGTTACCATGGCTATTTTCTTAACACGGGAATGCCATCTGAAAGATGGAATACGAAAAGGTACAAACCCAATGAATTTAATAGCATTTCCAAGCTCATTTTTGATAGGTGTGATAGTAAGGAGATTCCAGAAAGGAGTGCCATCCTTCTTGTAGTTGAGGAGCCTTCCGCAATAGCTCTTTCCATTCTTTACGGCATCCCGTATCTTTGCTACTTCATTCTGGTCAGTCTCTGGTCCCTGAAGAAACCGACTGCAAATACAATATAAACACACTCAAATGTTGGTTTCTCTTTTAACTTTTTTTCGTCTACTTGAACATATATTTTTGTCTAATGTAAATACACTCCACACCACAGGTTGAAACTAATCTACCTTGATATAGCTTGAACTGAATAACCTGAACTATCAACCTTTGATATCCATTTATCTAAGTTCTCCGACAGTGGTCTACTCTGAATTCCAGCTTTTCCATAATTATAGGAAGGAAATGTTCATATCAACCATTTAAAAGAAGATTTCTCATCTCAATAATGAGTGCGAAAATATTAAACCCTTTACGGTTACGCAAAGTGAAGGAAGTTTATTGAAATAATACCCAAATATCCACATTCGTATGAAGTAACAGTACAGGTTAATAAAGGACAAATATTTTACGCATATTTTTAAAGGTCATTCTGTTTGTAGATTTCCTAAACAAGTTTGATGCATGTTGAATACAAGCGAGTTGACTAAAACGCTCTTGCGAATAATGCATACAAGCTCAGAAAGTGAAGAAGAATAGCATGTTTACCAGTTCCTCCCAATAACTTCTTTTGAGGTATAACCAGTCATGGTAAAAAACCCACTACTGGCATACATTATAGGGCAGTCTGGTTTAGAAGTATCTGATACAACAAATGTTTGTTGCAAAGTTGATAGCGCATCCTTCAACTCTTGTGATACTCGTGGAAAAGCTGCTGATTCAGATTCCTCCGACGCCCTTGTTGAATTCCCCACAAACCTCTCTGATGAGCTTCTGTTTCTATTTCCATCTCCAGAGGATCTCGTTAGGGCCTTGAAACTACCTTCCCATGTAGCAGACTTCACCACAAGTCCCCATTCTGCAGTTCTTTCTGCTATACTAGCTTCAGTAAGTATTTTATTGAGAGAACCTTGTCCACTGGAATTATTGGTCCTTTTCTGTTCTGTTATTGCATCACCATAAGGGGTCTTGGACTGGCTATTCCCTTCTTTTTCAAATGCCATCCACTTGTGCACAGGGTCTCTGATGATACAAGAATCAGATGACTGTGACTGTACGAGTCCCTCCCCTTTAGCTATATCACTCCGTGAACTTGGACTTGGACTAGTTTGGGCAGCATAATGACTTGCTGCTGGCTCAAAGATTTTGATTGATCTCTGTTCTTCTCTACTAGTGGACTGATAGCTTGCATTTGCTTTCTCTCTGTCCATCTTCGCTATTTATCTGCATCCAAAAGGGTAGATCACCTATGACAACAGCCTGAAACTTACACAAGCCAGAAGATTTTATGTTACTGCACAAGAGCAGACGTTTATCTCATAAACGTCCCTATGTATTCCTGCAATCAGAATTTTTGAAGCTTTCAAAGAGAAAGGAAATATCTAGTCAGAAGTACTGCTTAGGGAAAAAAAAAAAAAACTCTGTTGGTTTACAAAATTATTGAATTCCCCCCTCATTAAGAGTGGATCCTATTGTAAAGTTTCTGGACTGTTACTTGCAATAAGGGAAAGATTGATAAAAATGCCTTTTCAACTAGAACTAGTGGAACAATGCGACATACCGAAATGTACTGCCGCCAAGCCGGTATCGCTTGCTATCAAACATCAAAATAACATTCAAAGTCAGCAACACCACTAATTGATCTTAATCACTTGACACGACTGTATCTGCTCAAACCTCACAAAGCAAGATGATCGTACGCACTGGCTTTTTGTTCATTTTTAATCTTCCCCTCGTATTGAAGTTGACAAACAATTCAAATTTTAGCCTTCATAGCATCTCCGTTTTAGCATTCGTTTCATAAGTAAACCCAAATTATCAGTTTAAACTTAAGGGCGTAGCTACTTCGTTTGGAGTCTTCAATTGTCTTCTCCAATTTAGCAAGTAGCCATCTATGAGTAATGCAACAAAAGTATTCAACTAATACAGAAGGAGCAAGCAGCAAATAATAACAATAACAAGGAGATATCCAGCAGTACTAAGAGAAACATAAAAGAAACAAAAGGCTGACAGAGAAATGTGAGAGCGCCAACCCAGTAAGAAAGAAGGAAAGCCACTAGCGGGGAAATTATTCAGCCGCCGGTAGAGGCACTGCCGGAGAGAGAGGGTGTGTGTTGGAGCAATGTTGAACCATATGTTCTTAAACGATAAGTTCGTACGGACGGATGTGGATTGAAGAGCTCTGCAGCATGGAACGAGCGGTTATTACAGAAGTGTGAGACAAAATTGACGTTGACTCCGGCATCATGCATGGCCAGCCACGTCACTTTGGTCAGGTAAACTACTGCTTAAATAGTATCACCAGAAAATCAGTCGTTGGTGGATATTTTTCTATTTTAACCACTGTGCGGTTAAAATCATATCATATCTTGTGCTGAAAGGACTGTTGATGTCGCCGTTCGGAATAAATATCTTTTATGCTGTCTTATCATATTTAATAAATCTCAACTATTTATGAAATAATAGCTAAAATTTTATAAGATAAAATAAGACAAATTAATATTAATAAACGATCTGAAATCGTCCATCTGTGACTTACTCTCTCACATATTATTGGTTACTTACGCTGCGTTTGGTTAGCGTCTGCGGACGACAGGGACGGGACATGACTAGGCAGGACGAGATATGACTAGGCAGGACGGGATGGAACAGAATAAGAATTGAAGACAGTGAGATGTTTGGTTGCGGTGGACAGAACAGAGATTATTATTATTATTATTATTATTATTAGTATTATTATTATTATTATTATTAGTTAATAATATTAATTAATAAT
>JANZLH020000067.1:2871501-2892032 GCA_026770325.2 Erythroxylum fimbriatum
GTCTTGGTGGAGGAGCTGGAGGTGGGTTCGGCGGTGGTGCCGGGGGTGGACTTGGTGGAGGTTTACCTTGAAGGCACATATCGATGCTCTACAATGCAAGCGAATCGGCAACGTTGAAAGTTAATCATGTATTTGCTCTTCCAAAAAAAAGAAAGTTAATCATGTCTTGTTATAACACGTACGATATCTAAGTGTTGCTTAAGCTAGTTTTGTTTCATCTTACTTTTCTGTTGTTCCAAAAAATAAGCTCTAAATATGAGACATACGTACTTTTTACTTAAAGTTATTAAGGTTGTCCGTTGAATGAATTAAACTTATGAAAACAATACCACTACTCGAGTTGCTGTTTAATTGATCGAATGCTTGGTTAAGCCGATTACATGTGCATGGCGTCTTCTTATAAATTGTAAATAATTATCTTAACTATTTATAATTTCTCAAGTCACTTTAATCTAATATTTTATAAAAAAATTGTACTTAAAATATTGAACAATGATCACATTAAATCGAATTAACATATTTCTTTAGTAACATTTTTTATTTGAATTTAATTTAAACACTAATTACGCCACTCTATCAATATCTTTATTCTAAAGATACTCTAATGAACATTATAAATACCTCACATGTGGTATTATTACATCTTCAATAATTATATACTCTATGTTAAAAATCATGTAAAAATATTTTATAATCATTGAACAATCTTCAACTACCTTAATTTCACAAACATTTCATGAAATTACAACAAAAATAGTTAAGTTATTGACATATATAATAAACAACAATAACAATACCTAGTATGAATCCCACTAATATATATGCACGGTACGAGGACTTATATAATAACACAAAAAAATTCTAAAGTCTCACAAGTGATAGTAATTTAAACAATTGTATCGTTTTTTATAAAAAAAACAACACAATCTGCGATGTTTTATTTATTGATAAAATGTTGCAGATTGTAAAGACTTTTCGTGACGTTTAAAAAACGTCATAAAAAGTTTAAATTTTCAGCGACGTTTATTGAAAACGTCGCGAATTAGTAACACTTTTTGCAACGTTTTTTGTATTAAAACGTCACGAAATAAAATCTGTGACGTTTTGTTGAATAAAACGTAGTTGAAGCCCAACAAATTAAAACGACGTTTCGTGTTGGTTTCGTTTTGAAATTTTTTTCGTTTACTGTCATTACTACCTTTCTTTCTTTCCCTGTTCCTTCAACACCTTCAAATCTCCCTCTCAAATTCGCCGCTGGTCCTCTGCACTCGCGGTTCTAGAGGTACGCTCCAATGCCCACTGCTCTGTTTTTATCCTAATTGCTAAAGTTCGAACCTTTCTCTGGTGGGTCTTGCTTTAAGTTAATATTCGAAGCACAATAATGAAACACCCACTAATCTCCTCTTTCTCTCTCTCTCTCTCTGTTTTCTTTGAATTTGTTAAATTTTAAATCATTCTCTGTTTTCTTTGAACAAAATGATAAACAAGTCATGAGTTTTATAAAAATCTCCGTTCTCATCTGTAATGTAACGAGATTAAAATCCGATTTTCTGCAGTGGTCGACAGGTCACGGGTGCCTCTGAACTCCGATGATTTCAAACTTCAGGTATAAACAATGTAATGAAACGAGATTAACTCCTTTGTTATTTGTTTCATGCTAGTTCCTGGAAAATGTTTTTCTTATAGCACGGTAGGTGCTCGATGAAATGCTTTTTACGAAAGCTAAAATAGGGAAAGGGAAAAGTTTAAATTTTTACGAAAGCTGAATCGATCTTAGTTGAGGTTGCAAACCCTTGGCTTATCTAATTATACTAATATTAGGTATTATATATTAGGTATCTAATTATACTTAGGCGGAGTAAATTATGGACAACAAAACCGTGAACATTGAACGGCTTCTGAAAAACTTTCAATTTGATTCTACTTAAAAGAAGAGGGAGATTCTGAATTATTTTAAAACTATCCAGAATCAATGGACAGACCACGAGAATCAGTTTAATTCGTTATATTACTTTTCTTATGGATATATACTAACTTGCGCTAATCTTACTATGAGTTGTGATCATTTGATTATCATACTTGATGGCAAGGAGATCTTTATCAATAACTTTAGAATATACATATTATTCCATTGGTACTGTCATGATGCATAAGATCTGTAATTGATGTACAAAATCAACATCAATGACTAATGGTATCAATGCTGATTCTGTTCTCACGAAGTTGATATCTTCTCGGCATTGGTTTGAAAGTACTAGAGCCTCAGTCAAGTGTATAACTTAGAATATGTTTTACTGGTAATCCATTTTTCACTATTATGAGAGTTACAAATTATAATCTTACCTTAATTAGTTGATTAAACTAAATTTCAATTATTTCATATGCAAGTTTGAATAGGGTGAACATTGAACATTGACAAAGGAGAGAGTCATAGGATAAGATTGCATGATACTTGTAAATCATTTTAGTGTATGCCAAGACACAGTTAAGCAGCTCAGGAGTATTCTATTTTATATACATAATTTTTATTTTCTCAAAGCATTAACTTATTTATTTTTAAATTACAGTTTGGTCCATAGACATGCTTATACATTCTGCCGTTTTGATTTAAAATATTATATAATTTTTCAGGCTACTTTATGGTATGATTTACTTAGCTACTTCTGATGTGATTTTTCAGAATAACAAGAAAAGAGATACCGTGAAAACCCTTCATTTTTCTGATTAACTCAAGAAAAAGAAATTATCATTTGTAGTGTAATTTTGAAGTTTAAAATTGAAATAAAAAATGTGTTGTAAATTATTTATGGAACATAAGATGAGTGTAGAAGGCAAGTACTAGGAAGTTTGAGATAAGCGACAGAAGAGAGAGTATACTGTTGAAAGCAGATAGTAGACTGTCTTGCGAGCTAGTAAATGAATGTAAGAAATGCCATATTTGATCCAAAAAGAAGAAATATGGAACTTCGTGTGTCCAAGGATTTAATTCCATGGAACTTTTTTCAAAGTCAAGGTTGAAAGGAAGCAAAGGATTTCTTACTTTTCTCCATTATTTAGTCGGACTATTTCCACTCTACCATTTCTTTTGAATTTTAATGCCCCAAGAGGGAGGCCTTCTAGCTAGAAACTACATAGTAAATTCAATATACTAGTTACTCCTATTCACATCTAGAAGTATATGTAGACTTTTATTACTAATACCACATTCAATATCCAGACTTAGAACTCAAACCAAGAAATTAGAAGCCCAGAGGAGATTAGTGAATACATGGATTGTTGTATACATCAGTAAACTCTAAACCAAACTTAACATATAATTTGTTGCATTGAATAATATATTTATTAAATGTTGGGCATTTGGAGGTATTGGAAGTGAGTCGAATTTTGGTAAGTATATGCAGCTGGAGAAGAGTGTGACTGGATGAAGTTATGATATCGCACTTATTATGATGAAAATAAAGGTCAGTGGACAACTATCGAATGTAAAGAAAAATGGGCGAATACATAGTTCATTTATAAATATTTATTAAATGAGACTGTGTATCTAATTAATTCTTAATTTTTCAGGAATTAATGTGTAAGGAATTGGCAGATTCAATAGAACAAGGTCATTCGATGACAAAGGATGAAGTGTGTGACAAAGTCTTGGGCACTAGATTAGATTACGTTGTTGGCATGGGAGTTGGGCCTCGATCACAAAGGAAGACTTCGGTCAGAAAGAGACTTCGAGACGAACTAGAAGAGTCGGAGAAGGTTAATTAGGAGTTACAGTCTCAAGTCGATGAATTGAATAAAAAAGTTGAACAAATGTAGGATCGACTAACTACCAAAGTCGAACAACAAAGAATTGAATTTGTACAGCAAAAAAAGCTCTTGGACCTTTTATGTTCTACACATAATATTCGTTTAAGTTAGATATATGTACTCATATTGATATATTATATACTTATGACTATTTATTATACACTTATGATGTACTTTTGATATTAATTAGTGTATTATGACATGTTTGCGAATTGCAATTAAATAATACATTATCTGTAGGTATGAAATTCTTGTGATATATGAATAATTATTTAAATTAATGATAAACTAAAAAAATTGAAGAATTATTAAATAAATAAAATTCATAAATAATATTGAATATTTATTAAATAAATAAGATTTATATTTATTAAAATTAAAAATTATTAAATTAAAATAATTTTCAAAAAATGGAAAAAAATAATTAAAAATTACTATTCCTCAACGTTTAACTTCATAAAATTTACTATGTCTGTATATTTATGGATCCAAAATTCATTATTCGAAGGACTCTTCTGACCAAACAAGTAATTATCATCCCGAGTCCCACCGGTCTCCGATCCTTTGCAAGAATGATTGTAGCACAAGAAAGTAATACAGAAGAGGAAGAGAAATTCCCCTTCTTCGTTCTGTCACAAGTCCTCTGTCTCGGGCGGGGCACTGGGCACTCATTCTCGTTAGTTTGCACAATCAAAAAATGATTTTTCTGTTCATAAAAAAAGACTCGAAGAAGTTGGGAAAATAGAATGATAAGTAATCTCTTCTAGTTATCTATGATTGTCATCGCAACAAGAAGCTCCCCAAGCAGAACCGTTACGACAACAGTCACGATTATCCTGGACTGTGTTATGGAAAAAGTGGCAGCCCAGGAAAAAAATGTCCGTCTAGGCGCTCCCTCTTGCGTTGTTCCGATCCTCCGATGAAGAAAATCCGATTTTCGTAACTTGACTCGCCCTTCACCCCTTAACCAGAAAGAGAGTCCTTCCTGTACTTTTATTGAAGAAGTATAGAGAGCTTTTGTTGGTTGTTAAAGGCCCACTTAGGTTGGGTTTTCTTACCAACTTCCGGTGTGTGAGGGCACTCTTCTCAGGTAGTACGGTAAGAGACTACCACGAAGGTGAATTCAGTTTTATGCTGGGAATAAAAGTCTCCTATAATGGAATGGAACTAATCTAAGGAAGATCTGGCTCATGAATGACCAATCCTTGGAGGAATACACTTTTTTAGTTTTTTAGTAAGAAAGGAAATCTTTTGACAAAATTACGGAAAGTCTCGGGTTGGGTTAAGTCTAGTAAAGCGCACTGATTCTAACGACATACCTTTTGGTTTCTTCAATTCAAAATCAAAGTCAAAAACTAGAATGTGTCTTATCATTTGAATTTCTCATAAAGCCACCAGTGAGATACATACGAAATATAGGGAGACCTCTTTCTTACACTCCGAATTCGCTGGCCTAGATTGTTGTGCACTAAGCTAAAAAGCTAAAAAAGATGATTTTTAAAATTAGAAATGGCGGATTCTCCAGCTACATTCTAATATCTCACTATTCTTTCTTTTTTTTCCTCCAAAGCCAGACGGAAAGAAATCAAATCAAATGATTGTTTTTTAGTCAAGGCCAATGAAGCAGAGATTCGATTGGCCTTCTAGAGGGCTCGTAGTAATGCCAGTCTCCGCTTTCTATCCTTTTCCATTTCAAACCCAAAACAAAAAAGCCCGAAGAACCAACACTTAAAGGGCGTAACCAACGGGAAAGATCTTGGCGGAAAATGAAAAGAAAATCAAGGCCAGTTCTATTGATGCAGCTAAATCAGAGGCTGTGATCTACCCGGCAGTGGTAAGTGCTCTCTTGCAGCTCTTAAATCGCCACCGGCGTTAATAAGAGAAGAGGGACACCTTTTGCCGATTGTGAATCCACCACGAACGTGTTCAATCCCCGTCGTATCGGTGGAGGGGTCTGATTTTGGGAGAGCTCCTCGTGCCATTGTATGAATAGTTCCTGGTTAGTTTTCAACTTCTTTCTCTTCTCTTAGCAAAGCAGATTCAAGTGTGTCGTAGAAAGTTACCTTCCGCGACGTTTTTGGAAATGTCGCTAAAGGTGAGGTGACATTTCGCGACGTTTCCAGAAATATCGTAGAAAGAGTAATCTTTTAGTGACGTTTTTTAAAACGTCACGGAATGTCCGCTTTTTTGTGACGTTTTACGAAAAATGTCGCAGAAATCTTTTGCCTACACCACATTTCGCGACCTTTTTTGTGACGTTTTTAAAAACGTCTCAAATTACATTCTGTGACGTTTTTTTAGATGCAAATTGTGTTGTTTTCTTGTAGTGTTAAAAGATGAAAATGAATGAGTTGTGACCACTTTATCCTTGATTAATTTCGCTATGCCCATTACCTTAGGTATGGTTGATGATTTAATTAAAAAGAATTCACACTTGATTTCCTCTTATAGACTTGAAATAAAACAATTCAAAAGGTTGACCTTGGTGAGGCCAATAGAGATTTAAACTCCAATATGTAAGATCTCATATTGGTTTTTTTTTTAGCCTCATGATTTTGAAAGGAAGAAGGACCAAAGAAATTTTCTAAAGCATAGGCAAAAGTTTCCCTGGTACTAAGTCAAGAGCTCAATATTAAATGGTTAATCTAATAGAGTGTTTTGAAAAAAAAATATTTGAAATAACCAACCCAAGACATTGTCACTAGAAATAAAGGTATTTCGTTCTTAGTAGACATGAATTATAGATAGAGGAGGTTTCAATAGAGAGATAGTTAGATGAAGATGTGAGGGGAAGAGATGGAGCAAAGTGTGAAAGCAAAAGGAGTGGACTATGAAGAAGAGGAGGCAGTGTACGTTATTTTTCAGGGCAAAAATGTTTTTGCCTTTTGTGGGCTAAAACAATTTATTAAGTTAAGAAGGATTTTTTATTCCCTTCATAAAGAGAGAAGTTTTTGGCAATGACTTGCTTCATAGTGGGAAGGATGATATCGAACTAAGGGAAAGTGTTAGTATGAGTTTATAGCTAGCTAGTCATAAAGCTGAAAAAGAGTTTCTTTAATAACCTAGTAACGGGTGATCATTCCTACCATGATACAATCAGCTTAACACAGCTCTTAGTGCTAGGAGTTTAATAAAATAGTAACATAGAGACATGGAAAGAGGGAGGTGAGTGCAAATAAGAGAAGAAGCAAAGAGATAACAAAGATTAATAATCATTATACATATTTTAACCAATCTTACAAATTTTAGTTAAATTAAGACATCTTGACAATTTAGCATATTTCATCCTTATTTTTAATAAAAATAATAGTTTAGACATAATCAACAAATTTAATGTACTCATAATCTATCCTTTAATTTTTCACTATTGAATTCCTAATTATGATCATTAGATTTGCAACATCATATTTATAGGAAAGGATCAACATACCAATTATAACAAATTAATTACGTAATAATGAAATATTTACTCTTGCCAAATTTAATTGTACTTACATTTAGAGAAGTAAAAATATTTGTTTAAAGGAATATCATTTGTAATATATCAAAAATCATGCGTGCTCAATAGAAATGCACCTAAATTTTTAATTTTAATTTATTGTAGAATATACTAATTTAACTAAAAATAAAAGATCAAGTGGGGTAATATAATATTAATCAATTAATTAACTATAATATTCTAATTATAATATTACAATTAATAAAATTTAATATGTTTATATTTGATCCTAATGGTCTTCAATTATAATTAATTAATGAATTTAAAAATTTATTATTATAATGTCAAAAATTAATTAATTAATTAATTAGAAAACTAAAAGGTAATAGTTTGCTTTGAATTCGATTTAAATAAATTATGAATAATATAGTTTCCAAATTTTAGTGGATGTTTTCGTGGCAAGTTAATGCAATAAATTTCAAATCATATGTTTATTTTCATATACATTCGATCAACAATGATTCCATGAAGTAGAATCAATTCATATTCAAAAGTAACAAAATTATAAAAGTAAAAATGTTCAAGGAAACAAAATTAAATTTGAAATTAAATAAAAATAAAAATGTGAAAGTTACATAACTAAAAGATTTTTTTTTTTGAGGGACATAACTAAAAAATTGAAAACTGAAGTTAAAAACATTAATTATGACATGTCTTTTCACTTTAGTTAAAATTCAACAATCATCCAAGTTATCAAAGAGTCGAATCATCAAAGCTATCAAAGACACAAAACTCCTGGTTACAACATCAAACATCATCCAAACGTGTGGATTCAGTAAATAAAGGTTGTAACCTAGATCTATTATCTTATTTTATTGGAAAACTGCGGATTAGATTAGATCTCCTCCATTTTTACGGTCAATACGATAGCAATCCAAATATAGGGTCAAAGTTTCACAATCACAGCAAGAACAAACGAATAGATAAACAAAAATCGAAGGTAGGAAAAACAGGATAGCAATAGCAAAGCCGTGATCAAAAGTTTGGCTTGAATTGATGACGATCAATGTGCACATACAAACGAGGAGGAATCAAAAGGATTTGAAGTGCTCTGCGTCGCTGCACCTTCACGATTGAGAGCTATCACCCGCACATTCTGTGTCTGGATTACTTGCAATTTGACCTTAATAAACCACAGCTTTTCCTCGTATCTTGCAATCGTAAGAAGGGAGATATAGTATTAAGGGGAAATCTAACAACCCAACAAAACATGCTTAGAAATGAATATTACTTAGCAGTTTCCAGTTGGTTAAAGAATCAAGTATACACCAAAATGGATCAAAGATTGATTCTGATTCTTGCACCACTGTAAGGTTACCTTGACAGAAACAGTATAATAGAAAACAGCTCAAAGTGAAAGGCTTTGGTTTCCTTTTCAGTTTTAGATTGCCTCTGATCTGGGAAGGAGTTGGAAGCAACATCACAGAACTGTCATGTCTCTGTTGAGCATACTCAGCAAAATCTTCCCATACGAAGGATGGGGTCCAAGTTGATTTCATCTCATTTTCTTTTGGTTTTCCTTTCTCTGCTTCTGGTTTGCTTGAACCAATCACCATTTGCTTGTGGACATCACGAATGTTTCTAATTAAAGCGTAGAAAGTGTTCATCTTCTCCTCTTCTTCTTCGTCCATGACCCGACTCTTTCCTGTTGCACCTTCCATGCACTTCCTCTTTATTAATGCCTCTTTGCAACTTCTGATTAATGCTCTGAAATGTATCTCCTAATTTGGTGTTGGAATTATGCCCATGACCCAATCGTTATGTAATAGACTGAACACTTTAGTTTTGTGATTATTAATTTTGATTAATAACATGGCAAATGATTTTATTATCATATTACGTTTATTGATTTTATTCTAATATGATAAGTTTTTGATTAACTTTATACATTTACCATCATATTGAAGATTATGATAATGAGAGTCAACTCTTTAGAATTTAATCTAAAAATGTTATTGATCATAAGATCATCAAATAAGGACTTTAATGACTCGGTTAGATCAATATATGTGTAATAGTATCTATTGGATAGATATTAGTAGATCTCATTTACTAAGTTACATATATAAATGATGCATATGAAGATATGTTCATTGAACTGACCAAACTGAAAATTCTCAATAGTTAATATTACCTATGAATTGTCACGTGGGATATTCTCATAAGGATTTAAATGTATATTTTTCCTTTGACCTGAGATCATTATAGTAATCAATAGGTTACTTATTATGCTTTGATGTCGGACACCTAGTATGTAAAAATTCTAGTTGAATGATTATTGGATATAATTAAGTACCTATCTGATTAGTGGTGAGTCACAATGAGATCCATCAATTCTAGGTAATGAGTTTAAACTCTATGTTGTCATTGATCTTAATGATTGATTCAAGACCTTGGCCAGGGCGATTGAATGAATGAGGAAAGGAGTTTTATAAGTCATTCACCAATCATTAATGATCGACATGTAACATAGTTAGTTGTCTAATAAGGTTTGACAGTTAAACCGTACCTTAGGATAATCCGGAATTGTAATGATGGAAGGTAATTAAACATTATCCTTAACCAGGATTCATTTTTTTAAAGTTGTTACTTCACACTATCCTGTCGTTGAGGAGTGTTGTGATATGAACTTGAGTGGGGGTCATTCGAGTGTGGGATCTTAGACTAAGTCTTCATAAGGAAGAGTTCTACGTGGCCTTAGTAGTGTTTACGTGTTGAGTTGATTTAGGAAAGAATAATCCTATTTTCTAGGAGAGTTGCAGTTTCTTTTGTTTCCTGGGGGTATGGGCTGGTGTTCAGCCGTGGGGGTTGTGGATGAGTATTTTTAGGAGTTGTGTTTCGTGTAGGCTAAGTCTCCTAATTGTGATGGAGACTATAAATGTTTTTCGTTAATTCAATAAAGGTACAGATATTCTTAGCAAAGCATATTTCCTCTGTTCTTCGTTCTTTTCTGAACCCCTGTTCTTAGTTCTTTTGCTGAATTTCTCTAGTCTCCAATACTATCTGTTAAGTGAGCACATCAATTGGTATCAGAGACAGGTTGGCCACTGATGGATACACGACAAAAATCCAACGCCGAATTTCGAACTGAAATTTCGGATATGCTCGCTAAACATGATGATCGAATTGAGCATTTAAACTCAATGATGGAAACCCTTTTGAAGGAATTCCAAACCCAGAAAACAGCAACCATTTCACAGCGACCCCCACAAGAGGAGCATTCCTACAGCCCGAGGCAGTCAGCCACAGCTGAGTACAAGAAAACGTCCCTTAAGTTGTCCTTTCCACGTTTCGATGGTGAAGACCCACAAGGTTGGATATTTAGAGCAGAACAATACTTCGAATTCCAAGTAGTTCCCGAAGAGCAGTGGGTGTCGTTGGCATCGTTTCATTTTGAAAAGATCGCCTTGCAATGGTATCGCTGGTTCATCAAAGACAAGGGGCCAATTACATGGACAGAGCTTCATTGTGCTTTGATGAAACGATTCGGACCAACGGTGTATGCAAATCCATCGGAGGCTCTTACGAGGTTACGACAAACCACCACCGTCGAGGCTTACCAAGAGAGTTTCGAACGACTTTCTAATAGAGTCGACGGATTGCCGGAGGAATTTCGGTTGGGATGTTTCATTGCTGGATTGACGGATGAAGTCCGGTATGATGTCAAGTTAAAGGACCCATCCACCTTAGCCGAAGCCATTGGAGCTGCGAAATTGGTCGAGGAACGAAATCAAGTGTATAGGCCATTCCTTCCATGAGCCAACGCGAGTTCTGGCTCACGTCCAAACACGACCAATGAGGACCTTGGAATCCTAGGGGCGGCACCCCCGTCACCCCAAGCAGGACAACCCAACTTTCGAAAGTTGTCGCCTCAAGAGCTTAAAGAACGACGAGAGAAGAAGCTTTGTTTTTACTGTGATGAAAAATTTGTTCCGGGGCATCGGTGCACTCGCCCGCAGTTTTTTATGATAGAAGACATAGATGACGCTACAGGGGAAGATGCCAGGAGATTTTCAAAGACGTATCCTGGTTTTCTGCTTGCGGACAAGCAGCCTTTTGAGGGGGAAGGAGCTGATATGAACTTGAGTGGGGGTCATTCAAGTGTGGGATCTTAGACTAAGTCTTCATAAGGAAGAGTTCTACGTGGCCTTAGTAGTGTTTACGTGTTGAGTTGATTTAGGAAAGAATAATCCTATTTTCTAGGAGAGTTGCAGTTTCTTTTGTTTCCTGGGGGTATGGGCTGGTGTTCAGCCGTGGGGGTTGTGGATGAGTATTTTTAGGAGTTGTGTTTCGTGTAGGCTAAGTCTCCTAATTGTGATGGAGACTATAAATGTTTTTCGTTAATTCAATAAAGGTACAGATATTCTTAGCAAAGCATATTTCCTCTGTTCTTCGTTCTTTTCTGAACCCCTGTTCTTAGTTCTTTTGCTGAATTTCTCTAGTCTCCAATACTATCTGTTAAGTGAGCACATCATGTTGCTAGACGTCAACGTAGATTAGTAATTAATTAGATTAATTATTACCTATTTAGTGATGAGCCTATGTGGTTATACACTTACAAGGGTAATATTCTCGTTTATGATTATTTAATTTATTATGAGATTATTTATTAAATAATCTATATGACATATTATTATTTTTTTGCTACCACAGAAAATATAATTAATATTGAAAATTTTTTTGTACAAAATAAATGAATAAAATAAAGTAGTTTAATTTTATTTTATTTTAGAAATGATAATAAAATAAAATAGTTTTATTTTATTTCATTTATAAATAATAATTATTATTTATTTAAAAAAACAAAAGGCGTTAGATGGTTTCGTCTTGGTGGTTGTGTTTTTGGTTTTAACTTTTAAAACCAAAACAAAATGAAACGTTATTAAGAAAACGTTAGGATTTGAAAGAGTAACTATATAATATTACTTACAAAGAAAAGAGTTGTTAACGATATACTTTTTCATTCTTCTATTTGACTGGAAGTGAAAAACAGTAAAAAGAAGAGAAATCTTTGTTTTTATTTCAGTTTTTTCGTAAAGCGTACGTGAACAAAACAGTAAAGAGTGAAATATAAATTTCTTTGTTTGTATTTGTTGATAATTGTTATCATAAATTGCATGGCGTTTGATATTGGTGTTCAAAGATATGTACAGTAAATGCATTTAATGAATGTTATTCGAATATTTAATGCAAAGGCTGTTCTGGTGTTGTTTATGCCAAACTCATTGAATGCATTTATTGATGTTGTACGTATGGTTAAGAGCCAATGTTTTCACAAGGTTTAACGGAGGGAGAACGCATGCTTGGTTTTGGTTAAACAGATGATGAACTTACACATCATCTGCTAAATTGGTTTCACAGAATGCATTTATTATATGTACAAATCCACTGGTCAGAGTGCGTAACCTTTGTATGCTTTAGCATGGAACTAAAGGAATGCGGTAACCCCATTTAATGCATTTTGTACTATGAGTCTGACGTACATAACCTTTGGAACTAGATAGATAGACATTCTCGGTTAAGTTGGCTTTTGGTGAAAAGCTTTTAACAGTTATTATCACACAGATACGGTATAAAAGCAAATGAAAAGCTTTCGACAGATTTTTAATTTTTTGCTCATTGTTATCATAAATTAAAAAAAATGATATGATCATTAATGTTATTAAATTTGTTTTAATAACATAAAATTTCGACCTTTAAAATTATTTAATTTATTTTGATATAATATATGATATTTTATCAAAAAGAATTTTCCACCTAAAAAGATAATAATATTTATTTTTTTTATAAGAAATGACCTGATAACCAAGTAACTTATAATTTATAGATAAATAATATTTTTATTGCATATGATGCATACGTGAGGAAAAATTACTTAATTTTATACTTTTGGCCTAGATTACCTATGACGTATAATATTAATTAATTCTCTGTCACTTAGATGGATAAATTAAATTATACTAATAGGAATGACCTGATAACTAGGGGACTATATACTATTGAGCCTACTATAAAATTTTATATGATAAAATAGAAACTTTATCACTATTTAATTATGCATGAGTAACGACTTGACAACCAAGGGACTCATTCATGTTTTAAAGATGTTATATCATTTAGATAAAAGTCCATGTCTTAATGATATATGATTGTGTTCTTACTGTGATGTTTTCTTTGTATTAGATTTCTCAAAATGTCTATTATATCACTGCGAAGCATTCTTGATGCTAATAAGCTAGCGAGTAATAATTTTGATGATTGATATCGCAATCTGAGAATTGTTCTCGTGTATGAAAAACTTATCGATGTGATTGATAAACCCATGAAGAAAGTGCCTTATGAGGGAATTGATAATGCTAATGCATTGGATGCATATTTTAAGTACAATGAACAAAGTAAGAAAAGAAGTGCATTATTCTGGCATCAATGAGTTCTGACCTCCAAAGGCAGCATGAAGGTATGAATTCTTCACAGATCATTGAGCATCTTAAGAAGATGTATGGGACACAAAGTAGGACTGCTAGATACCATTTTTGGTGGTTTTTAGGATGCAACATTGGTCAATGTACTTTGTTCAGAGTTTTGCCTTCCTTGATCAATTGGGCCATTTGTAAAACTAAGATGTTTTATAAAGTTTGATGGGGCTAATATTGATATTTCTTCCTGTATTTTTGATATTATACAGGTTGGTTTTATCTTGCAAGAAACTCTATCCCTATCAATCTCCGGGCTTAATTGGCAAGAGGTGGTTACAGCAGTAAGAGGATATATAAGGCCAATGACATCTATAAATTTGTTAATGGATCCCTCCACCAGCTAGTTTCTATAAGCTCAACATTGATGGAGCATATAAAGGCAACCCAAGTAAAGGAGGTGCAAGGCTCATTTTAAAAAGATTCAACAAGTGACCCCATTTTAATATATTCCTTGGCCCTTAATGACATCACAAGTGTCCAAGCTGAAATTCGAGCTTTAAGGAATTATGTGCAGAGATACTAAAAGATTCCGAATTGCTAGTGGAGCTTGACTTTAATGTAATTGTAGCTATGCTTAATCATTATTCTCAGATTTCATGGCGAATTAGGCCTCTCATTCGAGATGTACGTCATTATACTTTTGTGAAAGAGATTCAACATTGTTTTAGGGAGGCTAACCAGGCGGTAGACTAGATGGTAAACTTGGGTTGTTCTTCAAAGGGGTTGTTCTTCAAGCGTACTGCCCTGGTATAAAAAAAAAAATCCTCGTAACGACAAAGCTGACGATGCACCTTTGTAATAGCTCTAAAACCCACTTTAAAGCACGAGCAGGAACAAGGTTGGATCACATTTTTATTTATATCTGGTGATGATGCATATACTTTTTAGAAATGATCCATATGTTTAATGGGGTAGCAAATAATAGGGTGACGCATTTCCGCTGCAAAACCTGGCCCTGGGCTCAAATCAACTCTCTCTCCTCCCTTAAATTTCCAATCAAAACATTGCACTAATGAACCGACAGCCTGATGCATCACCACCATTGCCAGGGAAGCTCCAGGACATCCTCTCCGGCCACTGCCAAACGGTAGGTACTTGAAATTCTGACCCTTGAATTCCATTTGGTGCTCACCGATTTTCTCACTTGAGGTGTCCAAGAATCTCTCCGGTATGAACTCATCAGGGTCTGTCCAAAGCTGTGGATCCCTCATGATTGCATAGACATTCACCAGAACTCTCGTCTTACCATTCACATAAAAGTTGTTGACCTCACAGTCTTGGGCACATTCCCTAATTATAAATGGTCCGGAAGGGTGAAGCCTGAGTGTTTCAAATATGACAGCTTGGAGGTAGGCTAGATTTGGGACGTCTGCTTCTTTGACTAGCCTATGGGGTCCTACGACTTCGTTGATCTCCTTTCTTAACCTCTTGAACGTCTTTGGCTTGTTGATGAGCTCAGCCATAGCCCATTGCATGGCTACCGATGATGTATCTGTGCCCGCCAAGAATATGTCCTAGAGGCATGGTATACGAATCATCAACTTAAGCATACGCATATACTTAGTGAAGATCAATAAAACTACATGAATACACACTTGGAAACGTTAAACGAGTATCGATAACAGTCCATTACAGCATTTGTAACTGTTGACATGGAACAGTTCATTTTTTGGTAACGTTATATATGATATGATTCCCTTCAATGCTATTAGCCTAACTAACAAAATTCAAAATATGGATCATATTAATTGCATTACTTGAAAAATGGAAGGGAATAAATCTCTTACAAGCAAGAAAGACTTAATGTCATTCGCTGCTAACTTGATTTCAGCAGTTGGGTCATCGCGTATCTCCAATAATATGTCCATTAAATCCTTCATCCCTTCAGAACCTTCCGTTGCCTTCTCTTTATGCTCCTTTATTATTCTATCCACCAACCGATCATACTGTGCCAATGCACCAACTAGCTTCTTTCCAGTACCTGAAATGTCGAATATCTTGAAAGGTCCCAAAACATCCCCTAAGCTCAGCTTTGCTCCAAGGTCTAAACAAGCCTTAACCAACCCTCTTATTTCCCTAGCGTCGTTGTCGGTACCGGAACACCTTGTGCTCATTGCCATCCTACAAATGGTGTTGTTCGTCAAAGTCGTGAACTCGCTGCTCAAATCACACAATTTTCCTTCTCTGGCGCACCTCATCACCGACTCTACCAGCTTCACCTTCTCCTCTTCACGTATATCCATGAACTTGTCTAGTTGAGCAACTGAAAGTAGCCTTGTCATGCATAGCTTCTTCATGAAACGCCAGTAGTCACCATACTGAGCAGTTAGAAACCTGGATCCTCTGTAGATAAAGTATTCAGAGGAGCCAAACTCAGGTCTAGAGGAGAAATTGAGCTCTTGGTATTTCAGAATTTCTTTTGCCACTGAAGCGTTGGACACAATAAGACATGTTGATGCACCTAGACGTAGCTCCATGAGCGGACCATATTTTTTGGCTAGAATTTGGAAAGATTTGGGCAGCACAGAACCTATGAGATGGAGGTGTCCGATGATTGGTAGAGCTGGTGGGCTTGGAGGTTTTTTAATTTTTGTATGAGACCTTGTTGATATTTTGACGAGGTAACGCACCAACAACGCGGGGATGAAGCAGATGAGAAGGTAACAGAGCATATGAACTGAATCCATGCCGAGTCTTTACGATTTATCTTTTGAACTAAGCAGATCATGGGACATTATTGTAATGCCTCTTATTATATAGAGAGACTATAGATGCTAAACTAGTATTATGTTTATTTATAAGTTGTTAAGACACGCGAAGAGTTAAAAAAAAATTCAAACTGGGAATTAATATGTCATATGAAATAGACCTTATAAATTATTTTGTTTGTCTGCCAAAAAGAATTTGGAGGTATTGTAATTTGTAATAAAATTATCTTTGAAGTATCATTATTCTACACGTCATAATTTTAATGATTTTGTATTCATTATTTTTTTAAAACAACTGCAGTTCACCTTCTATCAGCTTCAACATTGAAAATACTTCAAGACACAGTTGAGTTGGTAAGGAGTTCTTCTAACTTAAATGAGATTGTGGGTTTAAATTCCTCTTATGTATACTGCTGTTTAAAATTTGAGGCCAAAATTTTACCTCTCGCAAGGAACTTACCTGGCTCAGATAAGAATTATTCTAAATATGGATGAGTTAAATATAACTTTCTATAATTGAAATTCTCTTGAAATATCTTGTGAAAATTAAAAAAAAAAGCCTCTACTGTTGAAAAGCGTTAATAGTTCGTGGAATATGACAGTGCAAGTGGGATAATCAATGTTTGCTAGGAATTCCTAGCTTTGTTTATCTAGGCTACCGCTCTATCATTATGTGTAACGTTTCCTACCTTTTGAAGCTCTTCGAGTTATAATTCAATTATTTTATTTTCTAAAAAAAGGAAAGATTCGCTTCCTTGATAAGGTTGTGGAGTATTTAAGCAGGACTGAGATCGTCTATGCTCGTAATCCATTGCCAACTTTATTTCAGATCATCCGATTGACATTTTTTTCTAGGTCCCACTTATCGTATTTATGTGGATGGGATCGTCTTTCAGACGCATGATTAAGGGTCAGAGGATTTGATCTCATCTAACAAATGACCTACAGAACAGAGAATAAACCGTGCAGATAATTTGAAAGATTCCATCGAATTAATTTTGCAACGAAGACAACAGATATGTTGAATATTTTGGACTACAAAAGCGTAGCCTAGCCCGATTTGCCGTCCAACGGGACCATCATTACGAAGTTTCCAAAACTCTCAATTTTATAATCAAAATAAAAATTCCTTTGCAGGCCAAGTTCGAACTGCAAATGGCAAAAGGGTTTGAAATTTATTTAATTAGCTTGAAATAAATAGATAATTCGATTTGACTGCAAATCTATATTTAAAAATATTTTTAACTTTGGACCAAGACGCAGCTACAGGGTTTGAGCCAAGTACAAATCAAGTAACGAGGCAAAAGGAGTCCTTAAATCTTATGTCAATTTTGAGTTTTTTTTCTTCTTCTAATTTTGATCTGACCTGACTGGAATTATTACCACTCATAATTCAAACTAGTAATTAAAACAAATTTGAATCAAATTTAGAATTTTTTGTAGACTATCAATTTGTTTAAATTTAGATTAAGTTTAATAAATTTTGTTTTTCATTTAACATTAATTAATGTTTAATTTTATTTATTCTCATTTTTCATGATGTCTTCAATTAGATCATTTTATTGAATTTATTTTCCCACATTCATTGATGACAAAACTGTGAAAAAGATATATTCGTAACATCTCCGTCAAAGTAAAAAGAATAGTTCTTTTGTACTTACCTAGCTATTACAAAATAAACGTTTTCACTACAATAGAAGAGACTTTTAGTGACGAAAAAATTCGTCAGTAAAAGTTCAAAAATCATCACTAATATTTAGTAGCGACAATTTATCACTAAAATTATCGCTAAAGCAGGAAAAAACTATAGGCAACATTTTTTCCAACTTGTTGCTAATTCTTTTTCACTACAAGTTGTCTTTGTAGTGAAAAGAGATAGATGATGATTTAGCTAATACCATTTACACACGAAAATGAAAAGTACCATAAACTTATTGACGGCGATTTAGAGTAGCAAAAAACTTATGCTAAAATTTATTTAGGAACGCTTCAAAAATGTAGCTAATAAGTTTTAGCAACAAAAGTGAAGCTTAACCAAATATTATTTGTGACGATTTATGAAACATAGCCAAACTTCCTTAGCTATAGCTAAAAGTTATTAACGATGATTTCAAGAACGTAGGAAAAGCTTTTTCGCTACATTTTCCCATTTTTTGATACCATGTTTTGGATAAATAATACCAGTTTTACTATATCATGTTAAATATAATTATTGGCGACATTTTTAATCCATTTAATTGTATGTAATATTAAGATTTTTTATAATTTATTATACAAAAATATAAAAAAAATAATTAGAAATTAGAAGCATTGTATATAAACAATAAAATATAATTAAATGTTAATTACAAACATTAACAAAAATACTTATATACAAACTAAGACTCGTTTCCATCGTTACTACTTACATAATTCGGGCCAGGTAATTTTTTTTACTAACTTTTTAAGATTGGCCAACTTTTGTTCATTTCGTTCTAACTTTTATTTATTACAATCTAATTTATCCTTAAGCGATTGGTTCTCCTCTTAAAGATGGTTAACATATCCTGGTCTTCATGAGGATGAAGCAGTTGGCTTTGGCCTGAACCTAAGATCTTTGATCTAGTCGGATCTTGTACTAAGCACTTTTTGCAAATGTCATCTACATCGGGCTTATTTCCATCAGGTATTGATGATTACAACTCCTGTATTTTATTCTAAAATTTTAAAAAAATCAATATTCAATTCAAATATTATTTTGTTAATACTACATAAATAAATAATCTTAAAATTTAAACAAAATTTTATACTTACATAATTATTATGTGCTTCTTCAAATATCTAGCCTTCACCTTTCTTATAGTGTGTCAGTTTGTGAAGTGTGATCCTATCACACTCTTCTCCGTGTAGTTCCTTTTGACTCTATTTTATGCAAAAAAAAAACAAAAAACAATAAATAATATTGTATTTACTAATGTAATTATAACTTGTAAGCAAAGAACTTACATATTCATTTCGTAAGGCAACAAATGATTTGGAGCCTTGGTTATGTGGAGTTTTTATTTTTTTCTCTGTTAACCTTAGCTTTCTTGCACTTTTCTTAAATAAAGAAAAGAAATAGTCATTAAATTGTGTAACAAGATTAATGAAAGCAAATGTGGTGAGAAAGAAAACAAAACTTAACGTTAGAAGAGGCCAAATAATCATACAAAATGTTCCAATTTTTAGGAGACATTTGTTCCTAAATATGTCTCCTTGCCACCTCATTAGAAGAAAAAGATTTGTAATATCTATGCAGTTAGTAACGACGATCCTTGGTCCTCTGTTCAAAAGTGAAGTGATACAGTTTGAAACCACAGTTTGAAACAGAGGGGTTATCGATATCAACGATAATGAGCTTCATTTGTGAACAACAAGTAAAAGTGAAATTAACCTTTAAATAAGAAAAAATATTACATATAATTAAATAAATTGAAAATTTACTAAAACTTTTTCCAAATCATTATGTAGTAAGTTATCTTCTTTCAATTGCTTGGCACGCTTAAAGAAAGGCAATTCAGTCCTATTATTATCCCCAACTCACCAGACAATTTTCCTAATTGAATATCGTCAACTGGACGAACTTGTGAGGTATCAATGTTAGACCTTGTTTTCTTTCTAAATGTGCTTAATTTCTTAATTGATTGCTCATGTTTATTTATTTGGTTTATTTATTTTTTTTATTAGAATTGAGCCATTAGTTAGAATTAGAAAGAAGAATTAGCTTGAAGTTAGAATAGAACTAAGTTAGTTAAGTAGTAGTTAAAGCCATTAAAAGCCAACCAAGGGCATAGTTGGAAGGGGCTTGTTAATGAGGGGTATTATTGGAAAAGAAGGAAGAATAAAGAAGCAAAAATTAGAGAGGAAGGGAGGTATTGTCGTGAAAGCTAGGAGAAGAAGAAGAGAAAACGTGGGAGAAGAGAAGAAGAAGAGGGAAAATCGGAAATCCAAGAGGAGAAGGGGAAAAATCGTGGGAAGGAGGAGAGAATCAAGGTTTCAAGGTATGTTTTTCCTCTTTTCTTCTTG
>JANZLH020000067.1:2899412-2913808 GCA_026770325.2 Erythroxylum fimbriatum
GAGCATCCAATCATAAAAATAGGATTCAAATCAAAGTAAATGCATAGAAAAATATATAAAAATTCAATCCTATCACAACACTGCCATCAAAAAAAAGAGGTAGAGATATCACTAAAGGTTGTGAGTTGCAATGCATGAATGCTACAATGAACAACAAGTTATCTATACATATTGATACCAACCAAGGTCGTCCTATTGACAAGATCCAATCAGCAAAATGAGTTAGAGGCCATTGCCAGGATTGAATTGCGTTGCCTTCAATATGCCAACCAATTGAAAGAAGACAACTTGCTGCATAATCCTTTGGAAAAAGTTTCAATAATTTTTCAATTTATTTATTGTTATGCATTTTTGTTTTACTTATTTAAATATTAATTTTACTTTTACATGTTGTTCACAAATGAAGCTCAATATCGTCGATATCAATAAACCTAAAGTTTCAAGTTATGTGACTTCATTGTTGAAACAAAGGGCCAAGGATCATTGTAATCGACTATATAAATACTACAAGTATTTTCTTCTGATGAGAAGGCAAGGAGACATGATCTCGAATGGATGTCTCCAAAAAATTGGAGCTACATGTGATTATTGGGCCTCTGCCAATGTTAAGGTTTGTCTTCTTTCTCTTCACTTTTGCTTCTATTAATCTTGTTACACAATTGAATGACTATTTCTTTTCTTTGTTTGGGAAAAGTGTGCGAAAGTCAAGGTTAAAAGAGAAAAAAATGAAAACTCCTCATAACCAAGGCTCCAAATCATTTGTTGTGGTATGAAATGAATATGTAAGTTCTTTGTTTAGAAGTTATAATTATATCAATAAATACCATATGATTTATTATGTTGTCAATTATTTTTTTTCATAAAATAGAGTGAGAAGGAACTATATAGACAAGAGCGTGATAGGATCACACTATACAAACTCACTCACTATAAGGAAGGCCAATGGTGGGTGTTAGAAGAAGCGCAAAATAACTATGTAAGTATACATTTTGTTTAAATTTTAATTTTATTTATGTATGCAGTACTAACTAATAATATTTGAATTGGATATTGTTTTTATTTTAAATTTTAGAATAAGATGCTGGAGTTATTGCCAAGATCATTGGCTAATAGAAATGAGTCAAATGTAGATGAAATTTGCAACAATGTGCTTGGTACAAGATCCGACTACATCAAAAGTCTTGGGTTTGACCCTAAGTCAACTGCTTCATCCTCATCAAGACCAGCATATGTTGACCATCTTGAAGAAGAGAACTACTCAAGGCTAAATTAGAATGTAATGAATAAAAGTTGGTCGAGCTTGAAAAGATGGTCAAACAAATTCTTTCCATTGAGATGAAATGTCGTTGGAACCTCTAGTAGTTTTTCCTCTTTTAGTTTATTGATGCACTGCCTTCTCTTAGTTCGTTTTGTTTTATTGTACATATAAGGTTGGTGTTATGCCTTGAACTCATTACTATGTAGATTTTAGTTCCATCTATAGTACTATCACATTTATTTTTTAAAAAAAGAATACTTTGCCCGAATTATATAAGTAGTAATTACGATGAAAATGATTCTTAATTTCCACATAATTATTTTTGTTAACGATTGTAATTAACATTTAAAGATATTTTATTGTTTATATAAAATACTTCTAATTTCTAATTATTGTTAATTATATTTTTGTATAATAAATTATAAAAAATCTAAATATTACATACAATAACATGGATTTAAAATGTTACTAATAATTATAATTAACATGATAAAATTTTTAGTAATAATATTTATTAGAAAACAAAAACGTAGCTAAAAAGTTTTGCTTATATTTTTAAAATCATCCCCGAAACCTTTTAGCTACGTTTTGAAAAACGTCGCAATTCAGTTTTTCCTGTTCGTAAAAAAATGCAGCTAAAAAATTTTTGTTACGTCTGCTATATCGCCAATAATTTTGGAGGATGATTCAAAATTTGTCGCTAAATATTATTACCTACGTTTAAAGTAACGTAGCTAATAACATTTAGCTATGAAAACCAAGCATACCAAAATATCATTGGCGACAATTTGCCATATCATCGTGTATCTCTTTTCGCTGCGTATTCAGATTGTAGTAAAAATTAATTTGTGACGATTTGGTAAAAAAATTTCCTATAGTATTTTCCTACCGGAATTTTACGTCGATTTAATAACATTGCTAAATATTATCAGCGATGAATAGAAACTTTTAATGACGAAAATTTTGGTCGCTAAAGGTCACTTATGTTATAGTGTAATAATGTAGTTGAAATTCTGGTGGGCGCAACATTTGACATTCCTTGTTTACAAACAATCGGCCAGTATTGTTGCTCAGCTTAATCACATATTGCCAATAGAATTCCTACACTAAGAGCCAAAGGAAATTTGAACACTTTACTTAGTCAGTCGTTTCAGAATCTCTTTAGCTCTACAAGGGTCCAATAAAGTAGATCGGATTTCCGATCTTACAAAATGCATGGTTACGGGAGATTTGATTTTAGTTTTACCAGGTCCAACTTGGCCTGCAATGGAATTGAATTAACGTGAAATTTGGGAAGTTTCTGACAGTTCTTAAGGAAATCTTACGTGTTATATGATCTCATTCACATCAAAGAATATGATTTTAGGAAAGATCCGAGAGAAATTTGATTTGGCCGGCCATCTAAACAAAAACGAAAAGAAAGAAAACACAATGTACTACACGCCACAATGATACTAAAATCCACTATACTCCAAAATCTTAAAAAACAGATTCTAGTTCACTGCATCATTTCCTTTCTTAGAAAAAGATAGATGAAATTAATTATTAACCTTGCAAGCTCAGTTCTCAAGAGACCTTCTTAAAAGCCGCTGCTTTTCTCTTGTCGATCCAGTACAGAGGACAAAATTTTGAAGAAGTAACGCATGTACTGAGAACCTTTTGTATAGAAACTGCAAGGTGTGCCGTCTCTGGAAATGCAATCTCCTTTACATAAAGAAAGTTGATGTGATCGTCAACTTTGTTTTTGTAACATCCACTCTAAAAAGATCCAAACATGGCGGATTTCCAAGCTTACTTCACAATATTTTTCATTTGGGTTGTTTCTACGATTTTAGTCAGATCCATACTACCCAAAACTCGGCACAGAAGTCGTCTTCCACCTAGCCCTTTTGCATTACCAATCATTGGACACCTCCATCTTTTGGCTCCAATACCTCACCAAGCACTTCACAAACTCTCAACCCGCTATGGACCCTTGATTCATATCTTCCTAGGCTCTGTTCCCTGCCTTGTCGCTTCCTCTCCGGACACGGCAAGAGAGTTCCTGAAAACCCATGAAGGCTCTTTCTCTGATCGACCCAAAATAGCCGCCGTTGACTACCTTACATATGGCTCAGCGGATTTCTCCTTTGCACCTTATGGACCTTATTGGAAGTTCATGAAAAAGCTTTGTATGTCTGAGCTTCTTGGTGGTCGAACACTTGACCAGCTCCTTCCAGTTAGGCGAGAAGAGATGCGAAGTTTTTTACAGTTTGTTCTAAAGAAAGCCAACGCAAATGAGGCAGTTGACGTTGGAGGAGAGCTTGTAAGAGTGACCAACAACGTGATATCGAGAATGATAATGAGTGAGAGGTGTTCAGAGGAGGAACATGAAGCTGACGAGGTAAGGAAGTTGGTGCATGAGATTGCTGTGTTGACTGGGAAGTTTAATTTGGCTGACTTCATCTGGTTCTGTAAGAAATTGGATTTGCAAGGATTTTATGGGAGGCTTAAAGAAGTTAAGGATAAGTACGATAAGCTTACAGAAAGGATCATAAAAGAGCATGAAGAGGAGAGGAAGAGGAACAATAGAATTGGTGAGGGTGATAATTCAGTGAAGGATTTGCTCCATATTTTGCTTGATATAGCTGAAGATGAGAAGTCAGATATGAAGTTGACCAGAGAAAATATAAAGGCCTTCATTCTGGTAAATTAATAATCTTGCATTAAGATCCATACCTCTAGATGACATCTAAGCGTTATTTATGCTTTTATACGTGGATTCAAGAATTAAGTAAATGCTAAAGGAAATCTGTTCGTTTTTATTATCCTAATTATAAATATTTGATATTTGTCTGGGAGGAGCAAAGGCCCCTACTTAAATTTCCTCTCTTTATTTTGATTGGTACTATTGAGTGTTCAACCCTATTTTTAGACGATCAAGTAAAGACAAGATGGATGAAGCTCTTCTGGGAGGAGACACAACTGTGTAAGGTGCTACATGGCCATGTCTTTAACTTTCACAACTATGTATATTAACTATGTAAGCACACACGCCTATGTAGAGTAACCGTATAATTCTCTAGAATTGTGTGAAGAGTAAAGGCATACATGGTCATGAACACGTCCGTGTTTATGACATACACGATCGTGTGTGATGACTGTCTATTTCTCTGTGACCTTGTACATCTATGAGTGAGGTGGTGCTAAAGAGACACAATCACTTACATTGTTATGTATGTGATCGCGTACGATGCAGAAAAACCTATTTCGTGATATAAAAGAGAAAAATACATAGGTTTTACATGTGAGTGCTGCCATAATGTTCAAAAGCGAGGAAAAACAAGGGAGGGCAAGTAGTTTAGTAGTCTCATCCTTCTTATTGTTTCTAGGATTAGTTTAAGTGCTTGTTGATTGTTACGTTAATTTTGGTTTCAATCCTGAAATTTTGTGAGATAACTTATTGCTACAGGGTAAAACATTAAACTTTGTAAATCCTTATTTGAGTTTAGTGGAATTACTTGTCAATTTGGCCTATAGTTTTTTCCCTTTACACAGGAGGGGTTTTCACATAAATCATAGTGTTTGTTTCATTATTAACTCTCTTATTCTCGTACTGATTTCCTAGTTGAAGTTGAAGAGTATTTTAGTTTTTGATATTTGGTTGATATTTTAAAGAGTTGAGTTATTGTCTCCTAAAAAGTGGTATCAAAGCTATCGTGATGGATGGTGGAAATAGTTCTATGGTCTTGATGTCAATAGACTACTCTATTTGGAGGCACATGATAGAGGACCTTTTGTACTGCAAGGATCTTTTTCATCCTATTGATGTAGACAAAGGTGTGAAGAATGATGTTCCTTTAAAACCTAAAAAGAAGTTAAAAAGAGATTGGGGAAAGATGAAACGAATAAATTTTGGCACTATTAGATGATGGATTGATATCAACATATTTAACCATATGTTTTAAGAAATGAATCATTTTGAGCTATGGCAAAAGCTAGAAGGACTCTATGAAAGGAAGACTACCCATAACAAGGCCTCTCTAATTAAAAGGGTCCCAAAATGCATAGCAAGTCTAAGAACCAATCAAAGTCCAGACATGACAAAGATATGAAGCCATGCCACTATTGCAACAAGCCAGGACACATTAAAAGGTTATAATATAAGTAGAAGAGGGATCATAAAAAGCAAGATTATCATAATGATGGAGATGATAAAAATACAACTGCAATAGCTTCAAGCATGGATAATTAGGAGTCCCTAGTTTATGCAATAAATGAATGGTTCCATATCAGTAATTTGGGTTCTCAGTGGTTAATTGACACAAGAGCTTTTTATTATTATGTTCCAAATGTGAAGTACTTCTTAAACTACAATAGTAGAGACTTTAGGAGCTTAAAGATGGGTGATTAAAGATCTGCCAAGATTGTTGGTATAGGTGATATCTGAGTTCAAACAAATATCACATGCTCATTTCCCTTAAGAGATTTATGACACATCCCTGATTTAAAGCTAAATCTGCTATCAAATAATGTATTGGATCAAGAAGGATTTCATCATACTTTTAGGGATAGGAACTGGAAATTATCAAAAGGAGCAATGACTATTACTGAAGGAGAGTTATGTTGCTCATTATACAAGACATACTTAAAGGTGTATGGTGGTAGAGAAGTATTCATAGATGAAGAGGAAACTTCTCTAAATATATGACATCGACAATTGGGATACATGAGTGAGAAAGGAGTAAATTTAATGGCAAGTAAATACTTTATCTTAGTTAAGAACACATTACTAATTAATCCTTGTGATCATTATTTGGCTAGAAAGTAGCAAGAAGTCTCTTTTAAAAGAAGATCTACAAAGAAGTAGGAGATAATGGAGTTGGTGCATTCAAATGTCTATGGCCCTATTGAGGAGGAGTCGCTAGGAGGTAACAAATATTTTGTTACATTTATTGATGATTCTTCCATAAAGACTTAGGCAATATGTTGAACTCAAAGAGTCAAGTATTTGAAACTTTTCATTAGTTTCATATCATGGTAGAAAGCAAATATGAAAGGAAGCTTAAATGCCTACAAAAAAATAATAGAGGTGAGTATATGTCAAAGATGTTTTGAGATTATTATATAACGTATGGCATTAGACATGAAAAGACAAAACTAGGAACTCTACAACATAGCGGTGTTATTGATAGGAAGAATAGAACAATTATAGAGAGAATTCATTACATGCTCAGAATGTCTATGTTGATAAAGACATTTTGGGGTGAAGTAGTATGACCTGGGGCTGAAGTAGTCCGAATTGCAGTCTACTTGATTAATAGAGCTCCCTCAGTTCTATTTGATTTTGAGATTTTTGAAAGAGTGTGGATTGAGAAGGATCCCACATATCATCATCTGATAGTTTTTTATTATAAGGTATTTAGAATGTACCGAAAGATCAGAGAAAAAAGATTAACTCAAAGGTGACACCTCACATCTTTTTTGGATATAGTGGTGATTAGTTTGGCTTCAGACTTTATGATCCAAAGAAGCAAAAGCTGGTCAGAAATAGGGATATGGTATTCCAAGAGCACGACAGAGGTGTTGATCTTCTAAGAGTAGATAAGTCATCACATAATAGCTCATCATATGACATTATTAATTCTCCATCAATTTCTTTCATTATTGAGCAGTCTACAGATGCAGGAGATGAAATGTGTGACCAAACATATGCTAGTGATTATCAAAAATAGTCTGGTAATGATGAGATATATAAACCACATCCTGATAACATTGAAGATTAAGTTGTTGAAGATAATGAACAGGGGGAGCAACTGGATTCAACAGCTAGTGATATATAGCTTCGAAGTTTGATAAGGGAGAAAAGGCCTTTTACAAGGTATCCAAGTTCAGAATACCTATTGGTTGCTACTGAGGGGGAGAATGAGAATGTGCAAGATGTTGCATCTTGTGAAGATAAAGATCTCTGGCTTATAGTTATGAAGAAAGAGATTAATTCTCTAAATAAGAATGATACATATGAGTTGGTGAAGCTTCCAAAAGGTAAAAAGGCACTGAATAATAAGTGGGTGTTTAAGATAAAGAAAGATAGTAACAAGCTAGTAAAGCACACGGAAAAGCTAGCGGTGAAAGGTGTCAGTCAAAATAAAGGTATAGATTTTGATGAAATCTTCTCACCAGTAGTCAAGATGATCTCAATTAAACAATTTTGGATCTGATTGCCTTTTTGGATATTGAACTCAAACAATTGGATGTTAAAACAACCTTCTTGTATGGAGATTTGGAAGAAGAGATATATATGAATTAGAAAAAAGGTTTCAAAGCTAAAGACAAAGAAAATATGCTCTATAAGTTAAAGAAAAGCCTATATATGTTAAAATAAGCTCCAAGGTAGTGGTATCAAAATTTTGATTCTTTCATGATAGATCATGGTTACAAATAAACTTACGTCGATGCTCGTGTGTATTTCAAAGAGTTCACAGATGAAAACTTCATAATTGTTTTATATGTTAATGATATGCTGATTGTGGTTCAAGATGTTGGAAAAATCCAAAAGTTGAAGCAGGATTTGTTTAAATATTTTGATATGAAAGATTTGGGATCTGTAAAGTAGATTTTAGGCATAAAGATAACTCAGGATAGGAATATTAGGAGATTATGGTTGTCTTAATAGAGATATATTAAACGGGGGTTGGAAAGATTCAATATGATGCATGACAAGCCAGTTAGCACGTCACTGGCACCTTACTTCAAGTTGAGTAAGCATGCATGTCCTTCAATAGAAAAGGAGAAAGATGGTATATCCTTTGTTTCATACTCATCTACAGTAGGGTCTTTAATGTATGCAATGATGTGCATAAAGCTAGATATTGCACAGGTTATTAGGATGGTGAGCAAATTCTTGTCAAATTTAGGAAAGGTTCTTTAGGAAGCATTGAAATAGATTATGAGAAACTTGAGAGACACATTAAAGTGGAGTTTATGTTTTGGTGATGGTGAGCCAACTCTAGAACGTGTTTGTGAACCGCAAGTGTATGGTTGTCGAAGTGAGTAATAAATCGGTAAGAATCGAGTCATGTCTACAAGAATTATGAGAAAATTCAATTCTACGCTAGCTAACGGTATTTAAAATCGGGTTGGATGAAATTTTAGAAAATTAAAAAATGTAAAGAAATTTTTTCTTTTTAAAACAAAATTAACTTAAATAAATTTCTAAACAACTACCCAAGTCAATGCAACCAAAATAACTATGAATATGACAAATTTGCTCATTAACTAATTAAGAAAAGATTACAACAATTTGCTAATTAAAAGTTTTAACGACAAAGAGGAATGACTTTCTCTGAGGGAATGATATTTTTGTCAACCTTAATATTGAATTAGTTATTCTCTACAACTGAAATATTCTACCCTTATAGGTGAATTTAAGAGTAATTAATCCTCTTTTCTCAAAGATAAATTAATCTATCCACTCTAGACGTCATTTAGTAATCCTTTACTTAAGTTTTTCCTAGAGTTTCTTATGTCCCAAACCTTCAATTTTCATCTCCTAAGTTTCTTGGGTCTCCCAACTCACAAGAAAATCTTAGTCAAAATTTCCTTTAATCTTCTAGCAAAAACTCCCTTCTCCCAAAGGCGAATTTATACCAAGACATTTTCCAATAGTCCAAAGGAATAACAAATAAATTCAAGGAAAAATCAACAAGCATATGAATATTCAGTCATGGATTCTAGCAAATTTTAATATTAAAGCATCAACAAAAATATCAAATCCCTAACGGAAATTAAGGTTTTAGCCACAATTCATCATGTAAAGCAGTCCATAAGCATACAACCTAGATAAACTCATGGCGGAATCAATTAAAAATAAAAAGCACAACTCCAAACTACAGTTGAATAATGTGTCCTCCCTTCTCCTTACGTGGCTAGAATATGCGTGGAAGTACTTGGAGAAGCGTTGGTTGGTGAATGGATGCAGCGTTATGGAAGTAGCTGCGTGGTTGTATGGGAGGATTGTATGTGTGTTTGATAGAGGCAGCGGTGTTGTTTGCGTGAATGGGAGTAAATGAAGCTATCTACGTGTTGTGTGTGTAGGAGGCTTTTGAGATTTTGTGCTTGAGCTTGAATGAAGTGGAGACGTGATTTTGTTCTCCAGGTTGCGTGAATATGGGCTGGTGTTGGTGGAGGCTGGCTGTTGGTTGAGAGGTGAGACAGCTGCTGGAGAGTTTCGGTGGATGGCTTTTTCGTTGGTGAAGTGGTGAAGAAGTTCATAGGAGTTGGAGGCTTGCCTTCTGAAGTGATGTGCGTGAATGATGGTTGGTAAATGGAGACTTTTGTGTTGTTAATTAAGTTAATAGGAGTTGGAGGTTACCGTGAGTGGAATGTTAGCTGGAAAGTGGAGGTGTGGAGGCTGCAGTCAAAAAATGAAGTTTGATTCTTTGGAGTGGCGTGAATGTGTTGCTATCAATTGGAGGCTAAATTGAGTTTTTTTTCTTCGATGGCTGCTTGATTAGAGAGACTACTGCATGTCTTGAATAAAATGGAAGCAGCCCTTTGTTTTTTTTTTATGCTGCCTATGGAATGAAGGCTTCTTTGTCTTGTAATGAAGGCTGTTTTGGAGTGGAGAATGAGCTGTACATGGGCTGAAATAATTAAAAGATAGGGGCTGGTGTTGATCCTTGGCTGGTTGGAATGAACTTTTCAAGGTCAAATTCGACAATGCATAAAAACTAAACAGTGACGATTTAAGAGCTCAAATTTTATCAGTAGCTTCTTCTTTGAGTTAGCTTCAATATGAGACTAGAATCACGGGATTTTGCCATCTGAGTCAATAGTTATGATCAAAAAATCGTCAATAAGTCATTCTGGTGCTCCAAAATCTTACGCAAATTTCAAGAATTTATTTCTCCTGAATTCCAACTCAGAAAAATCTGCAATTGGTTCCAAAAAATCCGTCAATGAGTCAACAATTTAAGTATGAAATTTCAAAATTTTTGGCTAAACCAATATTGAGATAAAAATCCCACAATGACCTAACAAAAACTCAAAAACAATGCAATTCGAGTCTATTTGTTTCATTTATACATTTTACGTCAACGAACCTCGAATAATGCTAAAACATGATAAACCAACCATAGATATAAAATAAATGTAAATGACTCTGAATTAAGTCCTAAATATATATGAAAATATAAGTGTATCAGAAGGTTTTACGGATGCAGATATAGATGTAGATCTTGATGGAAGAAAATCTACTTCATGTTTTCTACTCAAGTTTACAAAGGAAGCCATCTTATAGCAATCTAAGACATAAAAATGTGTAGTTTTATCTATAACTAAAGCAAAGTATGTAAAGATGCTCTGGCTGAAAAGGTTCCTTTAAGAGTTAGATGTGAAGCAATAAGAATATGTAGCATTTTGTGATAGTTAAATCTTGAGCAAAAATACTATGCATCACTTGCACACAAAGCATATAGATGTCAAATATTATTAGTTGACATATGTGATTGAGGAGCAATAATTGGTGTTGAAGAAGATTCATACAAATATGAATGGTGTTGATTTATTGACTAAAGTTGTTCTAGAAGAAAACAAGAGCTATGTAGTAAGCTTGTCAGGATGTCTCTCAAGTAGATGTTAGAGAATAACTTGTCTTCCCCACAATTGGGCTAGAGGGGGAGATTATTAAGTGTCTAGCCCTATCTAGTAATCATAGATGCCTTTATAGTTCGTGGAGGTGATGATCAAATAAAGACAAGATGGATAAAGTTCTTCTGGGGGGGAGACACGGTTGTTTAAGGTGCTAAATGTCTACGCCTTTAACTTACATGATCGTCTATATTAACCGTGTAAGTTCGCATGCCCGTGTAGAGTGACACACACTTATTTCTTTACTTACACAGTCGTGTAGATTAACCATATAAATCTCTAGAACTTTGTGCAGAAGAATTTGAAGAGCGAAGACAATATGGTCATTTACACACCCGTATTTATGTCGTACACAACTGTGTGTGATGACCATGTATCTCTCTGTGACCCTGTACATGTGCTAATGAGGTAGTATTGAAAAGACATGGTCACTTACACGGTTGTGTATGAGACCGTGTACGATGCGGAAAAACCTATTTTGTGATATACAAGAGAAAAATACGTAAGTTTTGTAAGTAAGTGTTGTAATAATGTCCAAAAGAGAGGAAAAACCGAGAAAGGAAAAGTAGTGTAGTATTCCCATCCTTTTTTATTATTTTTAGAATTTGTTTGGGTGTTTGTTAATTGTTATATCAACTTAGGTTTCAATCGTGAAGCTTTGTGAGACAACTTGTTATTGTGGGGTGAGAAATCAAACTTTGTAAATCTTTATTTGAGTTTAGTAGATTTGCTTGTTAGTTTGACCATTAGTTTTTCTCTTTATACTTGATGGTTTTTCACGTAAATTTTGATATTTGTTTCATTATTAAGTTTCTTATTCTCATATTAATTTACTAATTGAAGTTGAAGAGTATTTTAATCGTTGATATTTGATTAATTTTTTAGAAAGTTATGTTATTGTCTCCCGTCGGGAACTATGTAGGCAAAAATGAGTCAAAGAACAAATCTTATTCTTCGAGTAAACTAACCATATTGCTTGTATACTATAATTCTTCTGTAGTAAAAAGTGTCCAAAAAGATGTCCGAAAACAATATTTTGTGTTAATATGCTTTTCTATCGTAATATTGGACAAACTATGCAGAGAATTGAAAGGAAAGCTAATTCAGTGCAGGATAAACAAAAGGGAAGGCTAGTTTTAGAATTTTGATTTGGATATCGATTGTTAGGTATGAACTGGGTCGATGGGATTGCAAATTATCCATATAAAATTTTAATAAAAACAAATATTTTTGATATGCTATTAGCAAATATTTTTATGGAGATAGGATGAATTAACTTGTAAACAAAACAAAGCGGAGGCTTGTAACAGTGGAAAAAGTTAACTGTCAGCAGCTAACTTATTCCTTTGCATAATTGATAGGATATATTTGCAGCAGGGACAGACACATCTGCCATTACAGTAGAATGGGCACTAGCTGAGCTAATCAACCATCCAGAAATTATGAAGAGAGCAAGAGAAGAAATAGAGCAGGTAATAGGACACAACAGATTAGTTGAAGAATCAGACATTCCAAATCTTCCATATCTCCAGGCAATAACTAAAGAAACTCTCAGGCTTCACCCCACAGGCCCACTAATTGTGAGAGAATCAACTCAGGACTGTGTTGTAAGAGGATATGAAATCCCAGCAAGAACAAGGTTGTTTGTGAACGTGTGGGCTATTGGCAGAGATCCCAGTTACTGGGAGAACCCACTTGAGTTCTGCCCTGAAAGATTTTATGGAACACAAGAGAATCAAAACAGACATCAGATGGATGTGAGAGGACAGCATTTTGAGCTGTTGCCGTTTGGTAGTGGAAGAAGAGGGTGTCCAGGCACCACTCTGGCGCTGCAACTAGTTCAGACGACCCTCGCTGCGATGATTCAGTGCTTTGAATGGGAGGTTAGTGGCGAAAGTGGCAACACAGTTGTTGACATGGAGGAGGGTCCAGGTTTAACCCTTCCAAGGGCTCATCCCCTGGTTTGTATCCCAATTGCCAGGCTCAATCCTTTTCCACTATTATGATCATTCACTAGGAAAGGAAAGCTTGAAGAAAGAGAACAGTTGTGAGCAAATATATGCTATTTTGTTACTCTTTCAATTTGTGGATTGTCGTCCCTGTGGTTCCCTAACTCTTTAAGGTTGTCTGTACCATATATTGTCACTCGATCCCATGAAATTGATTCCAATTTAACATTCCAGGGAGTTGCAAAGAAGATGAAATTACGTTGAAATTTAAAGATATTGATATGTTGAGTAATGAGAGTAGCCAGATGCCAGAAGATTTTCTTATTTTGAAATGCATGATTCTAGCTTTTAGATTGCAATAATGAGCCCACTAAATTGCCGGACGTTTCCATTCCAAGCAATGAGCGAATGGGCCTTGGAGAAAATGTCTATCATCAGTATGTTACTTTCGAGACAGATCTTGTCGCGGCAGAGTTCGGGCGAAAATGTTTTTCAGTTGAAACTCTGATCAAATGGTCATGTCAATATTTCTAGTTTGGAATTTCTCCTAACATTATGACGTTCAATTTTGATATGTTTATACAGAATTCGTTATTATGCAGATAACAAACTTAATATAATATTATAATTTTATTGGTTCGTCGTGAATTATCATCAAGGATTTCAATAAGGACTTTAACCAAATCAGTTAGTTAGTAGTTGCCCCCATTGCATAATACTCTGCCTTTACTGAAGATTGAGATACTATGTTCTACTTCTTCGTCTTTCAGGATATAAGCAATTTTCCAAGCATAACAAAACATCTCGTCACTAATCGTCATGTGATTAAACAATTCACCTAATCAAAATTGCAATAAACATATAATTTCAAGTCATTGTCTACATGCAGTAAGATCCACTATCTGAGGTTACTCTTGAGGTAGTGTACCATATGCATGCTACTTTCAGGCATTCCTTCTTAGATGCTTTTGTAAACTAAAACAACACATGCACCAAACAAGAAATCTAAGCTTAAGTAATCATCAACTAAATTAGACGTCTAACTAGTCGTTGACAAACTGAAGGATTATCTATCTTTTCATCCTCTAACATTGGTAGTTTCTATCCATGTTTAGGGATGGCAATTGTACCCGAACCCGATGGGTACCCGATAAAATTACCCGAACGGGACGGGTATGGGGAGCAAATTTTTACCCGTGGGGCGGGTATGGGGGGTGAATAAAAATACCAGTCGGGTATCGGGGCGGGTATGGGGATACCACCCCCGTACCCGTTTACTCGTTTACCATTATATATATATACACAAAATCCCTAATTCAATTCTTCATAAATCAACGCCGTGTCCGTGACTCAGCTACCCTATTTCAATTCTCCAATTCTCAACCGTGTCCATCAATGCCGTCAGCTACTGCCCTAATTCAATTCTTCAATTCTCAACCCTCTTCACTTCTTCAGTCTTCTCGTCTTCTTCCAAATCCAGGCTCCAGCAAGTAGCAACAGCCGAGTGCCGAGTGCCGACCCTCTTCTCTTCTCCTCTTCTCCGACGCCGACCCTCTTCT
>JANZLH020000067.1:2931869-2950167 GCA_026770325.2 Erythroxylum fimbriatum
GATATCTTGAGCTATAGAACTCCGATTGAGTTGATTCTTGATCCAAAACAAACAAGAGACATAGAGCTATGATTTCTCTGAAGAAGTCAAATTGAAATTAAGATTTTAAGTTTTCCAAATTCTGCTCATGAGCAGGAAAATTGAGTTCAAGCATGGTAACTGTTTTGTGTGGGCACACCATTGAACAAGTTGTGAGTGAATTTTTTGGATGTTATGAGAAAAAAAAATTTGATGGCTAATGAGAGTTTAATAAAAGAACCCTTCAAGGTAATATGCATGCTCACGTTTTTTTGATTTTTTTCGCAAGAGATTGGGGTTCGGAATCAAGCGGGGTCCAACAGATGTTTGAGTCTGCAGGAGCGTTGGGTTCCGGAAACGGGATCCAACATTACATATATAAATAAACTTTAAAATTAAAATTTTAATACTTACATAATTATTCTGCGTTTCTTCAGACGTCTAACCTTCACCTTCCTTGTAGTATGTCATTTTGTGGAATGTGATCCTATCACACTCTTGTTTATGTAGTCGAGTCTGATTCTGTTATATGAATTAAAAAAAATCGAAACATAATAGATTATGTTGTATTTACTATTATAATAATAAACTCTAAACAAAGAACTTACAAATTCTTGTCGTACAACAATAAATGATTTGGAGCCGGTATTGTAAGGAGTTTTCATTTTTCCTCTATTAACCTTGGCATTCTGTAGTAAGTTATCTTCCTTCAACTGCGTAACATGCTGAAGGCAAGGCAATTTATTCCTAATAACAACTCCTAACTCATTGGACAATTTTGTTGATTAGATCTTGTCAACAGGATGACGTTGCTGGGGGTCAATATGCATAGACAACTTGTTGTTCATTGTAACATTTATGCATTACAACTCAGAACCTTTAGTAATACCTCTACCTCTTTTTCTTATGCTAGTATTGGAACCTGACAATAAAAGAATAACGATAAGAAAAAACACATTAAACATGTAAATATATATTTAAGCATAACTCTAATTATAGGTGGTTAAGAATAATAAATTTGAATATCCCTCATTATTAGTTGAGGTAGATAGAGGTTGTTGCTGACTAGCTTCATTGGTTGATGAAATTAGTGGTTGTTGTTCCATAGGGTTGGATTGATCTAGTTGTTATAGGGGAGGAACATTTTCGGTAGTTGCCACCTTCTTTCCCTTGTTTCTACCAAGCGTCATTATATTGAATATCTATAAATGAAATTTCAACATTACATATAATCTTTACTCAAGCATCAACATTCCACATTAATATACGTCAAACATGAATATTTCGCAAAAATATAAGTTAAACATCAATGTTCTGCAAAAAACATAATTCAAACATGAATATTCCATATAAACATAACTCAAACACTAAATCTGCTGAAACATAACTCAAACACACACCAACATTCCGCATAACAAAACTGAACCACACACTAACATTTTGCTTAACATAACTCAAACATCAACATTTGGTAAGAAAATAATTCAAACACACACCAACATTCTGCATAACATAAAACACACACCAACATTCTGCATAACATAACTCAAATACCAACCAGCATTCCACATAACATAATTCAACATCATGAATCCACAAAAACATAACTCAAACACACACCAACATTCTACATAACATAAAACATACACCAACATTCCGCATAACATAACTTAAACACCAACATTCCACATACATAAGACAAACATCAATAATCCGCATGAACGTAACTAAAAGAACAAATCTCAAACACATACCAACATTCTACATAACATAAAACATACACCATCATTCCGCATAACATAACTTAAACACCAACATTCCACATACATAAGGCAAACATCAACAATCCGCATGAACATAAGCAAAAGAACAACATTTGCATAAACATAAGTCAAATATCAACCTTCTGTATAAACATATACTAATACATCAATAATACACATTAACATAAGAGAAATATCAATAATACGTATTAACATAACTCAAACATCAACATAACATTTTAGCGAATATGAACAATTTATTTACCTTCAATCATCATGATCAAGATTTTAAAAATCATCATCATTAATTACATTATTATTAGACTCTTCATCACTAATATATTTGGCCAATGTATCATCATTGTCAATTAATTCACCCTGAGTATAGTCTTCGTTTATTTGTATGATAAGATTGGCTTTGACTTCATCCAGTTGTACTATATTGGGATGAACATCTTTCCTATAGAATGCTGATATATCTGCATCTTCTATTTGAATGACTTCATTATTGAACTATGATTCAATCTCTTGATATACTTCATCTTCGTCCTCTTTGAATGGACTATTATCCCTTTCACAAAAATCAAAGAGATTTTAGTGTTGAAACTTTTAAACAACCTTTAATTGCTACCTAATATAGTATCGTTGAGATAGAAAACTTGCTTTACTTGAATTGCAAGAACAAAAGGGTCATTATCATACTATGTCTTACTAACGTTGAAGCTAGTAATAGTCCCATTAAATGTAATGTCAGTAAGATTAATCCATTTGCACTTAAATAGAACAACCTTCTTATCCTTAATGTAGTGCAACTCTATTATTTCAGAGATGACACCGTAGAAGTCAATAAAGTTGTCATCACGACCTCCCTCAATAACAACCCCACAATTTTGGCTTCTAAGTCGACTGTCTCGATCTTGTATGTGAAATCTTACCCCATTGACAATGCAACCTATATATTTTTTCCCACAAATATGAGGCCCATATGCTAAACAATATAATGTTGTTGTAGCCTCTTGTGCGTTATGGTTATGTAATTGTATTATCTGTATGAAAAAATGAAATTAGAAGTTAATCTAACATAAGTTCATAATATGTAATCAATATATATCTTACTCGATTTCTAAACCATGATACAAACTTAAGCTTATAACTTTCTTCAACATTAATAATCACTTTTCTTCGAATCGACTCTTTGTGTTCTCTACTTAAAATCTTAAATATAGATAAGGAAATGAGATTCAATCACAAAATTCTAATATGATTGTTTGAATCAATAGTAATATATACACTCTATATACATATCGACTTTCTTGCAATTTTTCAAAATATACCAATAGGCAATTTCAAGTTCATCTTTAGTTAACTCCACATATTTACCCATACTAAGTGGCCTTACTTTTTGGGAGAAAATTGACAAGCCACCATCTTCATCAAAATCAAAGTTACATTTTGGTCTATTAAATCTTGTCTCCACATCATTATTGTTACTATCATCATAACTTGTACCAACACTTTTACTACAACTTGCTTCCTTACGTTCACCATATTAAAGCCATAAAGCATACAATTTATCTATGCCTTAGATTAGCAAGTGATTATATACCCCATCTTGACTTTGAAAGTTCACATTTAAGCAATCGATACAAGGACAACGAATACGACATTCATCACCCATTTGATGTTGCACAAATTGCATGAAACTTTTAACTCCTTCTACGTATTCAGTGGGCCATTTCCAATGAGACATCCAACTTTTATCCATGTAGCTATATAATAAAAAGTTAATAACCAAATTATTAAATGCAATCCTTGTTTAATTTTACATGACAATATAAGTTACTACTTCTTCAATTTTCTGATTTAAGTTTGTTCACAAAGCTCAAAAGCAAAGAAACACTAAGGTGCGTAGCGTTGCTTACACCTATGAATCAAGAAAGGGACTTCTTGCTGTAGCTCTTAGGCTCGTAGAATTTTTTACCGATAAGCCTCATCGTAACTACATCACCAGTTTCTAGCCTATGTACCATCCTGCAAGTTTATTATGCATTAAATTCATTTTCAGTTTTACCTGACAATACAAGTTACTATTGGTTCAATTTTCTAATTCAAGTTCATTCGTGATCGTGGTTTTCCAATGTGTGTAAGTTTTAATTAGTTAACCTTGATAATCCTCAAGTGCATAGGTCATTCGCGTAGTACCTAAGGTGTCAATCCCATAAGGAGGGATAATCTAGTCTTAAAATCTAAGGCCAATACAATTCACAAAAATTCAAAAGATAACAAAACTAAAACAAGAATTCAATTTAATCACGTGAATCAATCTAAGCGTCAATGACGAAAATATTAACAATTTAGCTATGGCAACATACTCAAGAATTAACCTAAGAAAACTATCAATTGAGAGAAAGGGAATTTACCTATCTTTAACGCTAACCTAATCGATTATGGCTTACCGGATTATTGGTTTAGACGATCCTAGGGTTGATTACTCTCTCTTGAGTTATAACTAATAACCCTAAATTATAAACCCTAATTAGATTATGCAAAATTGCAAATTCTCAATTAATAACCTATCCAAGACCCTAATTATATATGAAGTTGTCCAATAAACTATCGGGAACCTATTCGAGATCTCTCTTAACAAAATTACTGATTTGATTAATTTCTCGTTCTTATTAAATCACTTAAGTCTCGTTAGCCCAATTTAATAATTTTTCATTCAATTCATCCTCTCATTTTATTACTAAATTATGTAATCATAGAAATTAATCACAATAAATCCAATAAACATAAAAACAATCAGATTTCATTAAAACAAAGATAAAAAAACCTAAAGGTGAGTTTAGAACATCTCAACATTCAGAAACCCTATCATCAAACTGCTATTCCCAATTCTATAAAATAATAAAAATGAATAATAAGAGGAAATATGATCTTAGATGGAGACGGGAGGCAGCAACATTGGAAACTCCTGATCCAGGAAGTATGTCAATGTCGACTTCTTCTCCACTTCTCTTTTCCTTATTCTCTTTCTCAGTCTCTAAAAAATTCTCTCTAGGTTTTATCTTCAAAAGTGGTTATTGCAAAAGCTTCTCATCTTGTTTGTCTCATTCTTTGTATACCTTTTGTTTTCTAGGCAGCCTTAGGGTTTTCCCGGAGTTTGAAGGTCCAAAAACCTCCCTTAAAACTTGACATTTTTGTATGTCTGCCCCCTGCAGGCCACGATCGTGGCAAGCAAGCCATGATCATGAGCTATGCCTTGGGCTTCTATCACGATCGTGGCATATGGACCACGATCGTGGGCTGACTTTAGTGCTTCTGTCACGATTGTGACCTATTGTTCCACGATTGTGGGCAGTTGTTTAGACCCGAATGTCTCCGAAACTTCTCCGTTCTTCGATGTTGACCCTGAAACATTAACAAATACATCAAAGTACCTCAAATACATAATAATTAAGATCAAAGCCTTGTACTAACCCATAAAACACTTAAAATATAAATATTTAGCAAACTAACAAAATTCTAACCTAAACACTTATTAAACGATTGAATTAACAATTAAATTGTATCAACCTAAGCCCTAAAACACAATGCAATTCACACTTATCAACATCCCCACACTTAAACATTTGCTTGTCCTCAAGCAAACAAAACAACATACACATGACACACAATGTAGTAATGAGACAATGGCTTCAACTTCATAAAATAAATTTAATTTAAAACACAATCATTTAAGTCCTATCAAATCATTAACATGCAAAATATACGTCTAGGGGCTTTGAACTACATATACATATTAATCCAGACCCAAGTGTTAATTTTTACCCTTTCCAATTGCACACACACATGAATAATTTTTTGGTCATTCAAACCCTGTAACTACTTCTAAATACGTTTTCATGAAAAGTCCAACTATTACAAGTTCGGTAGTAGTTTACATATATATATATATATATATATTTAACAAGGACCTAGCCTTTTACTCGAAGGCAAACATTGGTGATGAAAGTCTATCCAGTTCCTCGACTAAGTCATTTTTTTATTAAGCTACTTGGTTGAATTATATCTTTTTGACGCGGAGGCACACATTTGTGATGTGTGTTGATCCAGTTACTCAGCTATATCACGTTTTCAAGTGGCTACTAGCTCTATTCATAACCCGAGGGCTAGCGGAATAATAATTATTTAACATTAAGAAACACATATTTTTTATTGCCTACCTTCTTACTTTAACTATTAGTTTCCACGAAAAAATACTAGCAAATCTACTTAAGTGAAAAGACCTCAAATTATCAATGAGTGTGACAACTAACTACATATTTCATTATTAGAGTTGGTATTAATTTGGTTACGGGTGACAGCATTACTAAGAAGCCAGTGCATTTTCAGGTGAAGCATCATATTCTGCAGATGTTGCCACACATCTAGATGAGGCATGACCTTCTGTACCTGCTACTATACCATCCAGCAGCTCTACTACACCATCCACTAGCCCTATACTGACTGAGATATCAGGGATAAAAATTGCAGATGAAGGAAGTAACCTCCAACTTGGAGCTAAGGGAGTTGATGGAAGAACATACATCACATTTGTCAACAATTTGTAAGTGAAATTCTAAAAATTTTGTAATACATGATAGCATCATAGGTTTATACTAAAGTTATACGTTTTAATTTGAAAATGATCTAAAATAACTTATATATTAGGCTGGTTCCGTCTGGAACATGCTCAAGAAATATCTTCTCCAAGTTCAAGGAGAGGATAGATCTTGAGGTTATGGAAGAATGTCTCTTAGCCGACAAAGGATTTTTATTATCAGGAGTATGAGACACTCCAAATATATTACTTAATCTTTTTTATTTGACCTAATTTTATACATTAATTAGGTAAATACTGTTGTTTATAAGTATTTATAGTATGTTTTCCCTTTTTCAAAAAGATTTTTTTTGGGATCTAAAATTTGTGATATGTGTTTAAATTTTGATTCAATTGATATGCTACACTTAGTGATTAATGCCTTAAAAATGCTTAAGATACTCACTTTGACTTATATGTGATTTTAGGCACAATTTGGAAGCAAAAAAGTTAATGTGAGTCCAAAGCACAATATTTGGGCCATTTTTTAAAGATTAGTATTCACTTGTCTTCATGGAGCAAGAAGAAGAAAATTAAAAGATAAGAGGAAGCCAAGAAAAATGGAACATAAAGAAGAAGAATCATAGAAACCAATGAAGCAAGTGCATTTTTTTTGGCACGAAAAAATGTCAATTTAATGGAGCAGAAAACAACAACAAATTAGGTATGAAACGACAGCAGTTGGTGAGCGACAAAGGGCCAAACGACGTTGGGGTAGAAATGCAGGTCAAACGTCTATGTTTATAGTAGACTCCTACGTTAAACTTAGACATTTGTGTGGCATAGGAGGCTTTTTAACTAAAGCACACAGTAACAAGGTAGGGTGAACAGTGACGGTGGACCAAAAATTAAATCCATAAATAGAGAGAGTACATACAACAGAAGGGGTGTGTGGAGGCGCTGTGGTTCTCTCGTCATTAATTCACCATCAAAACAGCTATGGAGAAGATGGTTGATGCTTGGAGCATAAAAATGGAGATGGAAGGCTAGCTTCCCAATGGGGATGTCGACGCTGAGTCACGGTTAAGCGATTTTATAATTTTAATGTTGTAATTTCTTTTTGGATTGTTGTGTTGTTGGTTTTGATTTGATCGAGTTTTGGGATGAATGATCTTAATACGTTATTTTCATTGTTCCATTTCAAACCTACTACTAAAACATTGAATTTAATCTGTAATCATTACTTTTGATGTTTGCAAGTAGTATTTAATGATCCTGTATCGTTAGGAACAATATAATGATCTCGTGTGAGGTTGCTACTTATATTTATCGTTTTCCACATTGTAATGCAGCTACCAAATTAAATCTAGAGATCATATCGTAGGTTATTTAGTAGTTAGGTTTAATTAATGATCGTATCTTGATTAAATAAAACCTAAGGAAAAATCAGGATTAGTATAGCGTTCTATTAGTCTCAGATCGATAGTCCGAAGAGAGTTGTAAAGACGTTAGGATGATGAAATATGTTTGATCATTTTTAGGTCGAGATTGAACCTAGAACTAGACCTTACGTATATTCGACAGTTTAATCATTTTTGATAGTTTGCTTTTATTTTATTTTCTAAATTGTTAAAAATCCAAAACCTCCCTTTTATATTTTCCTTGCAATAATTAATTTCTTTATGGAACTTAACCGAACATTCCCTGTGGATTTGATCCTGACTCATGCCAACTATAAATTTTAGTGTTCAGAGTTAGGTAAATTTTGTAGTGCACTCGACACGCATTGTCAAATTTTGGTGCTGTTACTGGGAAGTGTGGTAGTTTAATTTTCATGTTTTATTTTAGTAGGTGTTTTGTGAATATTTTTGTTTTTTTGATTATTTATGAATTTTTAAAAGCTTATGAGTGTTGGTGAATGGTAGTGATCAGATCTCCTCTTAAAGAAATTGAGCAACTTATTCAAAGATTGAGAGAGCACTACCAAGGTTAAGAAGAGAAGCAAGAACATCTTTAATAGTAGGCCCAAAACCTGAATCTGAAGCAACTATGGCAAATCCGAGAACGTTGAGAGAATTGACTACTGCAGACTTAACCTTTGAGTTATCTTTGAGTTAAAATCTAAATTAATTCATTTATTACAAAATTTTGATGGTCTTGCAAGTGAGGATGCACACAGGCATCTCAAGGAGCTCGATGTGGTTTGTTTGAGCATGAAACCTCCCGAGGTGACGGATGAGTAGATCATGTTGAGAGCCTTCCTGTTCTTACTCAAAGATGCAATAAAAGATTTACTATTTTATTTACCAGCGGGGAGTATAAATACTTGGTTGGAGATGAAAAGACTATTTTTAGAGAAATATTTTCCAACCTCAAAGATGACAAGTATTTGGAATGAGATATATGGCATCAAGCAGTATAATGGAGAGTCTCTTTACGAGTACTGGGAGTGGTTCAAAAGTTATGTGCCAATTTTCCACACCACAATATTCTGGAGCAACTTCTCATCCAATATTTTTATGAAGGATTGCTACTGATGGGGAGGACTTTGGTTGATGCGGTAGGCAATGGGGCACTTTGCGAGAAGACTCTCACTGAAGCCAGGATTTTACTTCAGCGGACGACTGCTAACACCCAACATTTTGGCACTCGCAATGACGAGATAAGCACTTCATCCATTGAACATCATTTAGATGAACTAACATCTTTTGTGTAATAGATTGTAGTTAGATAGGCACAAGTGAAAGGGTTCAAACAGGAGCCATCTAACTGATGAGTGCCTAACATTGTGAGAGGGAAGTATGGAGTACGTGAATGTTGCAGGAGGGAACTTCCGAAACCAATACAACTTATACTCACAAACGTATAACCTAGGTTGGAAGGATCACCCAAACTTGAGTTATGAAGGGAACCAACAGCAAAATTATTTCCAAAATCGGTCTCAAAGAGCACAACAATTTCAACTAGGGACATAAGGAGCCCCTTCTTCCAGTTCATGTAAAGCTCTAGATGAATTTATCAAGGTTTCTATTGCTAACAATCTTTAGTTTTCGTAAGATATGTAGCAGCTTCAATAGAGTATGTTGCAGTTTAATCAGAGTGTACAACAAATCCATCAGGATTCAAAAGCAAGCACACTAAATTTGGACTAAATGAGTTAGATGGTAGTGAGGCTCAATCATCTAAATTCTCAAAGTGGAGGAAAATTGTCGTCCCAACTCGAGGTAAACCCGAAGAATATTAATGTTATCTACCGAGGAAGAGATTGAGGAGGAATTGGAAAAGGAAGAAAATCTGTCATCGAGTACAAAGGTAAATTTTAAAAATCCCAATATTATTAAAACTAACCCTCCACTTTTTCCGAGCATATTGACACGACCAAACAAGGAGGAGAAGGAAAAAGAGATATTGGATACTTTTCGAAAGGTAGAATTCAATATACCTTTGCTCGAGGCAATCAAACAAGTAACAAAGTAAGCCAAATTCCTCAAAGAACTGTGCATACATAAGAGGAAAATGAGGGGTAATGAGAAAATGATGATGGGTGAGAATGTGTCAGCGATGTTCAGAAAGAAGATGCCTCCAAAATGTCAGGATCCAGGTATTTTACCATTACTTGCGAAATTGGTAATATTGTGATCAATTGAGCTATGTTGGATTTGGGTGCTCATATTAATATGATGCCTCGTTTAATTTATGCTTCTTTGAATTTGGGTCCATTGAAAGAAATGAGTGTAATCATACAACTGGCTGACCGTACTAATGCTTATCCTAATGGTGTGGTTACGGATGTTTTTGTGTAGGTGAATAAGTTAGTGTTTCCTGAAGGCTTCTATATTGTGGATATGAATGATGACAACTCATGTAATCCGATACCTATCTTGTTGGGGAGACCGTTTTTTAATACGACTCAAACTAAGATAGATGTTTATGAGGGCACCTTCACAATGGAATTTGATGGGGAAGCGATTCATTTCAATATTTTTGATGGCATAAAATATCCTCTTGATGATCATTGTGTTTTTCTGTTGATGTGATTGATCCTTTGGTGTAGGGAATGTTTAAAATAAGTTGCAGGGATCATTTGAAAATCGTTTTAACTAAGGATATGTAAGTAAAAGTCAACACTGATGTTGAGATGGGAGAAAAGCATATAAAGATGACAGACGTCTTGGACTTATTGGAAAGATCTCCGAAAGGTATGATATGGCTTCTATACAACTACCTGAAGCTCATCAGAAGTTGTTACCTTCTGATGTGTAGGCATCAGAATTGAAATTGAAGCCACTCCCTACACATATGAAGTATGCCTATTTAGGAGATAAGTAGACTCTCCCAGTTATCATTTCAGCAAAGTTGACTTCAAATCAATAGGAGAGGCTAGTTTGAATGCTGAGAGAGCATAAGAACGCCATCGGGTAGACTATTGTAGATATCCAAGGGATAAGCCTGTCCATATGCATGCACCACATTTTATTAAAGGAGGATGCAAAATCCACAAGTTAAGCTCAGCATAGGCTGAATCCTCCAACGATGGAAGTTGTGAAGAAGGAGGTGGTGAAGCTTCTCGATGCTAGGGTTATTAACCCAATTTCTAACAATTAGTGGGTAAGTCCTATCTAGGTGGTTCTAAAGAAGGCTAGAATCACCATTTTGACAAACTAGGAAGGTGAGTTGGTTGAATTTAACTCGTAAATATCACTTTTCCCTTCCTTTTGTTGATTAGATGCTTGAGAGATTGGCTGGTTATGACTATTGCTTTTTAAATGTCTTTTCAGGTTATCATTATATCCTGATTGCATCGGACGATCAGGAGAAGACCACATTTACATGTTCATTTGGTACTTTTGCTTATCAAAGAATGCCATTTGGATTATGTAACACACTCGCCTTGTTCCAATGGTGTATGGTAAGCATTTTTTTGATTATGTTGAGAAGATTATTGAGGTATTCATGGATGATTTTAGTGTGTATAGATCTTCTTTTGATGAATGTTTTGAGAATCTTGCCATTATCTTATAATGATGTATAGAAACTAACTTTGTGTTGAATTGGAAAAAATGTCATTTTATGGTGGATCAAGGTATAGTTTTATGCCATGTGATATCTGCTAAAGGTATTGGAGTAGACAAGTCCAAAGTCGATCTTATTTCTTTTTTACCTTACCCCTCTACTGTGAGGGAAGTGCATTCTTTTCTTGGGCATGCAGTTTTTTTATTGAAGGTTCATTAAGGACTTTTCAAAGATAGTCGCACCACTATGCAAGCTTCTTCAATAAAATGTCTCCTTTAAGTTTGATGAGAAGTGCAAGGAAGCATTCAACAAATTTAAGGAGCTTCTGACATCCCCACTGGTGATTCAACCGCCAGATTGGAACCTCCACTTTGAGATCATATGTGATGTAAGTGATTATGAAATGGGGACAGTTCTAGGACAAAGAATGGGAAAAGCTTTGCATGCCATCTACTATGCTTTCAAGACTCTAAACCCAACATAATTGAAATATTCCACTATTGAAAAAGAACTCTTATCTGTGGTTTTTTCTTTGAAAAAGTTATAATCGTATTTGCTTGGTGCTAAAGTGATTGTTTATTTTGACCATGTAGCTTTATGATACTTGCTCATGAAGAAGGAAGCAAAATCGAGGCTAATCAGATGGATTCTCCTTCTTCAAGAATTCGACTTGAAAATTAGAGATAGGAAGGGGGCAGAAAACATGGTGGTGGACCAGCTCAGCTGACTGATTAAGGAAGAAGATGATATCCCTTATGAGAAATCTTTCTCGATGAGCAATTATTTTCTGCCGTTGCAACAACACCATGGTATGTCGATATTGTTAATTTTTAAGTTACTAACGAATTACTTGTTGGTTTGTCAAAGGCTCAGAGGAATAAGCTATGGAGTGAAGCGAAGCATTATATATGTGATGACCCATATCATTAGAGGCACTGTGCAGATCAAGTTATTAGAAGGTGTGTATTGGAAAATGAAACATCCTCAGTCTTAGCCTTCTGTCGTATGTGCGGAGGACATTTTGGAGTGAAAAGAATGACTAGTAAAGTTTTAGAAAGCGGCTTCTACTGGCCAACATTATTCAAAGATGAATATGCCTTCTGCAAATCCTGTGATAGATGCCAATGGTCAGGTAACCTGTACCATAAGGATCAATTGGCATAAATTCCTTTGCTTTTTTATGAAATTTTTGAAGTTTAGGGTAATTACTTTATGAGACCTTTCCCCTTATCTTTTGGCTTTACTTATATATTTCTTGCAGTAGATTATGATTCTAAATGAGTGGAAGCTAAAGCCACCGAGACTAACGATGCAAAGGTTGTTGCATATTTTGTTAAGGCTAATATTCTTTCTAGATTTGGGATACCAAAACGCAATCGTTAGCAACAAAGGGACCCATTTCTGCAACAGGGTGATGGAAATAATGTTCAGAAAATATCACATCACGCATAAAGTTTCTACTGCTTACCATCTTCAAACCAACGGGCAAGCTAAGTCTCAAATCAAACAATCAAGTTAATCCTGGGGAAAACCGTGCAACCTAATAGGAAGGATTGGAGCGTAAGATTGGAAGACACATTGTGGGCCTATAGGATAGCTTATAAAACACCAATTGAGATGTAACTGTATAGGTTAGTGTTTAGGAAGCGTTATCTTCCAGTAAAATTACAAGATAAAGCATATTGGGCTATTAAAAGATGTAACAAGAATTTAGACAATGCGAGAGTGCATAAAAAGTTGCAGCTTCAAGAGTTGGAAGAGATGAGGAATAAATCATATCAAAATGTAGTGATATATAAGGAGAGGACGAAAGCTTTTTATGATAAGATGATTTCGAGGAAGAGTGGGCAAGAAAGTATTACTATATCATTCTAAACTTAAACTCTTTCCAGGTAATTTGCATTCTCGTTAGGTTGGTCAATTTGTTATTACTCATGTCTTTCCTTTTAGTACAGTAGAGATACATAGTCTCAAAACTGACAAGACATTCAGAGTGAATAGTCATCACTTAAAGTTGTATTATAAGGGCTTCCAAATGGAGGATTTCGAGATGTTAATGTTTGAGGATGTGACTGGTGTCACTTGATGCACCAATTAAAGGTCAAGCCAATGACGTTAAACAAAGGTGCTACTTGGGAGGCAACCTAAGGGGAGTTAATTTCTATCATTTACATTTTCTCTTTTACTATTTTCGTGAGCTGCTTCATTTCTTGCATTTGATTTTAAATTGAGGACAATGTAAGTTTTAAGTGTGGGGGGTGAGGTACTTTAGTTTTTATGCATGTTTTTTAGCTTAATTGTAGCTTATATGACTTCTTAGGTGGTTTTTAAAATCAAACGAACAAAATTGAAAATTTTCTTGTTTTTTATTGTTTTAAAGATTATTTAGTCATAATTAGAGTGTGAATTGATTAGTAAAATCCATAGCAAAATTTGGCATGTACTTTTTATCATATTATTGGTTAATATGCATTATTTTTAAAAGAGTGGTGACTAGTGGTAGACAAAAAAACTAGTGAAGTTTTAAGTCATATTAGAGTGACACATTCATATCAGTCTCACTATCTTTTGTTATGTGTGACCTTCATGACATGTACATCTTTACTTTGTGTTGATTTTCTATTGGAGACCACATTTTTATCACAATCATTTTTATGAAAATGATTCGGTATGCTTTGTTGATTACGAGCTACATTAGCCAAACAATCTACCCATTTATGTGAAATTTCCTTTGCTAACCCCCTTTGAGCTTTATTAGTCTTTTCTTTTATATAAACCACATTATATGCACCTAACCAAATGTCCTACACAAGCCTTAAAGCTAGTGGAGCATTTGCTAATTCTTTATGTATGTGATTATACTAAAGCCTAAGTGTGGGGGTATACATATAAGTGGTTTGGTTATATTTGTTAAAATTCCATGTTATGAATCCTATGTTGATGTAGCATCTATCACTTTTATTTTTGACAAAAAGAAAAAAGGAAAAAATGTGAGTTTGAATAAAAGTATCAAAGAGGAAATAGTGAAAAGTTGTTAATAGTTTATCCTCTTTAAGTTGTATTGACTGGGTATTGGAATATATTGCATATGAGGTGGATGTGGTTTTGGATGGAGCAGTTTTTGTGTTATGTTCATGTGGATTAAGGTGTGAGAGCTAAGTTGCGTTGTGAAACATAATTGTTGCATTTTTCATAGCTGACGGTACCCAGTTTTGAATGAATGTTAACTTGTTCACTTTGTATCTCATTGAGTATTACTTTTGCTTCACTAGCTTGATGGCTTTTATGCTATATTAACCAAAATACATATCACTTTACCTTTGCTTACATTACAACACTAGAAAAGTCCTTTGATTCATGATTATACATATGACTTTTACTGGTGGAAAAATGAAATGATATGCAAAGTTGTGGATTTGTTGTGATCATGAATGGTGTTTCAGTGTACCTATGAAAATATCTTGTTTAAACACCTTTTTTCCAACTCTACCTCTAGATTACTCAGTTTCTAAGGGTGGTGAATATTGATTGATCATGAGTAGAAGCTTTGAATGTTGAGTTTTTGCTTAGGGTTTTGAAAGTCATTCATCTTTACTTTTGGCTATCTATTCTTAGGAAACATGAAAAATAAATAAAATTTTGTTTTGTAATTTTAGTTTTGATGATTTGCCCGAGGACGGTCAAGGCTAAGTGTGGGGAAACTTGATATGTGTTTAAATTTTGATTCATTTGATATGCTACACTTAGAGATTAATGCTTTAGAAATCCTTACGATACTCACTTTGACTCCCAAGTGATTTTAGACACAATTCAGGAGCAAAGAAGTTAAAGTGAGTTGAAAGCACAATATTTGGGCCATTTTTTGAAGAATAATATTCACTTGTCTTTATGCAACAAGAAGAAGAAAATTAAAAGATAAGAGGAAGACAAGAAAAATGGAACACAAAGAAACAGAATCATAGAAAGCAATGCAGTATGTGCATGTTTTTACCATGAAAAGAGGCAATTTAATGGAGTAGAAAACGGTAGTAAATTGAGCATGAAACGACAGCAGCTAGTGAGGGGTTGGGTTTAACGTAGACCTTTGCATGGCATAGGAGGAGCTTTAACTAAAACGCACAGTAACGAGGTATGTGAATAGTGATGGTGTACCAAAAATTAAATCCATAAATAGAGAGAGCGTAGACAATAGAAGGGGTTTATGGAGGTGATGCGATTCTCTCTTCATTCTTTCACCACCGAAGTAGCTATAGAGAAGATGGTTGATACTTGGAGCATAAAAATGGAGATGGGAGGCTAACTTCCTTATGCCGGTTCAATAGGGATGTCAATGTCGAGTCACGGTTAAGCTATTTTATCATTTTAATGTTGTAATTTCTTTTTAGATTGTTATGTTGTTGGTGTTGATTTGATCGAGTTTTGGGATGAAGAACTTAATAACATATTTTGATTGTTCTATTTTGAATATATTGCTAAAACATTGAATGTAATCCGTAATCATTACTTTTGATGATTTGAGTAGTATCTAATGATCCTGTACCTTTAGGAACAACATAACTTAGATTAGATAATCCTAACATGTGAGGTTGTTGCTTATATTGATCATTTTCCACATCATAATGCGACTGCCAAATTAAATCTAGAGATCGTATCCTAGGTTATTTGGTAGTTAGGTTTAATTAATGATTGTATCTTGATTAAACAAAACCGAAGGAAAAATCAGGATTAGTAGAGTGTTCTATTAGTCTTAAATCGATAGTCCAAAGAGAATTGTAAAAATGTTAGGATGATGAAATATGCTTAATTGTGTTTAGGCCGAGATTGAACCTAGAACCATACCTTACGTATAATTGACAGTTTAATCATTTTTATCACTTGCTTTAATTTGTTTTCGATAGTTTGCTTTTATTTTATTTTCTAAATTGATAAAAATCCAAAAACACCCATTTTATATTTTCCTTGCATCAATTAATTTTGTTACGAAAATTAACCGAACATTTTCTGTGGATTCGATCCCGACTCACCGTAACTACAAATTTTAGTGTGCAGAGTCAGGTGAATTTTGCAGTACACTCGACATGCGCTATCAATTTGATGTTTTAATTTATAATGTACGGAAGAGGCGAGCTCGTACATGTTATAGAGACTTTCTTGCTTCGATACACAAGAATGGTGTACAATCACCATATATATCTAAAGAAATGTGGAGTCGTGGGTAGTAGTATTGGGCAACACCCTAGAAAATATCAATTTTAGAGCTCATGCTAATAAATGTGGAGGACCAGACGGAGAGAGTCTACCCGTATATACTGGAGGCTCTTTGACCCACCAAGAGCATGCACTTCAACTTGTAAGTATCAAAACTTTACACTTATATTATGATTTTTATACTTTGATATATGAAATTTGATTTCAATGTAATTTGATGTATGAAATTCAAAATGAAAAAATATGTGCATTATAGAGAATAATAATGTTATAAATGCCTGGTGCTATTAATGGTTGTGTTATTGAGTTAATTTTTTTGGTCTAACAAGGGTTAAATATCATAAAAATAGAGAAAATTCTGCCGAAATTTGTATAAATTATAGTTCACTTATAACAATTTATTCTATTATAGGAAAAGTTTATAGGCAAGAAGCCTACACCACGTTGGCTCTTTTTTTTCACACTCACACCAAGAAGTATAATGGTTTGACCTTCGTCAACACTTGATGCAAACAACTTCATGTATATAAAATTTATACTTTAATATTAATTCTTAAAAAGTATCATTTATTAACATAAACAATTATAATGATAGGACCAAATACAAGAAAGCATTGAACGATAGTCTTAGAACTCTGAAAATGTTGATGAGAGTCAGACATCTTTTGATGCAGTAGGTAGTAGGGGCTATCGTGGAAGGATTTTCAGCTTAGGTTCATTTGCAGACATATGTTATTCGCAATCCTTCAGATCCACTATAGCTGCATCTAGTATCCGGTCTGCTTCAAATGAAAAAGTTATTTAACTTGAGAGCACAATGGAGAGGCTGACAACTCAGTTGCAACAATTGATGGAGTATATAGCCTAACTTCGTAATGAGATGGATCATTTGAAGTGGAAGGACAAGGCCTTGTCGCAGCAGTCAGAGCATCTGCCTTCACCACCTACATAGCTTAGATAGATAAGTGAATGTATTTGATTTTTTGCTACTCTTAAGTTTCTTAATTTATAGTTGTTTACAAGATACTAATTCGTGTACATTTAATTTTTTTATTGTATTAACAATTAGGATAATATTTACTTTATATTTATCAATTAACATTGTATTATTAACATAAATTAAATATACAAAAAATCATAAGATTATGAATAGAAAAATCAGGTAGGAAGTAAGAAATAAGGGTAGAAATTTATCAAAGTTAATTTTCCTGACGAAACTATAATTATCCGTCACTAATTAGCGACGAGAAGATACCTTCCGTTGGTACATTACCGACAGAGCATACCATTCCATTACCAATTAGCGACGGAATAAATATATTGGTTCGTAAGTTACCGATAGAATATATAAGTTTGTTGGTAAAAATTTAGCGACGGTCAATGTTTCTGTCGGTAATTTTAGCGATGAATTGTTATATATCCGTTGATAACTTTAGAAATGGACCTAAGATTTACAATCAACAAATTCATCGATGGAATTTTGGGATTCCGTCTACAAAGAAGTGACGGAATATTATAAATTTGTTGCTAAATTTTCTTTAACTTATCAATAGAGATACATAATTCCGTCGCTAACAGTACCGATGGATACATAAATTTTTGTCGCTAAATTTACCAACGATCGTTTCTCTGACATTTATCACTTTTCTTATAAGCCTTATAAACACCTCATTTCTACATGTAAAGAGATAGGGAGATAGGGGATCTCCTTGTC
>JANZLH020000067.1:2969468-2986850 GCA_026770325.2 Erythroxylum fimbriatum
CCCAACCAAAAGCTTAACATTAAAACCATGACTTACCTTAAACCTTAACCAACTAAGTGGTTTCTTGGATCAAAATGTAGCTTAGACCATTCTCCACTCTTTTTCTTCTTGGACTTTCTTCCAACACCTTCTAAATCTCTTGGAAATCACAAAACCCTAACAAGTTTTCTCTTTTCTTCCTCCTCTCTCCATTTTCACGACTCACTCACCTCTCCCTCTCTAAAATTTCGGCAACTTCACTTCTTCTAACACCAACCAACCCATTTCTTCTTCCTTTTATACCTCTTCTCATTTACTTAAGCCCATTAGAACCCAAGCCCATCTTATTTTCCTCCTTTCTTCTTTTCATCCTCCTAACAACTTAAGCCCACTCTATCTTCTCTTCTTTCTTCTTTTATTTATTTAGGCCCATTACTTCATTAGCCCAACTAACTCATAAAACTCATCTAACACATTTAATTTCATTCACTTACTACCTAATTCATTTAATTCATTAGTTCATGTCAACTAACTTCATTAATGCTACTACACTTACTTAGTAACAACTTAACTAATGCTAACATAGTTTACTTAATTAAGCTAATCATGCTTAATTATTAAAAAAAATTCTGGGGCTAACACTATCTATATGGAGCAACCACCGAGCTTTATTGCTCAGGGGGAGACTAGACTTATGTGCCATCTTAACAAGTCCCTTTATGGTCTAAAACAATCACCAAGAGCTTGGTTTGACATATTCAGTACAGTGTTTATAGACTTTGGTTTTCAACTATGTGGTGTAGATCATTCTACATTTTATCGTCACTCTGCAGCTGGCATAATTCTTTTAATTGTTTATGTCACAACATTATTATCACAGGTGATGATAAAGCAGGGATCCAGTCCTTAAAATCATTTATGCAGATCAAGTTCCAAACAAAGGACCTAGGTCCCCTAAAATATTTTCTGGGTATTGAAGTTGCAAGGCCTAAAATGGGTATTTATTTATTCCAAAGGAAATATGTTCTTGATCTTTTGTAAGAAACCAACTTATTAGGCATTAAACCGGATGATAGTCCGATAGAGCCGAATGTCAAACTTGATGCAGAAAAAGGTGAATCTTTGGAAGACCTAGGCAAGTACAGAAGGTTAGTTGGTAAACTTAACTATTTGACTCTCACTCGTTCAGACATTTCATTTGCCACAAGTTTGGTCAATCATTTTATGGGTTATCCATGGACCAATCATTGGGGTGCAGTTGTCAGAATCTTGAGATAGTTGAAAGGATCACCAGGGCGAGGTCTTCTGTACCAAAATCATGGACACTCTCAGATACGAGGGTATACAGATGTTGATTGGGCAGGTTCTTATAACCAGAGGTCTACTTCAAGTTATTGTGTTTTCATGGGAGGAAATATGGTGACATGGAAAAGCAAGAGCAAGAGCAAACAATTATTGCTCGCTCTAGTGCTGAATCTGAGTATAGGTCCATGGCATACACCACATATGAGTTGACTTGGTTGAAGCATCTTCTTTAGGAACTCAATTTTGAACATCCATATCTAATGGAGTTAATGTATGATAATCAAGCAACCATTCACATTGCCTCTAATCCTGTCTTTCATGAAAGGACTAAACATATTGAAATTGGCTGTCACTTTGTTTGAGAGAAATTTTAGGTTATTTGTTTGATATGCAGAATAAATGTAGAAAGTGAAAAGACATATCATTTTCATGTTAATTCGCACGAAAATTTAGTTAAAATTATTCAATAAATAATATGTATAAAAGACATTTATTATTATTATATATATAAAGTCCAAATTAAATTTTAGTTCTTAAAATTAGTTAAACTTTATGCACAAATATATTAATAACTAATAAGTCCTACTTAAGGAATCTTTACAGTTATATAGAAGGCTCAAAATCAACCTTTAATAAATGTATATTAATGTACTAGTTGTCAATTATGATAGCAAATACTATTGACATCTCTCTCAAATTGATGTTGGTTAGTCTACAAGTGATATTTTGCTATCCAAAAACTAATGCAGCTAATATTTCATAAATTTAGTGAAAATATTTATAATTTATATAATTGTGAGGATATGTTATGAGGATATGTTAGAGTGATGCTTTGGCAACCATATGCCTTTCAGATGAAGTGACAGTTGACTTCTATATACTTTATGTATTTGTGATAGAAATAATTAGTTACAATTTAAATGATACTAGACATTGTCGTTATGTAATGAAGTTGGTTAAATTGGAGAAAAACCACGTTCTTTGAGTAGAGCACATAGTTAAATGATCTTTACGCAAGCAATATACATGGCATCATACTCTGCTTCAATAGAATATTTGGGGACATAGTCACGCTTCTTGTATTTTCAAAAATAAGAGTTTTATAAGCATGCACCATTCTATAGCGGATCTTCTAATGTTTAGACAACTAACCTAATCTACATCACTATAGGTTAGGAGTTGGAAGAAGGAACTAATTAGAAAAGTAAGTCATGATCAATGATTTCAAAGATATATAGAACGATGCGCCAAACTGTAGATAAATAGAGACACCGAGGGGATTACATAAACCTACTTACAATATGGACATCATAAAAATATCCAGATAGTAATAATTAGATAGATAAGGCTATCCAATGGCTTTTAGTATAACATATTATCATCAAGAAGCTCTCCTTTGTAATGTTGATATTTACTCTTAATTTTATAGGAGTATCAATATGAGTAGTGTTCTTGAGTTTAGCCAATTGAACAAAATCCTGATTATACTTATGTTGATTTAATAAAATACATTCAGGTTGATGATGCACCTCTAAACCCGAAAAATAAGTAAGTTTGCTAAGAACTTTTATGTGAAAAGTAAATTTCAACAATTCTTGAATTTTAAAAATAGCCTCAATATTAGAGCCGATGATAATAATATCATCCATATAAATAAAAAGGATCATAATGCCTTAAGATGTCTTTTGAATAAAAAGAGAGGATTCATATTGACTTTAAGTGAATGAAATAAGTAGGATAGATCGAAAATTTTCAAAATATACTCTTGATGCATACATCAAATTGGCATGCCAAATGGAATTTGATGTAAACTTCTTCTTTAGCACTACCATAAAGGAACTTTTATTGACATCCTTTTGAGATAATAACCCTGATTAAGAAGCAAAAAGTGATAGAATGGTTCACACAGTGGTCATCTTAGTTGTTGATGTGAAAGTATCATCGTAATCTAAACCATATTTTTTTATTTTAAAAAATAACTAACTAAACCTTGTGATAGTTTATAGATCTATTAGAATGGAACTTGATAGAAAACAAAATCTTGCTACTAAGTGATTTTACTGATGGAAGACATTTAACATCTCAAGTTTGGTTTTCTTCAAGTGCAAGCTGCTTTATTAGTTTTTTTGCCAATACTCATCTTTCATTGCCTATTTATAAAAAGAGGGAATATAAATAGTAGATAAAGTAACTACCAATGATAGATGAGGGATGAAACCAAACCTTTCTTAAGGTTTACGAACTCAAGTGCTACGTTAAAAAAGGATGATATTAGTTTCCATATCAGGATCTTCAAATAGGGAGAGATCTTGAGGAGTTATCAAAGTGGTGGTATTACATTTCTAATAAATCAAAAGTAGTTTAGATTATATGGGACCTATAAAAGAGTCAATAACTATAAGAAGAATAAAAAATAAAGGAGAAAAGAGATATTAATGAGTGATAAAAAATATTAATTTTCCAAAAAAGGGACTTTTAGGAAACTCGAATAAGATGTAAGTTAGGACCATAACCAAAAAAAATTTTAATTTATACCCTATCCTAAAAATGCATATTTCATATATTGAGTTATGAACTTAGTGCGTTTGTGTGTAGGAATATGAATATAATATACACATACAAAAATATAGAGATTAGAATAGTTTAAAGAATAAATAAATAACTGAGTGAAAGGTTACATATGGTTCAATATGAGAGAGGACAATTGATTAATTTGATAAATGAAAATTAATAGCAATTCATACTAAAATCAAGAGAACATAAAAGACTCTCATAAAAGAGTTCGAACGACAACAAAAAAGTGACAATTCTTTCTTTAATCTATCTCATTTTATTTTAGAGTTAAAGGATATGCCTTTTGAGTGATTATCTATTTAGTTTATAGGAATTTATGGAAAATAGATGTGTATTAACCCATGTTATCATAATAAAAGGTTTAGGTATTGGTAAAAGATTGAGTCTTAACATAGTGAAAAACATTTATAATAAAAATATTAAAATAAATTCATATTATAATTATCAGTAGAAGTGATAAAGTACTTACAATTAGCATGAGAAGTAACTGATGTTTTATCTTATAAATCATTTTATATTATATGAAAAGGTTGGACAACATTTGGTGTATGGGTAGGAAATGACAATTTCTTACTTTTCCTAAGTCCATACTAATTCCCAAGAAAATCCAAATTTAACAATCATCTTTATTGATTTTTAAAAAAAATGAAAATTTCATTAACTTTAAAGGAGTTACATGGATGTACAATAAAATGTCAAGTTTAGATAGAAAGAGACAAGTACAACTCAGTCAAAACACAAGTAACCATCTTTATTGATTGTTGATTATACATAATATAACCAAATTTAGAAAATTTACTTTATAATTATTATCAACCAATTAACTGACAAAAATAAGACTAGTGGTAAGATTAGAATAAATGAAGGTATCAATTAAAGAAGAAGAAATGTCTCCAGTAATTATGATAAGTAAATGATTTACATTAGTAGTATGATTTTTAAGATATTTACAAAATTTGTTTACATTGTTAAGGAAATAAGCACTATTTGTCATATGATTAGAAGCCTTATAATCTAACTACCAAGTAGATGGTGTAGAAGAAGATTTACCTAAGAGCTCTAAAGCAAAAAGTGTAAAAAAAAATAATTTGTGTAATCATTTTAGGATTCACAAATTGAACATAATTAAAAGCATTTTATGTCAACTTTACTTCATCAACCAAATCATTAGTGCTAAAATTAGTTGAAGTCATATATAATGTAGAGCAATCTTATGTTGATTATGGAGCATCTTTATATAAGATCAAATTTAAGTTGCAATCTTAAAGGGTCAAAGATTCAAGATTATATTGGCCTCAACAAATCCTATTTTGCGTATCCTTGACTTTTCACTGAGTGCGTTCATCTTTATTCTTTTTTTATATCAAAAATAGAATTATTCCCCTTAACATGTTCCGATAAATCTTTTACCTTTAATAAATATCTAAAAAAGGAATGCCCTAACTGAGTAATTTTTTCATTAACATGAATTAAAAAACTTTTTTACTTATATGAAGACATGATGTTAAGATATTAGAGTTAAGATAAAAATGAAATCATAAAAAAGGCCAAAGATTCATTTAGAACCTTAACATTTACAATAGAATATAGAACTGACCATAAGATTTTTGAAACGGTCAAAATTGAATCCTAACATTTTTAAATTGTCCAAAATTATGGAAAATCCATAATCGAATTTGTCTACAAACTCAATAATGTATCACCCTTTTCCTCTTAAAAGTAAGCTCTAGGGTATATCAAACTTGAGTTAAACTGTTCCCTATTAAGACAAACTCTAAGCATTATATGAGACTTCAAACAGATGAAGGCGAAGAGGCATCCTTTTGTTCTTCTACCCTCATGTTATTTACTTATTTATTTTTAGAATTGAAGTTGACCTATACACTTCCAATATCAAGCTACGTTTTTTTGGAAATTAAAGGATTATATTCCAAAAGAAGGCATAGCCTTAAAATTACAAGGAGAAACTGCCAAGTTCATCCTATCTAGAATGGATATACAAAATTACAATCCCAATATTCGTCCAATCCTCACTTGCTAGTAGATGACTCATTACATGCATTACATACAGATTAGTCCAAATGCCCCATCTCTGATTTATTACTCCTTTGGCTTTAGTTTTGTTCCTTAGTATCAAGAAATGCCCCCCTGATTTTACCAATAATGGATTTTGTGAAGTTTGTAGTGTTCATTTGCTTTAGCTTGAATTTTTTGTTGTTTCTCTCCATCTATTCTTCATATACCACTGCATTAAATGCTAGATTAAGAAGTTCTTTATCTCCTTTCTTCTTGTTGTAAATTATGAGCTGTTGAACTAACTGGTTCTAAAAGTGGCTTAACTCCTTTGCATTGCAAGCTGTTTTGATTTTTCTCCACAAGGTGCCCGTAAATTAGCATTGGAAGTACAAATGATCTCATATTTCTCATTATTTTAAGAATAAAACACATATAAGTTATATAGGGGTTGAGCATTTAACTCTATCGATATTTGCTAATCTATTTTTGAGGGTTTGCCAGGTAATGTATACAAACTTGGGATAGTTTCTAGGGAACCATATCAATTAGTGATATTCAACTTCTAGTTTAGATTGCAGGAATTACAAATTAATTGGTGAATTCTCCTAATTTGTATGATGTCCAAACTACTTTGTCTTCCTTGTTTGAGTCAAGTCTATAATCAGTTACAGCTTTTGTTAGTCTGTCAAACCCTCTTTGTTTAAAGTTCTAATGTTGGTTCTCCAACATCTCATTCACTTAGCCCTAAGTCTCATTATGTGCCTTAAGTGAAATAAGTTAGGATGCATGGATAGGGGAACTTTGGTGAACTAATTTTCAAACAAGAATGATGTGTTTCTACTACTGCCAATGATTTTTTTTAATGTAAGGTGCCACTTCAGCTCTCAACTTTCGCAGATTGTACCATGCCTATAAGTCATTTGAGATATTTTTATCTCCTAGAAGCTTTTCCCTTGCAAGTGTTTAGTATATGTCCATTATACCTAGAGATTCTCTTTATCTACTATCAACTTCCAATTTCTTTTAGCAATCAATACTTTACTGGTAAGTTGTATGGTATTGAGTCATAAACCACCTTATTTTTTAGGGTAACATAAGTCCTTCTAGGAAACTTTAGATCTAGAACCTTTATATAGATCCCCATTCCACAAGAAATTCCTTAGCCATTTCTTAATATCCTTGGCCAATTTCTTAGGAAGGATTGAATGAGAGATCCAATAATTATAGAGGTTAGAAAGCATTGTCTTGATTAACTAAGCTCTTCTTGTGTAACTTAAATCCTTGTTACACCAGTTCTTTATCTTCCTTTCAATTTGTTATAAGAGCGGCTTACAATCCTTGTAGGATGGTCTGGATGTAGTAATTGGCACTATAAAATAAGTGAATGGTGGATTGGCAATCTTAATAAGGGTTATGTTCTCTATCTCCTACCTAAGAGATTTTGCATCCTTGGAAAGCAGCAAAAGGCTTTTACTAAGATTAACTTCAATCCTTGATAGGCTACTAAATTATTTGATGGAGTTGATTATCAAATTAACTATGGATAAGTCATCCTTATAGAAAAGCAGCATGTCATTAGCAATTTTTAGATTGAACAACGTCAAATATTTGCACTTTTTGTGATACTTGAACATTAGATTTTTACTGATGTGGTCAGCAACTAGTTGAATTAGCACCTCCATACATATTGTGAACAAGTAAGGGGATACAGGATCCCCTTACCTAGGTCTCCTTTCCCTTTAAAAGGGGTGCAACTTCTCTATTAGTGAGAATACTAAATGTAGGTGTAACTATAAACTCCTTAATCTGTATAAATTTCACAAGAAATCTCATATCTTTCATAGCAAGTAGCAAAAAATTTCAATCAATTGAATCAAAAGCTTTCTTGAAATTTACTTTGATTGCACACATTTTTCCAACTCCCTTTCTCATGTAACCTTTGAGTAAATCCTAAGCAATCAAGATATTATCACCCATATTTCTACCTTGTATGAAAGCACCCTATGTTGTTGAGGTTAAGGAACAGAAATTGGCTTTCAGCCTCAATTGTAGCATGAAATTGTTCTAAATTCACCCATTTTGCTTACATTTTATGTTTAAAAACAAGACAAATAAAATTATAATTGAAGGCTTTCAACATTGTACTTTTCCTAAAGAATTCTTGAATAACTTTGAAAGTTTGGTCACTAATTCAGTTTTCCATTAAGTCCATCATGACCTGGAGCTTTATTTGGATTTAATCCTTTAAGAGCCTCCTTTATATCCCTCTTATGTAACTCCTTTTTCAAGTTCCTCGCTTCCTCAACTAAGATTCTAATCTTCAAGAAAGATTGCAATGGGATATTATGAGAGGCTGTAGCTTTTTTTAGAACCAAGCAATTTTATGAAACATTGTCCAGCTATATTGAGAAAGAACAATAGAAATAGGAATACTTTTTAGAGGAAGAAATGGAAAGTAGGAATTGATACTTCTAGCGATTTAAAATTTTAAAGTATGCAATCTACCAATGTTTCACTTCCAAAACTTGGCATAGAAGGTCTTGCTAAAATAAATAAATAATGGTTGTATTGAGTGCTTGGGTCACTACATGGTATGGTTCCCCAAATGCTTTTCAAATTAAAAAAAAAAACTCAAAAGATCATATAATCAAGTTAAATGTATGGAAGTTAAAGCTCACCGTTTTTTTTTGTAATTTTTCAGACTGTTTATAGTGGCAATGGTGAAGGTCTCTGACAAGGAGAGGATCTTGGTGAGGGCTAAAAGGTTGTCTAAATCTCTAATCTCTAATCCCTAATTTTATATTTTATTCCTTGTTGTAAATTTTAATTATGATAAGTAATAATTGATTCACTATTTAAGTATTTGAATATTTCAGTTAATTTAAATATGGATTAACAAAAACAAATATAATTAGATTTTTTATTTTAGAAAGTGGGTCACATTTGGCCATTTAATAGTAGGGCCCACTTTGTCATGTGAAAATAAAGTGCATTTTTAGATAAAATAAAAAATAATACTACATTAGTATTAACGTGATATCTAACTGACAGAAAGTTAAGCCCATTAAATTTGATGTTTACTTAAGGTTTGTTCTAGAAGTTTTAAAAACATCAAAGTTCAATTTGAATGCTTCTAATCATTATAGTCTGTTCTATATTCTATTGTAAGCGTTGAGGTTCAAATTTTACTTTTAGCTTAAAAATTAAAAGTTGAATATGCAACGACTAGGAGCTGGACTAATTTTAAGATTAAAAAAAAAGTAGAACTAAAGTTAGATGGATAAAAGGCTAGACAAGTATGAGATTAGATGGATAAAAAAGGTTATAATTCTATGACAACATAGAGAGAAATTAAAGAATTTTTGGTAAGAAAATTGTCTTTCTCAATAAAAAAAATTTAATATATGCAAGGTAAGTTGAATTTTCAGCTCTTAAAATTAGCTAAATTATTATTTACAAATCTTTATAATTTTACAGAGGACGAGATATGAGATCAACTCTTCCCAATCCCAATAGTTTTTTAATGTTTATATCCATCCTTGTCACAATATTTCACAGCTAGCAATCCAATCGATTAAATTATGTCGTTGTTGTATCTAAGAACGTACGGAGTGGGAGTAGTATATTAAGTAATTGTCAAACAACTTTTTGTTGTACTCATTACAAATGTATACAAAATAAGAATCCTCTAACTTTCGAGAACTGACTCGTTATTGAACTAAAATCTTCCCAGCGTCACTCAAATTTAGAGTCAAGCCTTACAGTTGCAAAGTTTGGAAATACCTAGCGTTATTCAATGAATTTGGCATTTGCCCAAAATAACTAGCAGCCTAAATCGATCGTATGACGTGTCTTTTGTCGCTTTAAGAAGTTTGCAGTGATAACACGCATTTTCAAACATATTATCTATGTGTACATGTTTTCTTATCCCATAGGATAAGGGTGCCACTTAATATAATATTCATAACATAAGAACATAATGCCGATTTCTTTGATTTGGATTATGTTATGGTGTTTTCTTTCTTATACACGAGTATAACTGCACGTGACTATTACGGTCGTATAAGTGGGGCTAGCCTATGAGATGAGTAGGTACCGTATGATGGCTAAGAGATTTCACATGTTTTCTAATATTAAAATTTCCTATTCGTGTTCGGTTTTACTTTTACCCCAACAATTGAAACAGGAATGGGAATAGAAACGGTAATGATACGATTCTCTTATCCAAATGCAATCAGCGTCAGAAGGGGAGAATCACTTGCCACCAAGGGCCGGAAATACAAAGTAACTCTGGCAGGAAGTAGAGAAAGAAACACTTCTTTTATTTTCTCATTATTATTGAATCAAGTAATAATAGTACTACTTAACTTTAAGATGGATAAATAAAAGCCATGGGATTAGAAATTTTACTATCAACGGTGGCTCTACCTCTACCTCTACCGTGCTTGCAGTACGTAAGCTTAAGAAGCAGCCTTGTCTCCTATGTAGCATGGACACGATAAAATGGAGCCGTATCTGCGTATCAGATCCGTTGTAGCATAGACACGATAAAATGGAGCCGTATCTACGTATCGGATACATATCCATGTCGGACACCTATTGACACACGGTGGACACAGTTTGAACACGTCTGGAGACTGCTCAGATATTGTTTAATGGAATATATGCTCCATAGAATATATGCTCCATATTTTTCGAGAGGGGCTTATAAAATATTAAATATGTATGAACATCTTGATGTTGGAAGTCTTGAAATATATCAATCAATATATATCATATTAAAAATTTCGAATTCTGAATTTTTTTCTTAATTTTAAATTTTATAATATATATATATATGTCATATCCGTGTCCACCAAATTTTAAAAATTGGTATATCCCTATGTCCGTATCCGTATTCGTGTCGTGTCCTGTGTCCGTGTTCGTATCTGTACTGGTCCCTTTTTCTAGATACTATGAATCCATCTCTATTTCCAAGAGTTTGGCCTAGACTCGTAAAGAGCAAAATAGCGCCTAAAAAGCTCTAGCCACATAAAATCCATCCCTAAAATTGAAAGCTACTTCTCTTTTGTGAGTGGTCAGAAAAGCTTTGTATATGACTAATATCAGCCACAAATAAAGAACAAAGAAAAAGTCACGCTCAATCATTTGAGGTTCATTTCAATCTCTTGTTCATAAAATGCGAAACAACGTGTTTGGAATGCTCAGGATACCAAGCTAACATCATTTTACATTTCTTTTAATTTGTTGCATGTAATATTTGGAAACATAACTCCCGTCATGCATCCAACATAGCACATTGTAAATTTTTCAAACGATAAATAAATGCCTTCACAGATATATGAGTATCCATTTAACTCCCTATGTTTCTAAAATTCTGATTTTGAAATGGGACTAATCTGCAGTTCATTCAGCTTAAATACTTTTAACAAATATTCGTCCTGCTCAACTTTCAAGATGCAAAATTCAGATCAATTCTTTCATAATTGGAGATATTACATTGCAGATTTGATGAAACTTGTTGAATCCGAACTATGAGAAGAGCAGAATTACAGTCATACATAACACGTTAACATTTAAACTTTAACTAGTCTATCTGTCAGTCAGTGGTAGAAAGAAAGGCTAGATATTCTTGATTTCAATTGGTGGAATCGCCTATTCTAGGCGCCCCCACACTCTGGCCCAACAGAGTAGTGAAGGGGGTAAATCATGGTCTGATCTCAGCCAGCTTCTCAGAAGGGTGGCCCAATGTCAGTGCGCACAAGAAATCACCACATTAAATGAACTACAGAACCATATTATAGTTTGCTTCAGAAGAGTCAGAATTTTCGATGCATTCCTGTTATTGACTGAACATGAAACGATAGAAGAGGCGTTGGGGATCTATCTCGATTTTTTTTCTTCTATATAATACACTTTCACTGAAGAAGATTAAATTGGACCTTTAACAAAGTAAAGATGTAATTTTAATTGAGTGTGCTAAAGGAATATACCAAAATCCAGATGATTTCTGCTTCATATATTAGCTTCCGTTCTTCATTTGGTTATGGTCCATTTAAGAGACAATTTACCAACCAAATGGTGAAGATTAATAAGAGGGGTCCCACGTCCTCTCATATCAACAATAATTATATCATATAAAGCAATGGCTCGTATAATTAAGATATCGACATATGCATATAAAAAGGAAATTAATAACCCATCATAAGTTGGTCTACTGATTATCCCAGTAAACTTAAGTGGAAGAATTAAAATTAAAAAATTTTAATCATTTTTTAGAGAAAAAGTTAATATTTAAAAGATGATCAGTATTACGCCCTTAAGTCTTATAAATATTGATAAGTTTTGGCTAATACTTACATTTAATTTTACATGAAGATGATATGTTGACAATAGAACAAAGCAAAGACCTATGTATAGGCGAGATAAAATGTGCCATATCAACGAAAGTTTGAGAGTAGGTGAATGTTTATACACATTAGCGAAAATCTTCAACAATTAGCGAGATTCATAATGTAAGACCAAAAATGATAATGCAGCTAAGTCATGCTAAGTTCAAACATGTATGAAGATACTTTGTTAACTCAAGATTTATATTTAACAATTTTGATGATAACTGTATAATATTTCAAAATTTAATTTGGATTTATTTGTAAAATTAATGGTCTAATTCTCAAAAAAGAAATAAATCATAAGAAATATGTTTTCTTTCTTGCAGGAATCTTCTTTATGAACTTATCTTATTAAAAATGATTTATCTAAATGGATCCTAATTATGAAGGTCATATATTGTCTCCGTGATTACTGAAAGATTTTTGGCAAAGATGATATCGAAGTTATTCAAGGTTAAATCCATCCAATTGACTAAAGATGCGAGTGAAGCAACAGCTAGTTAAAGCAATTTATTATTTAAAGAAGAACAACAGAACTTATGAAGTAGAACGAACATATTCAGACTATCGAAACATTTTGAGCAACATCTATACTCTTGAGAATCATATCATTACTATTATGCTTTAGAAAGTGAAATCACTCTATCAAGAGAGAAATTGTTATTTTATTTTTTATGAACTTTTTAGAAGCTTGTTATACACTTTCAGTGTGAAAGGTTGGAGAACCTTGAAAAAGATGTATTTGTGAGCTTGGAAAGGCTCATAAAATTTAATACTTAGTTTTCATCGTGAAACACTCAGACTGGACATAGACTTGGGTTGTAAGCCAAACTAGTATAAATCAACTGCGTTTTTCTTCGTTCTCTCTTTAACTTTTAAATTTCTATTATTTGTAAGAGGCTCCTTCATCTTTATAAAAGGCTCTTTTTGTTTTCAGCTTGCAAGAAGTTCCTTTCAGTTTTAACAAGAGCCTTATGTTTTTAAATTTTTTTAGTAGGATTTATCATTTAGTAGGCTCCTTTCGTTTAAATAGGGTCATATCCTATAAAAGGCTCCTATTGACTAACAAGCTTTTGTCGTTTAAAAAGGTTTTATAGTCTGACAGACTCCTACTGTTTAAACTAGGATCTGTTTATTATATGAATTGAAAGAACTTGCGAAAAAGATTTTTATACATATAATTCACCTCCCTCTTGCGTGTGTTTGCTTTTATCATACTTATCTTCAATGAAGAGAATGAAGGGTATATAAATTTGCAAGGTTTAATATATAATGGCTCAAAATTATTGCTAACTTAGATCATTGAATATTGTGATTGCATTGTGGACGTACTTGGATGGACCATGCACAAAAATGAGTTGGGATGGTTAAACCAGAGGCTCATCAAAGTGCTTGTCTTCAAGAGGTGGAGATACGGTGACATATGATAAGAATATGAAAGTAGTAGGCTAAAAAAATAGGAGCATGACTTTACAAGATGGGAACACTTCTTTAGGTAGTGAGAAAGTGGTTGGATGCTATGCCAATAGAATGAGCATCTTCCAAACATATTTTTCATGTGTTAGAGTAGAGTTAGTGGCCTAATATAGATAACTTCCTGCTAACTTGGTGGTTTACTAGAAGAAGTAGTAGCTCTCAACTAACTTGGTAGGTTAGTGAACAAAGTGAATAGTTTAAGTTTACTTGGTCCTTCAATTCTTGTAAGCCTATATAAAGGCATCCTTTATATTTCACTTGCGTAACATTGTATATTTAATTATCTACAAGAGAGCTCAAAGATTTAAAAGAAAGTTCCTATTGAGAAATTTGAGTAGGAAGATCTTGAACAATTTATAGTAGAGTGTTTCAAGTTAAAAGTAACTCGAATCTTTGTATTAAATTATTGTATGAATATATCAATAAAAGATTGACTTTGTTGTATCCATATTATTCGTTTCATTTGATTTATTTATGATGAAAACTGATGTGTTAAGAGTGTGAGTGAAACACCTAAACATGAGTGGTGATAGGCATTTAGAAACAAATGGACTTATTGGTGGCGATCATAAAGGAAAGTTGAGTTAGGCTTTAGCAGACTAAACCTTGACTACCATTTAAGAAATTAAGCAATTTTATCCTATTCTATTGCATCTAAAAAATTCCCATGATAACTGTTATCTGAACTTAGTGAGGAGTTCATACATTGTTTATTAACAATAGTTGGTAGAAGCAATCTTGTGAAAAAAGTAATAATTGGTCTCTTAGTCCTAACAGAGGACAGTGTAGATTCCTTCTTAGAACTTTTTAAGCCTTGGTGGTGGAACTTCAAGAAACAAAGAGAGCTTTCAAAAAATAGTTGAAATCTAATGAAGATATGCACTGTAACTTATTAATGCTTAAATGTGATATATCTAAGAACAAACTAAAAGTTCAATAGGAGAGAATTTAGTGAATGTAAAAGACTCATAAGTTTTTGATCGTAAGTGGAGTACAAAAGAACTTAAATTTTTTTATAAGATATAGAGTAAAATTTATAGTAAAAAAGATGTTCGATTAAAAAAAAGGTGTCAATCATAATAATGTATATGGTATACAAAGTTGTTGTAGAAGATGGGTACCTCAAATGATATTAATGTAGGTAAATCTCCATTGACACTTAGGAGAAAATTAAGAAAAAACTAATTGATCAGTTCCTCCTTAGCAATACTTTATAGCTTTCAAGAGAAGCTTTAAAATGGTTGAAGCAAAATAACTTTATGTGAAAGTATGAATGAAAATTCACTTCTTTTATATTAGACTTACAAGACATGTTAGAGGAAAACAAGTTGTTTAACTTCATAAGTGGCTTATAGGATTATGCACAGGTTAAGCTTTGAAAGCAAAATGCAAAAGACCTGCCTAAAGCAGTAGCGATTACAAATGCCTTGGTGGACCTCCAAGTATCACCACCCGTTCAAACTAGCAAAAAAGGTACGAAAATGATGAAACTTAAAATGGATCAGTAAAAGATAAAGGAAAGGTATACAAAACTTCTCAATAAGTTAAAGAAACAATCAAAAAAGAGATATTGCTTATATTATTTGTGGAGGGAATTTTGCTTATAAATGCCTGAAATGAAAAGTGAGAGAGAAGCAAATCAGTATCATAGTTACGGAAGATTAAAGAAAAGAAAGTAGGACTTGTCAAAAAAAGTCTACATCAATAATTATACTATGTCAAGTGTAATATGCTTTATGAAGGAGTTTCCAATGAAAAATAAACCTAATGGAGAGGAAAGTAAGTAGATGATGTGCCAATAAAAATAAAAATTAGCTTTTATCTTCAAAGTTTGACTAAATAGTCTATAAGAGAATCATTTACGAAGAAGTTCTCTATGAATTACTTTGAAAGGAGCGTCAAATTTTTTTAGTGGGAATGATTTGTTAGAACTTTAAGTATAAGTTATTGAATTGTTCAAGTATTAGTGGGCTTTAATTGATATTTAGCGCTCAAGTTGACATGAAGATGTCACATTGATAATATAATAAGGTAAAGACCTACGAGTAATCAACATAAAATAGATAATATTAAGGGAAACTCAAGAGCAAACGAGGAATGCTTTAGTGCACATCGGCAAAAATCTTTGATAATGGGCAAATTTGAATACAAATCTTAAGATGATCTTGTAATTAAGTCATACTAAGGATATATAAAGGCACTTAGCTTCGATAAGGACGTAAAAAGGTATTTAAAATTGTGATGTTTATTATATAATAGACTGGATTATTGCTAATTTATAAAGCAATGTGATTGCAACATGGACATACTTGAATAAACCATACACAAAAATGACTCGACATGGCTAAACCAAATGCTCATTAAGACATTTGTCTTTTAGAGGTGATAATGTGATAAAAATTAAAATAACATTAAATTAGCGGGATAGGAGATAGAAACACTACCATATAAAGTGAAAGTACTACTTAAAGTAGTGAAAAAGTGGTCCAATGAGACGAAAACGAAGCGGACAACTTCCAAATATATTTTTTATATGCTAAGTGGAGTTAGTGACTTAAAAAAGATCTTCTTACTAATTTAGTAGAGTTAGCAGAAGAAGTAACTTCTCACTAACTTAGTGGGTTAGTGAAGAAAGTAGGTGATTTGATAATTCTCTAAGCTTTTGTAAACTTATATATAGATATCCTTTGTACTTTATCTATGCAATATTACACATTCAATTATTTGAAGAAGAGTTGAAATTTTTGAAAGAAAGTTGTTAAGAGTTTCAAGTAGGAAGATCTTGAATGATTTATTTTGGAGTGCTTTCCTTATATTACTTTATCATGTGAATTGATCAATACAAAGTTAGTTTTATCATATAGTTTGTATAAAATACTTTTATATTGAGAATGTGATTGAATCATCTAAATACGAGTGGCATGTGATATTTAAAAACTAACATATTTATTGGTCCACAATCATAAACAAAAGTTAAGTTAAAGTTTAATAAAATAAAATTTAACTTTTGCGTGAGGACTTACACAATCATATTCAATACTTCATAATTAAAATCGAAGAAAAAAAGAATTTAGATTTCGGTCATTAGTATACCTGTCACTTGTGCTAATAGTTGACATCTCTAGTTTAATCTTTTGTTCTCTAATATGCTCTCTTTTGGCACTAGAGATGTCAAAAGGGCCACGCCTAGCTCGACCTGACCCAATTTTGGCCCAGGTTTATCCGGCCCAATTTTGTCACGAGCTAAGGTCGGGCGAGCCACGGGCTACGTTTACTTCTAAAATGACGTCGTTTTGTCAAAACAATGTCGTTTTAGAAGTTCTAAAAAAAAGGACTTCAGGCTGGGCCAAGGGTCGACCCATCTCGGCCTGCCGGGCCACCATGGCCTAAGGTCGGACCGAAATATACAATATTATATTCACACAAAGAGATATGTACGTGAGAGAGACGACTACTTCTAACAATGTGAGAGGGAGAGCTCTGGAACCCTAGTCGCCGCACTCGTTTTTTTCCAGCCAAAGCCAACTTCCTTGCACTCCAGTTGTCCTAGTTCAGCATTCTTTGTAAGTTCTGTCGTATGCTCTTGTTAGCATGAGTCCTCGTTTTCGTTCTCAGTTATTTTCAGCTATGGATCGGGATG
>JANZLH020000067.1:2986950-2997834 GCA_026770325.2 Erythroxylum fimbriatum
TCGGATGTAATCTCATCCTTTTATCTTTATCAATGATAATAGCTCTTTGCCTTTCAAAAAAAAAAAAAAAGAGATATGTACGTGCCAAATAAAGATGTTAATGAGCTGGACCGGGTCTTTCTTCTTTAATACTAGTCTTTTGTCTTGAAAAGAAAATTTGATTTTCATTAAAAAGGGATAGAAAATAGTCCCACAATAACAAAGAGACATATTAATATCATGTAGCTAGTTACAGTTAGAGAGACCATTGCTACTTACTAGGATAAAAGAACTTTACAAATGTGTGTGTGTGAGAGAGAGTCTGAGAGAGAGAGACCGATAGAATACTAATTATGGTGGGAAACGTTGGAAGGGCTTTGCTTGCGGATGATTTGATACGTGCCACTATGAACATGTCATGAAATCGACTAACAAACCGTGAAGCGGACAGTACGGGCAGGTACTAGGGTTTCACGGCTATTCAAATGTTCTAGTGATGAAGATAAGGATTCAAGATTATTTCCAAAATAGCAACCTGATCTGAGAAACCAATGACTTAACAATTGCAACCATATCAGGCTGAAGTGTCTTATACACCTTCGTAGGTTTTTTTGAATCAATTTCAAAAGTCACCATCAAATATAATAGGGGTCACGACTTTTGCTTTCTAATTAGATTCCAGTGTGGAAACTTCCTCACCATATTTACCCTACTACCACAGATTTCCAAACCTTGATCAGTGTTTTTTTTTCTTCTATGTCTTTTTACCTAGCAGAGGAGGGATTGTAGAACTAATGATATAAGCTGCTGAAATAGTATTCAGAAGCTAGAACCATCGAATGTACCTCTGTTCATTTCAAGAACATATCCATTGATCAACATAAAGCATAAGCTTCTAGTTATTACTCTTGGCTTTAGCAACAAAGCATATTTTAGTATGGTTCCTGTTGATTGTTGATATGATTTAAACTATACATGTAACCATGTTGGTAGGAAAGTTAAATTTGTTGAAGCATAAATGTAAAGCATTGATCGTAGATCTATGCAGCTTTAGTGCAATTTTCTACGGTGATTGGACAGGTCAAGATCTCCCGTAAAAAAACTTTACGCGATCCATAATTTCTGAGGTTGGTAACTTTCAACAAAGTGAGATAGGCATAGTTTTTGTGGCAGCCTCCTGTAGTGTCGAAATTAATTGTCTGCCCGACAAAAAGATTTCGATGTTATGTGCATAGCAGGTTTTGACTAAAGAATCCTTATATGGCATGAATTGATTGAATGACTTTGAAAAATTAGTACCTGCGGCTGCAAGGGCATCCATTCAATTACTGAAGTGTTATCTGGTGTAAATGTGAGTCACATTCAAGTCAAATAATTTACTGTCATATTCTGCGACGTTGATAGCTCCACTTGGGATTTTGTGATAGAAAAAGAAAGAAAAGCCTAAGGTTGAGAATTTAAGAAAGTGCTAGTCCGCTCCTCCGTCTTCAATTCATTGTTATTTTTTTAAAAATTTCTGATAGCCATTTAGGGTGCATTGGAGCATTCCAGAGGCGTTTAAAAAAGTAGTATAGGGAAAATGAAGAAGAGGCAAACAAAACAAACCGTTGGAAATTAAGGGATCGAATACCAGTCACTGCATGCATACAAATTGAGCAAGGTACGTATATATAAAATAACTTTTGTCATCTGGTGGCTATTGGATTCTTCAACACCCAAATGAAAAACTAGAAAATAGCTAGGAAGAACAAAAGGTAGGACCCTTTATTTTTGGCCTGTATTTGCATGGGACCTCACCTATTGTTGAATTTAGCTATGAATTGTAATGCATAAGATTTGACAATTTTAGAATCAGATCAGTTGGTAACATTTGTTCAACTTACTCCTAAATTCATGTTGGATGAAGAGGAGAATTGAAGGAGACCAAAACTCATCTTCCTCACGAAGCCATGCTACGCTACACAAGAGAGTAGATAGTACGTAGCTACAATGGAGGTATATTTCTACAATTATAAATTCTTTTTGGCACATATTGATAGATGCAAACCTTTATTTGAGCATTAAAGTAGATGTGTTGTAGTGGTTGATTCTGTGTTGCTTAGCAATTTAATTGCTTTATCTCCGGACTCTGGCATCCAACCACAAAAATAAGTTTGAGCAATTCAAATGGAGAAAAAAGAAGTGGAAATACGAACAAGAATATGAAAAGGACAAAGAGATATTTATTATTGAATTGAACCACAAGAGGACCCCTCCATTCCAACCCTATATAGTGTTCATCATAATCAACATCTTTATTTTTTTTGTTTATTTTCATAGAAGCTTTTTTTGGCTGTTTGTATCTTTTGACATGTTTTGAAATTGCTATCTTTTCCTTAAAAAATTAAAGTAATCATTTAAAAATACCCTCCCTATTTATTAAAAATTAAACTGCATATTGGCAGGAGGAGCTGTTGTTTACATTAAAGCAGTAGTACTTGTTTTTGTTGAAGACACTTGCATACACATAAATTACCTTTCTTCATCTCTCTTTTTCTCTCAAAGTTGATTGAAACACCCAAAAAAAAAGGAAAAAGAAAAGATTCTTGAAGAATTTATGTGAAAAGGGTTGAGGTCCAATCAGAGAAGTTCCGTTGTTTTGATCTGTTCGCAGGTACTAACTCACTCAAAGGCCAAAAAGGAGAAAGATAAGGAAGATAACGTGTTGTATGGATAGCAACCTTCCATATAGTTAATTACTTGCACATCAATCATATAGAAAACATTATAGATGCATACGATATGACTGAATATACTTATATAATTCTGCTCTCTCATATAAAAATTTGGTCTTTCCTCAAAATATATTCGTTGCCGATAGGAATTGCTGGAAAAAAAAAATCGGATCTTTATATGCAATAAAATGAGGTTCATGTAATAAGGGATAACAAGGGAAATAAAGATGGGTATCTTTTTCTCAGCCTTTTAACTTCATCTCTCTTCAGTTCTCTTTTTCCTTTGCAGTGGGGGAGTTGCAGAGATTTGATTCTTCTGAGCCCCCCAAAAGGCCTTGTGAAGGGAAGAAGTACCAAATCACTAAAACAACCACCACGCTCTATTTGTGCAATTCTGATGCAATGGTACTACGAACTCGCGATGTGGAACAACTCAGGATGAAACCTGGCTCTGATTTTACTGAGCCCCCAAAAGACCTCCTAAAAGAAAGAAGCACCAAATCACTTAAACATCACAAGGCCTTTTGAAAGGTTCAGTAGTTTTAGCTAGTTAATTGTTGTGTCGAAGGAAGGAGACTGATAAACTATAGATAAGTGGATAAATAACACGTAACAGATCACACAGAGACAGGGTGGGTGTGATGTTTTGTGTTTCTGATGTACTTTTTTTTTTTCTTTATCATTGATACATATATATCTCCTTGCTTTCTCATCAATTCATGGACTTTATTAGTCACTGTAATTGAAACTTCTTTCCTTTACATAGAAGAGCAGATGATCTTGAAGCACGTGCACACGCAGATTTCCATCACAGCAGGTTCCAATTTTATAAAACTATTACTATAATCAATACCTCTCTCTCTCTCCCCCTCTTCAATTATATTTTTTTTCCTTTATATAAGCGGCGATATCTCATTGTTTTACCTCCTTTCCCTTCTCTTTTTTTCGCTACGTATTCTTGATGCTCCAGAAGATGAAGTGCTCAAAATTTGTGTGTGGAATCATATGCTCCAAGCAAATTCTTGCAGAGTTTGTGCAGAAAATACGTTGATCCTCACTCAATTCACTCAAATCTCAAGTCTTACCCTTCTCATTTTTCTTCGTTTCTTCTAAGCAACGACTGAGCATCCCACCTTACTCCCCAAAACTCTCATCAATTCTAAGCTCTCCTTGGTGTGTTGATCTGAAAACCACTCAAAACCAGTATATGTAGTAAGTCATATGTGTACGTTTGTGCACGTAGAGAAACAAGGGTCGTCCCAAGTCCGTATTTTGAGGATATACTAAGTGTGTAGGAGAATATGATATGTAGAGATGTGAAGACCAGGTAATTGACGTAGTCTGTTTTTTCAGGTGACACTTAAAAGATCATATTTTCAAAGAACTCAACGAACTAGATGGCGACGTTCTTTCACGGGAATCCTGAAATTCAAGCAGCATCAGCAGAAGGACTTCAAACCCTCGTACTCATGAACCCTACTTATGTTCAATACTCTGAGAGCCCTCCTACTCCTACTCCTCCGATCAGTAATCTCGTATTCCTCAACTCCGCCATCGCCGCGGCTCAGCCGCCACACATCTCCCACGCTACACCCAACACTCAGCAATTCGTCGGAATTCCCTTGGACCCTAACTCCCACGACAGTTCTTCAACTTTGCATGGATTTATCCCTCGTGTCCACTACAATCTTTATAATTCAATTGATCCAGCATCGGCGGCGCGTGACGTACAACGCGCTCAGCAGGGTCTCTCCTTGAGCCTCTCTTCACAGCAACAGCCAGGTTACGGATCACAGGCTCAAGCGTTGTCTGGTGAAGATATGAGAGTCTCTGGCGGGTCGGTGTCGTCTACTTCGGGAGTGACTAATGGAGTTTCTGGAATGCAAGGTGTGTTGTTGAGCTCCAAGTACTTGACTGCTGCTCAGGAGCTACTTGATGAGGTTGTTAATGTTAATAACCCTGGCATAAGAAGTGAGTTGTCAGAGAAACATGGTGGGACTGGTACAAACAGCAGTAGTAAGGTCGCCGGAGAGTCATCGGCCGGTGAAGGGTCAGGTGGTGTGGAAGGAAGTGGAAAACGTGGAAGTGAGCTTGGTACTGCAGAGAGGCAGGAAATTCAGATGAAGAAAGCTAAACTCTTAAGCATGCTTGATGAGGTATGTCAAAAAAAACCTTGTTTTTGCTCGTGTACAAAGAGGTTTTGATGTTTCTTCTTTTCTATGCGATGAAGTTTGGCCACAGTGGAAATGAAGAGGGTTTAAGGTTTCGCGGGTTGTGAGAATAGAATCAAATAGAGTTGGGTCTCTTTCAATGGCAGAGTCCCATTAAGGGAAATGGACTCCAAATTTCTGTCAGGTGCTGTTTTAGGTCTGACGAGGTCTCAAAACTTTTTGAAATGTTGAAGTCCCACCTCTCTAGAATCTGGTTTTGATGGAAAACCATATCTTTTCCCCGAGTGTCAAAACAATTGTCTAAGTAGATGTCAGCCCAAAAAAAAAAAGAAAGAGTTTATTAAAAACTCGAATTTCTGAGTTTACAAGGCTTCAGGAACGGGAGAGTTTCAAAGGTTGCTCAAATTCTTCAAAAAAAAAAAAAAGAGTTTCATAGGTTGCTTTAAGCCCATTACCCTGTTATTACATCACTTAATTGGGAAACTATTTTCTTTTCATTTATTGTCTGAAGGTTGAGCAAAGGTACAGGCAGTACCATCACCAAATGCAGGTAGTGATTTCTTCGTTCGAGCAAGTGGCAGGGATTGGGTCTGGAAAGACATACACAGCTCTTGCACTTCAAACAATCTCAAAGCAATTTCGGTGCTTGAAAGATGCAATAGCAGGTCAAATTAAAGCTGCAAATAAGAGCTTAGGTGAAGAAGATTACCCGGGAGGGAAAATTGAGGGTTCGAGGCTCAATTTTGTCGATCATCAGCTTCGACAGCAAAGAGCACTTCAGCAATTGGGAATGATCCAGCACAACGCTTGGAGACCCCAGAGAGGATTGCCTGAAAGATCAGTTTCTGTTCTTCGCGCTTGGCTTTTTGAGCACTTCCTCCATCCGTAAGCTCTCAAATTTGTTATTATTTGTTCAATCTTCTTGTGTGATTTCAATCATTCTGGTCTTATTTGATCACTCCAGCGTTAAATGTTTCAACAACTCTTTAACAACTTGTTGGACTCCTATTTCAGTTATCCAAAGGATGCAGACAAACACATGTTAGCAAAACAGACAGGGCTTACAAGGAGCCAGGTGTGCCCCTACTCCGCTTTTGACGTTTACTTTTATTTAATTTGTCTAAGTTCTTATGGTCAATCATACTTCTAAATTTTCATTTTCAGGTGTCTAACTGGTTCATCAATGCTCGGGTTAGGCTTTGGAAGCCAATGGTAGAAGAAATGTATTTGGAGGAAACTAAGGAACAAGAACAAAATGGATCAGAAGACAAAACAAGCAAGAGTGAACAGAATGAGGATTCAACTTCAAAGTCAGCTCCACAAGAGAAGAGTTCGGGTACGGAAAACCAAACTAAGAGCTTCAAGTCCTTCGACAATTCACCAAACCTGAACCCTCCTGCAATTTCATTTTCGGTGACTTCTCCATCTATTGTGGGAGGAAATGTAGGAAGCCAGACCGGTTTCTCCCTCGTAGGATCATCAGAGCTAGAAGGAATTACACAAGGAAGTCCTAAGAAACCTAGGGGCATTGACATGATGCAATCCTCAGCAATAGTCCCATCTATAGACATGGATGTCAAGCCTGATGAGGCAAACAATGGTCATGTTCCCATGAAATTTGGAAGCGAGAGGCAGAGCAGAGATGGGTACTCATTCATGGGAGGTCAGACCAATCTTATTGGAGGTTTTGGGCAATACCCAATTGGTGAAATCGGAAGGTTCGAGGCAGAGCAGTTCACACCAAGGTTCTCAGGCAATGGTGTCTCTCTCACTCTTGGCCTTCCTCATTGTGAAAACCTATCCTTATCTGCCACTCACCAAAGTTTTCTTCCCAGCCAAAGCATTCATCTGGGAAGAAGGGTTGAACTTACTGAACCAACCGAGTATGGAACGATTAGTACTTCCGCTCCTCATTCTTCAACTAGCTACGACAATATCAGCATTGGAAACAGGAAGAGGTTCGCTGCACCGCTGTTGCCAGACTTCGTGGCGTGATCAGTATACATGAAGAAGTGAGTAAAAAGAGGCTTGATAGGTTGATAATCTCTTTTCCACTATTTCTTTCCGTTCCCACAATAATTACGGAGCAGGGAAAACGTATGGTAGTGTAAAGAAAGAAAAACAAAAAAATTTACTTGGTATAGGTCTATACATTGGCATAGAACCATCGAGTTCTTAGACAGTTTAGGACTCTTTGACAGTATATATGGTTGGGGATTGTTTATTATTTTTGTAAGTTTGGAAGATGGTAGTCATAAGAATCAGATATTGGGGTATACCAATATTGTATCTATTGTGAGCAAATATGGTGTCAACATGAGTAATTAATGGAATAAAGAGTATTAGAAACCAGGAATCTTGGTGGCTTCCAAAGAGCTCGGGGATATGAAATTCTGTGCATGGAGATACTGCAGGACAGAAAATTAACATTTGCAGTCTTAAGAATGAACTGAGAAGCATTAGGATTTTGCAATGCAAAACGAGCTTTCCGATTGTTCTTGTAATAAACAAGAAAAGTTGGAAATATTTTGATGACAAAATCACTGGAGTCGAGCGTAGAGCGTGACATCAGATACCCTTTCTACTTCAGAAAGTCGCGGAGCAGACAAGTTATGTCAGCAAAGAATTTAAAGCATCAATTCCTCTATACATGATATGTGGCCTAATGGAAAGTGTTGCTGAAGGACAAATGAGGTGCATAACAAAATTGTCGTATTTTCCTTTCTTTATAAAGGATTACTTCTACTTCAAGGATATCGTGTGTATTTGGAATATGATATACTGTTCCATCACTAACCTATTGTGAAGTCTTGTTACATAACATGCACATCACATGGGGTATTCAGCTGCCACACAAACGTTTCTCAGACAGTTTCATGTTCTTGGTGTAAGCTTTTACTCGTGGCTAGCACACACCTATATGTCCGGGCTGGACGAGCTAACTAAAAATACAAAAATAAAACAAAGAGCACGACAAAACCCATACACAGGCAAAAGTACTAAGTTCAGATGCACAATAAATCACGCATTATAGAAAGCAAAATCGATAAGATAATGCCATTAAAATGACATAGCTAGTTTAGATTCAGTCATTCTTCACAAAAATTGTCAATACAAACCTTGAGTTTGGTTAACACACTCATCAGTGACATCCTAGAAATGGCAGGATTCTTACAACTAAGCAGAAGCTCTGCATTATATAATTTACAAATTTGATGCGAAGTCTCAATATTGTAATGCATGTTAAGGTAAGTGCCGGTAGGCTGTAGCTTAGGCAGTTACTTTCAAGACCAAGAGTCAACTCTTTGCAAAACAATGTCGACAAATGCTAAACACAATCCCTGTGTGACGAAAGATTGGAATCAAAATCACATATAAATCGATTAAGGTGAATTGACTGTACTGCGATTGAGCCAAATATGTGCCAACCTTCTCTTGGCAATCTTTGATCTGTAACACCACACCTCGAAAGCCTCAGTAAAGTCTGGATAATGAATGTGCTTATTTCCTAACCATTCCGACAATATCTCAGCCTGGTCTCCTGACGGCAGTGCAACAACTATTGAAACAAATGTAGATTCCAAGGAATGCCAGAGCTCACTGTCGACCTTAAGTTTCAGAGATTCCTCACTGGTAGTTGCAACAGAATCAATTAAAGGTTTTGTAACCCTTACAAATGGAAGCCAAACCTTCAACATATAAAGTCGTTTTGCAGCAGGTAAAATAACAGTGCCACACCCAATTGCTTCTAAAACCTTTGCTGCCACCTCCACTACCTTTAACCTTATTTCAGTAGTTTCAGCAGCTGAACTTGCTTGCTCAACAAACTGAACTATTTTATGTGATACGTCTACCCAACCATTGACAAAATCCTTCATGCTCTCCAAAATTTTTAAAATCTGACAAGCCCATGACAGATCTGATAGATGAACCTGAAATGCTTTTATTCTTCTTGCCTCAGAACCAAAATCTACGGGGTCACATAATAGAGATTCTAAAACACTGTTAAATCTTATGAATAGTGCTTTCACACATTTATTTGCCTCAGATTTAATATTTTCATCAGCAGTTAAAAGGGGCCCATCATCATCTTCTGTGAGCATATATTCAAGTTGCTCCTGAGCAGAAGTTTTTAGGTCATTCATAGGTGAAGGAGGTGATGATGTGGCAAATTGAATGGCAGTCAAAAAAATCCTACATATAGCTGACGATTTAACTGGCTGAAGACGGGAAAGAACTGGTTGTGCTAATGATCCCATTTCTGGAATAATTTTAAGAATTTCTTCTTCTTCGGCTTCTTCCCAGGGGACTGCTTCCAAATAGCTAACACAAGCAGTAGCTATTTGTGGGCAGCCGAGCTTGACAGCTACTTGTAGAATGCCAAGTGCATTTGTTACGCCATGCCAAAGGTCATCTAACGAGTCATCTACAACAACATAAAGAAGGCGAAGAACATTGACATGGTGATCAAAATCTGACTCTTGACAGTAAACTTCAACACAGCTTCTAGAGTCAAGGATCTGACATGTAGGCCAACTTTCAGAAAGACGGTCAGCAAAATACTTGCTCTTCTCTACCAATATGTGAGAATGACAATAAAACCAGTCATCTCGACCATCTTCCGTCCGTAGTCTGACAACAACATCACTGGTTGAACGGTCACCAATCTTTTTTGGTGCCTTCATTAATTACCATAGGGCAAGTAAAACATTAATAGAGATCAGATACAGCTACAATCATATATTAACAGCTACCATTGAATATAAACAACAATAAGGGATACAACGAGATAAATGTAATCATATAAGAGATCAATGGCAAACAGAAAGTGATACCCTCATTGATCATAGTTTGTAGCTTCTTGAACACAACTAAGCATTTCAACAATAGGGTACAGGAATTTGTCATGTACTCTAGCGTAGGATCCAATCATGGGTCGAGACACAGAGAAAGTCACCTCTTTTTCCCTTGCTGTGTTCTCCCTTTCCTCTGAAGAACCTAGGTCGATACAAGGAAGAGACTTGTCCTCGACAGGGTTGTACAACTGCTGCTATTTTTTAAACCTAGCTGCTGTGTTTTTCTTGATAAAAGTCTGCTTATCTCTTTATTAACCACAACAGCCTTCAAATAGGCTTAAGGGATAACCTAATTAAGACTCCTAATTAGATATAAAATCTAAAAATAGAACCTCAATAAAAATAGAAAACATAATTTGTAAAAGCCCTAAAATACGAAAGAAAATCAAATAAAACAAAATAAAAGTGAACTTGTTAACGGCCACTTTTTTTGCGTCGCAGGTAAACTTTTCCTACAAAAGCATCCTCAACATTACTCCCTCCCTGCCAGATAGACCTCTTGAAGAGTGGTGAAATCTTCCCATGTAGCATTTTCATCCAAACTGTCTACCCAACACATCAACACTACTTGTTTACCTCTTTAATCCTATACCAGATAATAGAGTGGGAAATAGCACCAATTGGCCATCATACAGGACTGATAGGGCGACCAATGAACTTGGAGTATCGCCCTTAAACTTCTTTAACAAGGACACATGAAAAGCATCATGGATATGACTCCCCGTTGGTAGCTCCAACTTGTATACTACCGTACCAATTCCTCGTAGTACTTTACAAGGACCAAAATATTTTGAAGACATTTTGTGAGGTCCTCTCTTCCGTATCGAAAGTTTTTGGTAAGGGTGAAGCTTTAACCAAACCCAATCACCCTTTTCAAAGGAGATCTTCCAATGACTAGCATCATATGTTAGTTTCATTCGTTGTTAGGCTTGTAGTAAACACTCCATTGTTGACTGTAAAACTATATCCCTCTTCTAAAGAGCGCGATCCACTACCTCCACTCTAGAGGAACTGGCTACACAATCAAGCAAACACGAAGGATGTTACGACCCGGGCTTACTGGTTTTGGTACAGAGGCCCGGCACACCCCTTGGGACCCGGCTTACCCCCCCTGAGGCCCGGCACACCCTTTGGGACCCGGCTTACCTCCCCTCACAGGCTCGG